>BLKM01000606.1:1324237-1494975 GCA_013340265.1 Coptotermes formosanus
TGCTGATATTACTTAGCGCCTTCATTGGATCCAGCCTCCTTACTTGTTAATGTTAGGCGATAGACAACACTTCAGTGTTTATGGTTCAAGCCCTTACAGTTAAATATTAAAGCTGTTTACAATTGGCACACGTTTAATTCCACAAAAGTGTTGTTCTTCCTGAAGTCTATTTACGTCTTCAGTACCTTTGTTAAAGTTTGAAGTTAATAATACGTGTACTGGTCCGTAGAGATTGACACTCTAAATCGTAGTAGATGGTATATGTACCACCAGATGTAAAACTAAATGTTTTTTTTTATTTTACCTCATATCCTAAAAGGTTCTTACAGTAAATAACCATTTTCTCCCTATATAATTTTAGCTGATTGATCTTTGTAATGGAAGCACGTTGAGTTCTCTGTGGATTACGAATTGAATTTTTATGTGTAAAATTGAGTAATATCGAGAGGCGTGCCACGCTTTTTTGGGAACGCTTGTGTGTTTGTCGCATTAGAGTTGCAATAAATGGGACTGTCATCAGGTATACGTGCTTCAGTTAACCCTTTAAAGACGAAGCGTATCTGTAAGGACTCAGTGCGTACCGCGCTGTAAACACTCTCCACTTCGGTTATAAAAACCAATCTCTTGATGTTTTATAAGGCAAAAGTTGCTGTTTGTTCTGAGATCCGTACAAAACACATAAACACAATGTGGGCACCACGTAGAATTTTTTAATGTTAAACCTGGTGGTACGTAAAGTTACCACTAGGCTTTAAAAGGTTAAACAAATCACTAACCTTCCTTTTTAATCATTTTCAAGGTCTGAGAGAAGTCTTTGCTAAACATTCGCAATGTTTAGTATTACTCACCATCACTACGTTTCTTCAATTGCCATTTACATAGGGAGTGTTACGTAGTTACAGTCATTTACAAAGCTGCTTACACGTGAAGGTCCTGGTTGTCTGTTCTCTTCTATTTCCTTCCTAATTTCTATCCAACACTTTCTTTAGTGATCCATCCTCGCTGCGATTCAATTATTTTGTCTCCTTTCTAGATATATAAATTCGCTGCTGTCACGTCAGGCTTCTATATTTCTAGTCCGTTTCAACAACTGCCATTAACTTCTGCACTCTCCACCTTCACTTAAAAGAATCTTTGGTCTCAGAGTTACATTTCCCTCCATTAATAACGTGTCAGTTTTAAAGGATCTCCATCTCTGGTTCGAGTTTCGATTCCCTTCTCTTCACCTCTCTTGTGTTAGCCTTCCGTCTCCCCAAAGTCTTCACCACACCGGCTGTAAGGCTGGCCAAATAAGCCTCACACTGGACACTTTCACTCAGCTTAACCCTTTAAAGACGAAGCGTATCTGTTTTATATAAGGACTCAGCGCGTACCGCGTTGTAAACACTCTCCACTTCGGTTATAAAAACCAGTCTCTTAATGTTTTATAAGGCAAAAGTTGCTGTTTGTTCTGAGATCCGTACAAAACACATAAACGCAATGTGGGCACCACGTAGAATTTTTTAATATTTAACCTGGTGGTACGTAAAGTTACCGCTAGGCTTTAAAAGGTTAAGGTCCACTGTTGGTGTGGTTTGGTTTCAAGCTCTGCGTTACGATTTCAGATGACTTTGGGGGTTGCGATAGTTTCGGTGTGTGGAATGGGGTTTCTCATTTTTAAATTGACTGGCGTTTGCAGTCGCTTCAACAACTCCACCCGTAGAAATCGGTATAGCTGGATTACCAAGCAATCGTGAATTGATTCCCAACAGGCGACAGCATCCCAAAGCATCCAAACAGGCCTTGGGATTTACCCAGCCTCCTGTTCAATAAATACTTGGGGTTCCGTCCCCGGAGGTAGACGGCCCGGGCCGTGAATTTAACCATGACCTCCGTCTGGTGCCGAGGTTAAGAATGAGTGGAGTTTTACCTCTGTTCCTCCATATGCCTTCATGGCATGTGCAAGAACATCTTTCCTTCTACCTTACCTTTCCACCAGGATGTAGTTTTACGTCAGAATATTCGGCCCTATTCAAACCACGGTACGTGTCTTGTGTCCACCTACACACCCCTTCCAAAATCAAGCAATCAGGACTAATTGTATTTTAAGCACGGATGAGCTTCTAAATATTAAAAATTACGAAAAAAATGTAAAAATATAAAATTCCTAAATTTCCTATCGTATATTTGATATTGTTGTATTGTAATTCTTTCTCTCTTCTTTGCTGGCTTCTTTATTTCATACCTTCTACTCATCTCCAAATTTTCTTTCGTTTGCGGTGTCTTTATTTTGTATGTGTTATTAATTTGTGTATTTATTACTTCTTTTTTCCCCTACCTTTGCTTTATCCTTTACGTATTGCTTTCCTTCTTTCTGTCTCTCTCTTTGTTGCCCTTATCCCTTCCTTTCCTCTTTTTTCCCTTCCTTCAACCTGTTATCTTTGTATGTATCTTTCTATTTCTGTTTCTCTGCTCTGTTTTCTTATGTATGCGTTTATTTATTTATTTATTTATTTATTTATCCGTCCACTCGTATCCGTATTGTAATACAGTTCTTATAATTTTCAGAAAAAATACTTTCAATTTTGGTTTCATTTGTTTGTAGTCCGTACTCATTCATTCATCTACCACTGACGCTATATAACGTCACTAATTAACAGCACCGTTAAACAACAGGCGTCACTTTAGACACCTGTGTTAAATTCTAGGGTAATGCTTTGAGGTAGACTGTAGTCACATTCGTCTAAGAACGTTCGTGTTCGCTGTTTTTTTTTAATTATTTTGCCGAACGTGGGGTTTCTTTGTCAGAATGAATTGTGAATCTGCGCCACAGATGATATGAAGTCCACAGCCTCCGCTTCTGTGACGGGCTGCTATTGCCTCTATTTCCGTTATTGGATTATGTTTCAACGCAGCTATTGATTCCTGGATCCAATTCCTTCCGAACATGTTGTAGCTTTTGTACACAATGTAAAGGTTTCTCATTATTGGCTCGAACTTTTCCTGCTTTCCACGCATGAGTTTCAGGTGTACCTAAAAACATGTGTATCCAAAATTCAATATGCTCTTTATGTTTTATTTGCCACAATTTCCAGTCCTGTGTAAGAAGAGAGGCTTATCATCTAAAACTAAAATTAATTCTTGTTCAAAATTTTAATTGTAGGTGTTGCGTCATTCTTATAATTTTAAAGAGTAAAACAGGTGGCGCTGATTAACGTAATATCTGTGTTTCACATAACACAAGCAGCTGTTCTGTTTGTTAAAAAGTCTTATAATTTGGCATACAAGTTGTCTTTCGATAAATGAACCAGAATCTCGATATTTGGGACTTTTGAATTGCAGTTTCATTGTGTGGTTATTTCTACGTGTCTTGAGATGCGCGGGAGAGGGAAAACAACAGGAAAGAGAAATGGGTAGTTTCTAGTCTTATATGAATAAAAGGTACCTATAGTGCAACCGCATTCCTTCATGGAAACATTTACTTGTCATAATTATTACGCAAAACGTACAGTTTAAAAATGAAGTATATCTTATAATAATTATACTTACATTTTCCAATGTTTTGATACCAGTTGTATAAATATCTTAATAATAGCCCAATGATGATGATGACAATAATGATGATGATAGTAGTAGTAACAACAACAACAACAACAACAACAACAACAACAACAGAGGACGTAAGAAGGATTGGACCGAAGGCTCTGCTCAAATAACTAGAAAGAAAAGTTGAGTAAGTAAGCGAAGAAGAGAGAGAGAAGTGATATAACAAGGAATGAAAAGAGATGAAGTATAAACAGAACAAGATGCAAAGGAAGAAAGTATAAAGAAACATAAAAAATAAAAATACCTAAAAACAGAAAGAAGGAAAGAACACAGATGAGCAAAGGAAGTGGGAAAGAAAGGGCATAAATTAAAAAGGGCACGAAGAAAGACTTGCAATTACATTTGCAAAAAAAAGCTTCCTTTACTAGCTGCGTGTATTACATAGGTGTATGTCACACAGTCGTCGTCTGTAAATTCAAAGACTATGAATTCCTACAGAAATGTTCATTTATTATTCTCAGATATTCATAAGTTTATGAAAAGCAAGCATCATACACGCAGTGACCATAATTCTTTTTCTGTAGTTTACAAGCAGCTTCTGCGCGGTGCCACGATAATACATCCAGCCTGTGCACTTTGAATCCAAGTGAAACATACCGACTACACGCACTTTACATGGACCTGCACTTCCGGGATGCGTCCGTTCATGAGACCCACCATGTTGATGTCAGAACTCTGACGTATGAACGTATGTAATATTAGTAATAACTTTCTTGCTGCTGTGAAGAAGAAGTGAAACATGCCATGTGTTGCGTTACAACACTGCTTAACGCTCCGTAGTGTGTGACAAGCAAACGTCTTTATTCGTTAACCATTTGGAGCCAAATTCTTGCCGTAAGCATCAACAGCTTTGACAATCAGAATTCTACGTTGTGCGCACAGAGTATATATTTCATGTGCTTTATATGGATCTCGGAACACAGGGCAGTTATTTGCCTATACAGCCCTAACTGATCGGTTCATATAGCTGAAACGGAATGTGTTTACTGCACGGTACGAACGGAATCTTTAAATCTAATGCAGGTTCTATTTCCTTTGTAAAAATTTTTTGTACGTCTTTGAATTTATATGTAGTGGTTAATCATTCGAAGACTGACATTTATCTAAATTAATACGGTATAACTTAAACTAGAAACGAGCCCCATAAAGAGGGTTAACATAATATTTACCCCCTAATCCACCCCGTCTTTTATCAGGTTTGTTTATTTCACGATGATGGCTTATCTCATTGCAGCTCGGTTTATTGGATGATAAATCTTCTTATAGACATGTCTGAAACCCGTCATTTTTGATAAGAGGAAAAGTGAAACCTCATGAAACACAAAATCACTCTTAACTATATTTTTTCTATAACTCCCTTATTTCCAATCTAAGGAAAGTTTTCCTGAGTAATGAGTATCGCGAACGTAAATCCTAACATTTTCGCTGTTCCTTCGTCATGTAAGTGCAATATTAACTTTACTAAAAATTGTGGCAAATTATTTGCCAGCAGTGTCAATAAGTGTTTTGTTAATTACCAGTTTGTGGATTAAGGTAGTAGGTAAAATGATTGTCAGCATTTTACAAGACGAAATCCGAGATGGGCGATATGTCTAGATGCTTTATATATAGATATAATACGGACTAATAATAGATGGCTGACAATAACACCCATGAGAAAATCTTATTTAAATTTAGTTGTTTAATAACTTCTATTACAATATTTTTCGTAAGTTTTGGAGCATCTGACATTCCAAACGATTAATAATAAACAACACCAATCTCAGTAAGTAGAATGCTGATTTTGTGATTTAGCATTCGTAATTCCGTCAGTCGCACTGCTGCCATCTGGCGTAAATATCATAACTAATCACTGAATTAAATCGCCCACACTGCACAAATTGGGATCATTGTAACCTAATGGGTACGCATTCATCCCCTGCGTTACTAAGGACAAGACATCTCCTTTGCTGGGACCAATTATTGAATGTTATTTAATGATATAGTCTCTGTTTATTCTGAGAAACATACAAAACACAATACAATGTGTGACAAAATTCAGTTTATCATGTTACAACATGTGGTAGGCCTACATGTAGTCGCCGCTACGCTTGGAGCGGTTGAGTATTGAATGCACTATAACGTTATTTAAATGCTAATGTTACGTCTCGCTGTCATATGCAGTTTATTTTACGCATGTGTCTTTTATGTTATCCCAGTTTTGAGAAAGTGGATAAATTGTGATAGCTATTCGTGTCAAGCACGAGTTAAAATCCGAAGAAGCAAACAAAATTCTCTTTAAAAATTTCAACATAGATTCTAAACGGAAATTTTATTACAGTTTATATATGTTAAATATGTTGACGGAAGGAAATACGCAGTCTTCCCAGTATTCAATCACTTATTTTATTTCTAAAGAAAGGGGAGAATTAGTGCCTTCGGTAAAATCACAAATTGAAGTTTATTAGAACAAACCAACAATTATGCACAAAATTCACAAGGTTATATTTACCTTGACTTTATCCCTACATGTTTCAATGGACATGCCATCATCTTCGGGGGATGCAAAGTGTTACAGGTGCCAAAGCATCAAGAAGTGTAAATTCTTCCTACATGCATCCAAACTGGTCTGTAATAAAAATCTAAGAAACAAACAGCGTATGCTGCTCGTTTCTTAGATTTATTAGAAAAAACCTAAGAAATCTAACAAACCTAACAAATCTAAGAAACGAGCAGCATACGCTGCTTGTTTCTTAGATTTTTATTACAGACCAGGTTTGATGCATGTAGGATGAATTTACACTTCTTGATGCTTTGGCAACTGTAACACTTTGCATCCCCTGAGGATGATGGCATGTCCATTGAAACATGTAGGGATAAAGTCAATGTAAATATAACCTTGCTAATTGTGTGCATAATTGTTCGTTTGTTCTAATTAACTTGTAAATATGCACGGTACGTAACATGTAAAATTCACAAAGGAAAGTTTACTTCATTTTCGGTGTGTGAGTTCATATCAGTTTCTTCGCAGAGGCACATGCATCAGAGGAGCTTAAACTTCAGATCTGTTTGTTTCTAATTATAAAATCCTTTGATCTAATTTTAACAAATCACATACGTAAAAGGACATAAGTGGTTCTGTTGTTAGCAGTGTATAATTTTTCATAGTGTGTAAAAACAGAATTGCACATACCCATGCGATTATGAGTCATAGTAATAGTTTAAACATTTGTAAATTGTCTGACTTTTAGAAAATCATAACATAAACTATATGTTTACTTCCCTCATACGTAGTGTAGTGCAGTAGAAATTCCGCTACACCTGTTATCATTAATGGATGCGTGTGTTACCGCCACATTCAGAAATTTGGAATTCGATTCGTACCCAAAGCACGCTCCAACCCCCCCCCCCCCCACGTTTCTGTAACACACAGTCTGAATGTTACCAGTCGGGAAAACTTTAGAGACAGTTCATTAATGCATGGAGTACACATCTCGTATTTTAATAATGTAAGGTTATTTTAACGCCAATTTAGTTGTAACTAGAGTGTATTGCGTTTAGAATAGTACATGATAAGAAGATGGATATTTCACCTGAGGATGACGTAGTGCCGAAACATGTGGTGGTTATGAGTATGTGAAAGACTTTTCACAGTAATGATTGTGTATGTCTGAAACATATGGGAGAAACACAAAATGAAGTTTAGTATGTGGATAGATTTAAGAATATACTTATGAATCTTCAACGAAATACTGTTTCTGAGCCAACAAAATATTTCGAAGTGGTCGAAATTTGAGGTTAGGTATGACCGACATGTTTACTATAGACAAAATAAACACACACAAACAAATAACGAAGTCTGATATGTTAACCAACTCGAACACAATGTGCGCCACATATATTTCAATTTAAGTTTTGAAACTTAAAATTTCGTTAGGCGGGTTCCAACATGTTTCGATGGGCAGCCCATCATCATCAGGGACACAAGATATACCAGAAAAAGAAGGGAAACATTTTGGCAGGCAAACATAACTAAGTTCAAAATTATATCACTGAACTTAACCTTTTAAAGCCTAGCGGTAACTTTACGTACCACCAGGTTTAACATTAAAAAATTCTACGTGGTGCCCACATTGCGTTTATGTGTTTTGTACGGATCTCAGAACAAACAGCAACTTTTGCCTTATAAAACATTAAGAGATTGGTTTTTATAACCGAAGTGGAGAGTGTTTACAGCGCGGTACGCACTGAGTCCTTATATAAAACAGATACGCTTCGTCTTTAAAGGGTTAATTACGTTCTACATTGCCCATCGAAACATGTTGGACCCCGCCTAATGAAATTTTAAGTCTCAAAACTTAAATCGAAATAAATCTGGTGTACCTGGTGTTGGAGTTGGTTAATGTATCAGATATTGAATTACCAACACGGTATGGAAAATATTCAAATGACGAAGTCACAAAACAAATGTTATACGAGACCCTAATAATAATAATAATAATAATAATAATAACGTTCTATCATAAATGTGCAGCTGTGCAGTTGTGACCAACCATAACAAGATAAGCAATGTAATACGACGTAAGTCTGACGCGTTCCGATCTTTCATGTCCTTACCGCCCCCATCAGGCGTGGCATTTTGCATGACCGCCTTTTACAGCGAAACGAGAGGATATTGAAACCGTTGCCAGGGAAAGGCAACACTGAGTTTTCTTTTGCGTTTCTGAGCTGCATATGAGGCTGTCAACAATATAAGACGTATTTAATTCTTCACATAAGGTGCCTGATATTTTGTCCGGTCGTGCCCGATAATAGAAATTCCAAATATAGAATTCCATGAAAATATCTTTTGTGGGCGCCAGGTTAATAGATGCGAGCAACCGGACGGGAGGAAGGACAGACAAACACAATGAACCCAGTGGGAGCTTGCGTTGCTTTGCAAGTACGCCTTATAAAAGTGTTACTGCTTTGTGTTGGATGGTACGACGAACTAAGAAGGATGTGCGGTTCAAAGATTCGAACGCGCCTTAATGGTTCTTTATGTGTACAGTCCCTCTCTTGTTAAGATTCACCTTAACCTTTTAAAGCCTAGCGGTAACTTTACGTACCACCAGGTTTAACATTAAAAAATTCTACGTGGTGCCCACATTGCGTTTATGTGTTTTGTACGGATCTCAGAACAAACAGCAACTTTTGCCTTATAAAACATTAAGAGATTGGTTTTTATAACCCAAGTGGAGAGTGTTTACAGCGCGGTACGCACTGAGTCCTTATATAAAACAGAGACGCTTCGTCTTTAAAGGGTTAAATAACTGAGGCTAGAAGTGTCATAACTGTCTGTGAAACAGGACATATTCTATGCGAATTTTGGCGTATTGATTCCAGCCAGCCGATTCCAGTGGCCGCGCGGTCTAAGGCGTAGGTCTGCGGCCGAGCACTTGCTGGGATCGTGGGTTCGAATCCCACCGGGGGCATGGATGTTTGTCTCTTCCACAGTATTGTGTGTTAGCAGGTAGAGGTCTCTGCGACGGGCCGATCCCTTGTCCAGAGGAGTCCTACCGAATGTGGTGTGTGTCTGAGTGTGATTAAGTGAAAAACAAAAACCTCGACACCTACTGTGAACAAGTAGGTAGAAGAGGGAAGGACTGCGATTCCAGCCAACATACACTAATATATCGGTTTTGAATTGGCGCCTATACGATGTAAAGTACAACGCAAGAATATGCAGCCAATTCGAAGAGGGAGTGGAGGGGCAGTAACGTACATCTTTACTACCCTGTCCTCAAGCGCCCTTATCCTGTGTTCCTCCCTTAACCTTTTACAGCCTAGCGGTAACTTTACCTACCACCAGGTTTAACATTAAAAAATTCTACGTGGTGCCCACATTGCGTTTATGTGTTTTGTACGGATCTCAGAACAAACAGCAACTTTTGCCTTATAAAACACTAAGAGAATGGTTTTTATAACCGAAGTGGAGAGTGTTTACAGCGCGGTACGCACTGAGTCCTTATATAAAACAGATACGCTTCGTCTTTAAAGGGTTAATAGAAGAGACCAAGTGTCACACCTATACAAAACCACAGCCAAAATTAAAATTCTGTGTATTTGAATCCTTGTGTTTTCAGGTAGCAAACAGGATGACAGTAGATTCTGAAGCGAGTGGTGGCAGACGTTTTCAGAGTTTAATCTGTTCTTTATTTCTTTGTTTGTGTTTGCAGTTTAAAATTACGTGACTGCTAAATATTGACTGTTCGTTTACGTAACAAAGAATTTTAACTCCTTACGCTATACAGTGTCAAGTGGTAGATTTATATCCAGTGTAAACAATAAAGTTATTGGTTGCTGTGTGTTTTTTTAAGGTACAGAACAAATGAATCGTTTCGCGCAAGTTGCGCGGGTTTGTGGCGGCCTTCATAAGCGTTATTGGTTTTTCAGAATAGCCTGCGAGGAAGCGTCGCATAAAGATACGACGATTAAATTTTTTAATGACGACTGCAAAGTAATAAATATTTACGTGAGGTTGGGTGAAAAGGGAGGCCACGACATACGCCTGTTTGTGTCTGTGCCGAGTCTCAACTCATGCATTTACCTAAGCAATAGGCATGCAGAGTCAGCGACACCTCGAGCGTCTCCAATAGCAGTCACATTCACTGGCATTTCCCTTCACGTTTACGTTTTATTTTTGTTATCCCAGTAATATCGATTATTTCTTTTTTATTTATAATGTATTTAGAAAAATTTGTTATACTGCATAGTCATATAGGCCTAGCTAGCATGGGAAAAGAGTAATTTATACACAATGTTTTTGGAACAACGGCTGATAAGCTTCAACTTAACCTTTTAAAGCCTAGCGGTAACTTTACATACCACCAGGTTTAACATTAAAAAATTCTACGTGGTGCCCACATTGCGTTTATGTGTTTTGTACGGATCTCAGAACAAACAGCAACTTTTGCCTTATAAAACATTGAGACATTGGTTTTTATAACCGAAGTGGAGAGTGTTTACAGCGCGGTACGCACTGAGCCCTTATATAAGACAGATACGCTTCGTCTTTAAAGGGTTAAAACACGAGGAGATGAGATTGGAAGGAACCAGAGTGCTAATTACCCAACCGCGATGTTTAATCGGTTAGTCAGTACGTCTGGGTTAACAATACACCCTCTATTTTGAGGTAGACTGGAAATCATCTAGACTTGTGCGGACTTAAAATATTTCTCTAAATTTAACAAAACCAGATAGCTGTATTTACGATCCTTTATTCCTCTATTTGTGCTGATATTTTCCATAGTCTCGTACTTCACATTTCTGTGTTTATTTTAGCGTCAGTAAAAACGGAGAGGCCTTTTAATATGTGTAATTACAAATTCTAATGACGCTTGTTAAAGCTCGTCCACTTGTACTGGGATTAAGTTTCCTTCTATATACGATGCTAAATTTATATGTATTTTGCAACTTATACACGGTTACATTCCGATTACGAAGGAGGCGCGATAAATTAATCTTCCGCCCCCATTAGAGTAGATATCTGCAAAATACGGTTCGAGGGCTGTACAGATTTGTTCATTAGTGTATAACGAAGGCTTCTCAACTGCGTGGGGTGTACAGTACCAAATATTATAACTGTTTAACCTTTTAAAGCCTAGCGGTAACTTTACATACCGCCAGGTTTAACATTAAAAAATTCTACGTGGTGCCCACATTGCGTTTATGTGTTTTGTACGGATCTCAGAACAAACAGCAACTTTCGCCTTATAAAACATTAAGAGACTGGTTTTTATAACCGAAGTGGAGAGTGTTTACAGCGCGGTACGCACGGAGTCCTTATATAAAACAGATACGCTTCCTCTTTAAAGGGTTAATGGGGTATCTGCGGTCTGTGACTCTGTGACTCACCACAGACAGTACGGGACACCTCTCACACGGAACATGAAGCCCAGGGCACATTGGAACTTAACTATATAAACGCAACCATAGTGTATCAATATTATTCTCCCTGAAGATGGCCCAGCAGGGCCGAAACATGTAGGAGATTGTTAAAATTACCTTATATATATATATTTTGGTGCATTAGTTGGTGTTATTATTTCGTACTAGAAGTATCATTTGCAGTCCAATATGTTTCGGTGAGGTCCTTACCGTCATCAGGGACCCGATTCTGTTGAAGAAATGCGTTATGGCTTGCTATCTGGTAAAAGTCCAAATTTCGCCAAATGGTTATACGATATGGCGAATTTGGAACACCGAGACATGTTGAACCGTAAATGATACTTCCAATATTGTAATAAACTACTATACATTGTTTTGGAGTTGGTCTTATGTTGCATAAATTTCAGGTAGGAAACTTGTGATAATGCTTCCATCTACACGGACACCCAGATAAGCTAGATTAGTTGTATCAGATGTATTCTGTCCGCATGGAAGATAATGTAGTGTCTGCCTTCCGGTGCAGGAGATACGGGAGAGTAAGGCACATACTGCCTGCGTTATGTCTTGTTCAGCGCGACATCTGTAATGAATAAAACTGGAAATGAACTTCAGCACGGAAGTGTGATGTGCTTAATAAAATATAAGGGTAAAACTTAGTCACCTTCCAGCGTTTCTGGAATGTAGAATTGTAAGTACTTATCTTTTAGTTGGAAACTGAAGCTAGGTGTTACAGAGTGCATTAAGCAACGGGCAAAATAATTTGGAAGAAAAAGGTTACTTGTCGTTTACATTGAAATTTTAACTGATTATACATTCCTTTCCAGAAATGTACTAATTTTCTAAGAAGCAAAAGTACGCTTGTATCAGTTCTATCCTGCTGTGAACCGTCTGGAGTTTTTGTAACTTATATGAATCTGGTTTGGAAATTTTGCTGAAACTTCATTTTATCTGTATAGAAATGTGTGGTTGTTGAGAGAACTACATCAGTATCCCGGACCATAGCAATGATTAGTGTACACAATGAAATGAAACACGAACAAAACACAAGTTGCCTTGTGGGTGTCTACTAAATTACTTCACACCAAATATTCAATAATTTTCGACCGGCTACGTACGTAAGATTAAGACGGCTGGCCTTTTGTACGGGTTAAACTACAGCCGTTTTTCCTTTTCAGTAAAAGAAAATAAGTTGATTAAATTGCACAGATAAACAATTTCAAAATAGTTATTGTTCGACAAGCAAGGATATTTTACAACTGTAATGACATCAAACAGAAATTATCTAAAACTAACGCAGCTGTATGGTTCAATAAGATGTGCAGGATAAAACTTCTAACACCTAAATACATGCATATTAAAGTTAATGTTGGTTTGGTATAAGCAAATAAGTTGATAAATATGCACGGAGTAAGCAGTTTCAAAATATTAATTGATAGTTGTGTACAGTCAGTGTTAAAGTTAATGTAAAGTTCTGTGCCTGTCACAGAACTTTGGACATATTACCTAATGTGTATTGAAACCACAGTTGGAACTGAATAACAGCACAGGCGAATGAATGCCAACGTTAAGATACATCTTCGATGTTTCCGTTCACCTTTTAAAGCTTAGCGGTAACTTTACATACGACCAGGTTTAACATTAAAAAATTCTACGTGGTGCCCCCATTGCGTTTATGTGTTTTGTACGGATCTCAGAAGAAACAGCAACTTTTGCCTTATAACACATTAAGAGACTGGTTTTTATAACCGAAGTGGAGAGTGTTTACAGCGCGGTACGCAGTGAGTCCTTATATAAAACAGATACGCTTCGTCTTTAAAGGGTTAATTCAGCCCTGACGAGTTTTGTTTTCTAAGGTTGTGTTTGGTTTCTAAACACAAGCACATAAATCGTACACATTTTCCTCGTTTGTCTAGTGAAGTACAGTAAAATTTACCCTAGAACAGACCATGAAAGCCTAGAACGGGAGCAGAGGTATTGCCCTAATCTTTCTTTAACTTCGGCCCTAGATGGGGGCAGGTGGTCAACACCACACCACGGCCGCTTTACCATGGGAGTCCCCGTTTTATAGGGGCTTGGGTGGGCCTCAGGGCCGGTCTCCTCAGGTGCGGAAAATCTCACCTCAACCGGGATTCATTCCCCGGACCGTCCGTCCTGTAGCGTGTCTCGTTTATCTACTAAGGTGATATGAAACTTGCATGTATAGGCTCTCACAGGTTCTTGGATGTCTAAATCATGTATGTATTGAACACAACCTACTGGCTGTCCGCGTCTTAGCCTGTTTGAAGGCTTAGAGGCATATTAGCATAAGTACAACACATCCCGAAATGCGTTACAGTTACACACTCTAACTTGTCGAAACTGTATAAGATGTTTTAGCTGTTGAAAAAACAGGTGGAAACTGTTTTGGACAGATCCGCTACCGAGTCCTAATGTGTCCCAAAACGACTGCCTGTACGGTCTTGGGCGAAATCACGACAGATACATTTCTTATTGCATCACTGTGTCTGGAGTTTCCTGATTCTTCCCCCTCCACAAAACTGCAGGATATTATCTTTGGAAATAACAGTTTTAAGAATTTATTGTCCACAATCACATTATAATTCCACCATATTTAGTATATTCATTTGTAAAACCGTTTTTAAATTAATTTTCACAACTCATCTCTTTCATTATTGACTATTATTTTCCTCGACTCTTCTCTCCATACGATATATAAAGATGAGAACTCTTCCCCACCCTTTCGAACGCATCATTACCTTCTGCCATTCGGCGCTACAGTGAAGTTAATAAAACTGTGCCAATGAAACCAACAAACATCAAAACACAGCGGGGTGTCCAAGTAACGCGCAGTGAATAGAATAGTTTCACCATGCCTTATAGGACTACCAGTTGCAAGCTATGGTAATGGCATTGCTAAAAGCGTTACGGTAGTTCACTGCATAGAACCGTCGTAGGTCTATATTACTGTAAACCTGACACCGTGGAAATTGAACGTACGAACGCAACACAGTCACGTATGTACGGCTCAACTACGTATAATTGCGACCATACTTGTCAAATTGGAACATGTGGGAGTTTATCTTGGGGCGCATTGCGCCTGGAGCAGACGTGACAGGGCACATATGGAGGGTATAGGGGAGTCCAAAAAACATACTCCGATTGCACAATAACAAAAGTGTCTACTGTTACGTTGTGTGTCCACACGGGTTAAGGCAATACATGTCTATGCGCCTTGCGTGTGGGCGAATGCTGTCGTGCGTATCATTAAAATGGTTCTCATATCAGGACGGATAACCAGTAAATATCTGTATCGATTAATCTTTTAAAGCCTAGCGGTAACTTTACATACCACCGGGTTTAACATTAAAAAATTCTACGTGGTGCCCACATTGCGTTTATGTGTTTTGTACGGATCTCAGAACAAACAGCAACTTTTGCGTTATAAAACATTAAGAGACTGGTTTTTATAACCGAAACGGAGGGTGTTTACAGCGCGGTACGCACTGAGTCCTTATATAAAACAGATGCGTTTCGTCTTTAAGGGGTTAAAACAACATTACCTTCAAATAAAACCCGCTAATTAATAGAAAATAAATATGACAGTAAGATAACTTGTATACAGAGTCAACAAGTGTCATATTGAATTCAGTAGATATTAAGACGGCCGATCCCAGTGGCCGCATGGTCTAAGCCGTGGTCTTCCTCTCGCTTGCTGGGATTGCGGGTTCAAATACAGCCGACGGCATGGATGTCTGTCCCTTGTGAGTATTGTATGTTGTCAGGTAGAGGTCTGTGCGACGGGGCCGATCCCTCGTCCAGAGGAGTCCTACCGATTGTGGGGTGTCTGAGTGTGATCGTGAAGCCTCGATAATGAGGAGGCCCTGGCCCACTGGGGGCTGTTGTGCCACGAAAATAATATTTCAGTTCAAGTGTTCGTGTGGCATATTAACCTTTTAAAGCCTAGCGGTAACTTTACGTACCACCAGGTTTGACATTAAAAAATTCTACGTGGTGCCCACATTGCGTTTATGTGTTTTGTACGGATCTCAGAACAAGCAGCAACTTTGCCTTATAAAACATTAAGAGATTGGTTTTTATAACCGAAGTGGAGAGTGTTTACAGCGGGGTACGCACTTGGTCCTTATATAAAACAGATACGCTTCGTCTTTAAAGGCTTAATTGAACTGTGTAAAATCTATGAGCTATTTACTGTAAATTACACCATAACATAAACGTGTAAAATGTCAGTAACGATTTTTTTTCTTTTGTAGTGCAGACTTCCCTCTTCTACCTACTTGTTCACAGTAGGTGTAGAGGGTTTTGATTTTTCACTTGATCACACTCAAGCACACACCAGGGATCGGACCGTCGCAGAGACCTCTACCTGACAACACAAACACTGTACAAGAGACAAACATCCATACCCCTAGTGGGATTCGAACCCAAGATCCCAGCAAGCGCTCGGCCGCAGACTTACGTCTTAGACCGCGCGGCCACTGGGATCGGCAGTAACGATATATTCCGGAGTATAATAACGACAGTCTACCTGGAAGGGCTAATTAATAAGACTAAAAACTTTCATGACAACAGGTGCTGCTGCCAAGTATCGATATGATTGTCTGTCAAATAGGAAGTCAGAAGCACTGCGAATGTGTCTGGTTTTCGTTGTGGCTAGTTTTCTATGGATCCTGCTTTTTTTTCCTGAAGATATAGGCACTACATCATTCATCGTTCACGGCGAAAGTTTAAGGTGAATATATGAACAAATATAATCGATATATGTCTTTGAAGCTTCCATGGCGACAGAATGCAATAAAACCTACTTCCGGTGACAGCCACGTCAGGTGGTTCAGATATACGGCGTTTCACGGACTGACTCCATTTCCACCATCAGGATTATGAGAACCATGAAGATGAAGACGGGTCGGTTGATTTGAACTATCTGACACGGCCCTCATCCCGAGAATATTTTATTGAAATACAGGGTGCCCCAAATTTAAGGCCAAGTCATTTTTGTATCAATCAAATTGC
This sequence comes from Coptotermes formosanus, assembly GCA_013340265.1. Lineage (NCBI taxonomy): Eukaryota > Metazoa > Arthropoda > Insecta > Blattodea > Rhinotermitidae > Coptotermes > Coptotermes formosanus. The sequence continues at coordinate 1,340,762 of BLKM01000606.1, forward strand.
GAGACTGTGTCACAGCACTTCGAATTGCGCTGTAAACATAGTAGATCTAATTTCAAATGATTTTTGTAAATTCAGTAAGTAATAAAGAAATGTACAGCATATATTAATGCACATTTTACTAACGGGTTAGCTAACTTTCGGGCCACCTGTATAACAGAATAAGGCTATCCAAGCGACGTATGAAATATTCAATCCAATGTTTCAGAAAATTCTACTCGCCTGAATTTAAAGTGTATATTGCAGTGATATGCAAGGAAAAGTGGCGATAGGGCGTCAATGTAACGTCGCATGTGCGAGTTTTGTGCTTTTTATAGCCCTATAAGTTAGGAGTCTGGTCTTCTGTTGTGCCACGCTGCATCAGTGGGTGTTTTCCGGCGTTTCGGAAGAACGTATTGCCTTCACTTTGAAGGGTTAAGTGGAGAGAGAAGAATGCCAAATCGAATAACATGATTGTGTTTTATATATATATGATGTCTGACCAGTGGTCGCTGGACGGTAATTTGGAGAGACAATTGGAAGGTGTGGGAGGGACCGAAATTGTAGGCGGATGACGTCCTGAATTTTCCATCCTTTAGACATGAACTACGAAATTAGTCGCTCCAAATTCGGCCGGGTTACTCATTTTCCTGATAGCAAGTTCTCATGGTTTCCCTCAGTGTTTTACGGCTACTGTCGATAAAACAGCCAGAACGAATTTTCGGTGGAGACAGTCTCGCCACAGTCTGCGACTTCGTAATGAATGTGGGAGAAAAAATATAAGAGAACAAAAGTAAGGAGTGTAAACTCCTGCGAGATTTCAGATTGTCAGAACGGTAGTGTTAAAAATTCAATTCCTCTGGAATGTTACGGCGTGGCGTTAGGGTTAAGGTCTCCAACGCTTCCAGGGCGTATAATTTCTCGATCTTCGGGGTCAAGCAGTCCAGGAAGAAAATATTCTTCTTGGACTAAGACTTGGACGATATCCTTGTTGGACTAAGACTTGGACAGTACTCTTCCTGGACTAAGACTTGGACAATGTTCCTGTTGGACTAAGACTTGGACAATATCCTTGTTGGACTAAGACTTGGACAGTACTCTTCCTGGACTAAGACTTGGACAATATTCTTGTTGGACTAAGACTTGGACAATATTCTTGTTGGACTAAGACTTGGACAGTACTCTTCCTGGACTGCTTTACCGTGAAGATAAAGGCACAGTGATCCTCCTAAACGTCGATGAACTTAATGCCAGTGACGCAGCTTAATGCGCCAGAAGATTTGAATCTTTGCCTAAAAATGTAATTTGAATCTTAAATTATTTAGCGAAGCTATTTCAACTGTAACGGCTGTAAAACGCTGAATTATGGGACAAAATAATCATGAGTGGTGACTAGGTAATGAAGGGCTAGAGGACAAACGAAGCTTATGTTTAAAGATGATGCTTCAGGATTGGCTTGTAGATTTTGAGGAAAACTAGGGGAAAACTCAGAAAATTAGCAGATAATCCGAATAAAATTCTAGTCGAAATTCGAGAAATACCTTGAAAGTTTTGGAATGTGATGCTGGAGAAAGATGGAGAAGATTAGTTGGAGCAATCCTATGAAATATGAAGAAGTATTACATAGAGTCAAGGAGGAAAGGGATATCCTACATACAATAAAACGAAGGAAGAATAATTGGTTTGGTCACATTTTTCGTAGGATCTGCCTTATAAAACATGTTATCAAAGAAAATACGGAAGGAAAGATAGAAGGGACGAGAAGACGAGGAAGAAGACGTAAGCAGCTGATGAATGACTTTAACAATATGTTAAGATACTTGAACTTGAAAGCGGAAAGGCTAGATCTCAGTTTTTTGTAGAACTCGGTTTGGAAGAGTCTATGGCCCTGTCACAACACTGGCCACACAATTAACGCACTTCCTTGCAATTGTACATTACATCCTGTGGTTACAATAATGCCAATCCACTACTTCATTAGATATTTTTACACTATTACCACTGCAGGTGATACATATAGTGGTGATGTTTAGCTCCTTAAACCTTTAAAGACGAAGCCTGTTTTTTTATATAAGGACTCAGTGCGTACCGCGCTGTAAACACTCTCCACTTCGGTTATAAAAACCAATCTCTTAATGTTTTATAAGGCAAAAGTTGCTGTTTGTTCTGAGATCCGTACAAAACACATAAACGCAATGTGGGCACCACCTAGAATTTTTTAATGTTAAACCTGTTGGTATGTAAAGTTACCGCTAGGCTTTAAAAGGTTAATCAGGTAACTTGAAAAGACTTTGATTCGTCGTGCGAACTCATACAGACCTTCATCCATCTGCGCGTGCAAAGAACGGATATTGCATGCCAGCGTGAATTTCTTTAACGGAAACAAGGAATGAAGCTGCTTTTTAAGAAAGCATAACTCAATCAATGTTGCAAGAACAAACGCCTTCCTACTGAAATGCTAAATAAGAACATTAAACCAGTTACTCAATTCTTCTGCACGGAACGAAACCTAATGATTTAAATAATCTTCCAGCCGTGAGATCACAGGGTCTTACAACATGATACACTGAAAATTCCATGAAACGAATATCATACCGCGAACTTATCCTAGATGCATGCGTATCTGTTCATTGTCACAAAACTTAACTTCTGTCAGTTCCAAGAAGGAACTAGCCGAGTTCATTTGTAGAACTCCATTAGGTTACATTATAGAGAAGCAGCTGTGTGGCATGATAGTGTTACCTGTCACATTGCCTGATTACGTAACGTTGTCGCAATGTGGATACACCCCGCGTTGTAGGATCATCCGTAACACAGTGACACATCGTTCCTGCGGCAGTTTGAACTGTTACTAAAATTTCACCTAAAATAAGTTTCGTTAAGACGGATATGGCACGGAGAAAATGAGGAAATAATTTATTTAGAATTTTATATAATTTAACGTTTTAAAGCCTAGCGGTAACTTTACATACGACCAGGTTTAACATTAAAAAACTCTACGTGATGCCCACATTGCGTTTATGTGTTTTGTACGGATCTCAGAACAAACAGCAACTTTTGCCTTATAACACATTAAGAGACTGGTTTTTATAACCGCAGTGGAGAGCGTTTACAGCGCGGTACGCAGTGAGTCCTTATATAAAACAGGCACTTTTTCGTCTTTAAAGGGTTAATGTGGATACTTGATGTAATTCTTATCGAAACCGTATAGAGCTCCAAGTGAAGTATTACTAAAGTTGTAATCACTACTACTGTTGTATGAAATAATAATAATAAATTACAATCGACTCGGTTATAACGTCATAAACAGGCCTGGAAGTTTTGTGTCGTTATAAACGGGTGTCGTTCTTACCGAGGATTATAATGCTGTGGTTAACAGTGAGGAGTTAATTGGTACCACAGAATATCTGACGCTATAGACGATGTGTCGCATTAACCGATGTCGTTATAACCGGGTTCGACTGTATTAAATTTTAGATTTAATCCTCCATTTTTCAAACGTGAAATTACATAAAACTCTTATTCTAAAATTAATTAATGAGATCTCATTTTATTATAAATTTTGTTGTACTTAATTTACGCAAAGTATTTTATATTGTGATACCTTATGATGGCCTTATTTAGGCCGAAACATGTTGTAACTTGTCATTGAATAACGGACAATATTTTAAGTTTTGATCGACGTTTTCGCTGTTAGCTCCTTTACACGTGTCACAGGTGGATTTGTGAAATAAGACTAACTTCCTACCACTTTAGTTAGTTTTGATAAGATTGATCACTAAATATTGTTAGTGTCGCCAAATCATTTAAAGTAATAAACTGACAAACGCCCTTGAAGAGTGTGTTTACTGCATTGCAGAAAACGAGGCAGGTTCAGCACAGAAATACGTAGAACAGCTACAACTAGTTGCCAGTGTAATGGTTGTAACTAATGAATCTCCAAAGGTGTTTAGCTTTTATGTATATTTTTGTTAGCCCTATTCAGTATATAAATTTATCCAATGCATATTTGACGATGAAGTAAGACGGATAAAATAATTGCGGACACGTTTTACGACGCTATCTGTAATGGATTCAAATGATCTTCCGCCGCGCTACTAAAAACACTTTCAGAATCATAAATGACTTTTACGTATTTTGCGTGATTTTTACAAACTTACATCAAGGTCACAGTTGGTATACGTAGGGTATGTACCTAACGCCTTGTGATGAGTCTGTTCTTCGTCCGAATGGTCATCCCGCACGTCTGCACTGCGTACTTTCCTCAAACCCAGAGACTGAAATTATCAGCCATAGAAAATAATGAGACTTCCACCGACCGACTGACCGACCGACCGACCGACCGACCGACCGACCGACCGACCGACCGACCGACCGACCGACCGACCGACCGACCGACCGACCGACCGACCGACCGACCGACCGACCGACCGACTTGACCATGGATCAGCAAAAATTAGGTCGAGGTCCGTTGAGACAGACTACAACAACGCAAAGCTGCGAAGCTGATAATGATGCTGATGATGGAAAATCTAATACGAAATTTACACTTAGATGAAGTACATTATACACAGATATTAACTAGTCGATGGTGACGTTTTATGCAGAACACATAAAGGGGTTCGACGAAGAAGCTGTAGATACACAACAGCCTGAGAAATAGTTTCTTTGTGTTCCTGTGTCTGTGACTTCACACAAGTCACGTACATAAGGTGATTCGAGAGGAAGTAAACAACATTAAGTGGAACGGCGTTGGAACATAGCTGTAAGTAGAAATTATCTTTGGGAGTGGTTCCGGCTCAGTCCAAATACATATAATGTTCTTCATTCTGGAAGCCATCAAGGTTTCCTTCCAGGAGGGCCTTAAAACTGTGCCTCGTGGTCACATAAAACAAAACGATGAATTTTGTTTTGAAAATGTTGATTTAAAGTATGACGGTGATTTTTCTTTGTGTGTGTTAAGAGAGAAGGTGGGATTCATGCTGCAAGGCCATAGAGAGGAAAGGAATAGGTTGCAGTGCACACGCTGTGAAGACAGACGATATTTCAGAACACGCAATGGAATACAAATTAATGGGACGAAAAGATTCTGGGCGTCCGGGGAAAATGTGGAGAAATATGAGGTCCTCCGGGTCGGGGGGGGGGGAGTGTTAGGTTTACAGCTTTATAGTACATGACGCCGTGTAGTTTGGTATATAGGTTACAACTTTTCTTCGGAACCTGCCACTGTGTTCTTTGACTCCTCAACCGTAGAGAGAGAAGCGTTATCTCGCTACCAGACTGTACGGCGTCATACCACAGAATACCACAGTATCGACATATGTAATCTCCAACTGCATTTGGTGATTGTAAAGATGGGGCATTCAAGCTTATTTTGCATGCTTTGTGGTAATTTTGTGTGTTTTTATCTAAATGCATGGACTGAATATTTTAAAGCCTAGCGATTGCTTTATTCTGATTTTATTTTAATTGTACTTATTTATTTGCTGAGTCACGCTACAGAATTTCAGGGATGTGCCTTAACATCAGGTTTTTACAAAATTTCAGTAAACAAACATGGAGGAAATAGACAACTTTGAAGACCAAGGATTAGACGGAATGGGTGTTAAATGAAAGGGAGGATGGGAATGTATTAGGTTTTAATGGTGCAAGATAAGCTCCAGTCATAGACTGTTAAGAACACGGTTATAAATCATCTGGTTCCTTAAAGCAAGGCTGTTTATTTTTCAATCGATGTGCCATCAGTTTCTCTGTGGAGTTAATCTGCAGGGTTTAAAGCGGTTTATGGCGATGGTTACGGAGAATTTGCAGTAAATGAAAACACAAACACTTCTCCATCTATCACTCCACAGGCCGTGCAGCCTGTACCGAATCAGCACTAATTCTGAGATGCTGAACCAGTCAAACTTTCGTTACGACTTTTCCTGTTGGAAGACACTAAATCGCAGAAGACTGTGGACATACATCCGTACCCGCCATTCGAGAGTTTTAACAGTTCAGAGATATAGCGTACGTGTCTAATGGTTACGCTGTATCTACTTTAGATCTGTTATAGACTGCAAGGTGTAGTTGAAATGGTTTGGCCTCTAAAAGGGGTTAATATACTGAGGTGGTTAACTTAATTATCCGTGCGTCTTCCATTAGGAGTCGAAAGACCAAAGTGAATTCAAATTACTCCCCTGGGAGACGCTCTGTTCGGCTGATAAAAAGTGGGGGGTTGGATCAGAACGTATGACGACTCTTTGCCCTTCCTCTGTCAGAAGGGTCACGTTTTGTTGACTTTGTTACGTTAAAGGTTCTGTTTGTTTCTAATTTGGTATATTTAATGACTACATGGTGTAGAATGACAGAAAAGTATAATGCAAAAAGAAAGGGGTAATACGCTCAAACATTTATTGTTCGTCCGTCGTGTAACTGTGTTTAGCGTATCTGTTCTTGGAATCTGTCTTTAAAGTACAAAACATTTCAGGTAATTATAGGAAATTAGAAGAAGAAAGACAAAGAAAGGAAACGACGGAAGAGTAAACAAGTAGGAAGGGAATAAAAAGGAAATGTAGTTGAAGTGTTCTAATGTTCAGCAAAGTAGAACTCCTAATTAGTGCAGAGAGGCAGAATGAATGAGTTGCTGTGTGAGTCATAAATTCATGGGATAGCCTTTTACGGTGAAATATTTGTTGTGGATTTTTTTTGTGTATGTAGGAAAGAAACAAGCATATCGCAGTACTGTGCGTGTGGATGCGTGTGACTGAGTGAATGAGTGAGTAACTTCAAAAAGTGTTCTTCTGGACACATTGTTCCCAAAATAGTTAAATTTACACGTCCGTGGGGATGACGATAGCCTGCCTCGGAATTGAACGTGTGACCTTCTCAATACACGTATCATTACTGCTATGTAAATGTGCTCAGAATCGTGATGTCTACAGCAATACATATCTTCACTCTAGATGTTCTGCGAAACAAATACAGTGTCGTTATTTTATCTGACAACTATCTTTTGTCACTTTTCGCTGGTACTCCGCCGCACGTGTGGGCGGTAGTCTGAGTGTGCTACTATAATAGGATAAACGGTCCCACATGAAATAGCAACCGATAATTTTCGGATAAAATAATGGCTGTCCCTTTACAGTAACTTTTCAGACAACTTATATGCAGTTCCAGTTGAACTCTTGCTCAAAATAAGCCATGCAAAATAAGTAACTGCAGAGTACCGCAAACATTAGTTTTTCTCCTCAGTACCTACTTTATTCTCGTTCTTTCTCGCCTTCCTCCATCCAAGTTCTGTTCCGATTCATTAGCGTTCAGGGGTTATTCCCGGTCGATCCCTTGGTGCCTGGCTAATGTGTGAGAGGCTAATGCACCAAAGTGCAGCCATTGTGACCGGCTGATCGATGACTCCTTAGAAAGTGACATAGACTTCATTCCATGCAACTTAGGCAAGAAAATAAGCAACGTGTGAAAGAATAGAACACTGAAATTGTACGGTAATGTACTTTAGGTATTGACGTATGAATCACTTAGGGAACATAGAAGGATGAATTAACAGGAAGATGGAGAAAATTACGTACCGGGAAACTCTTTTATATTACTCGTCATAATATTATAGCCAATAAACAAGGAGGAAGTGAGTCGGAATATGTAACATGCATAAGGGAAATTAGAAATGCTTCTAAATTTCGAATGTCAAAACCTGAATTGCGGTAAAATCTGAAGAGGTGCAGGGCGAAATGGAAACCAAATATAAAAGGGATGGTAAAGAGAGGGTGAGACTGTGTGGACTCAATTCACGTGGCTCAGGATATGATCTTTTGGTGGGTGTACGTCTATGTATATTTTGTTCAGTTACTTAGAATGCCTGAGACAAAACATGGAAAGGGTAAGAATACATGTTTTCCCGTCAAATTTCCCAGCCGGGCACTGACTGGACATATATTCAAAGCAGTACCATTGCTACAACCAGACGGATCGGCTGATTCAGAAACCCATTATACAATATTAAATTACTGAAAAAGTCGATAAATATTTGTTTACATTCCTGCCCATTTGTAAACAGTGAGGTAGAATGAATAAAAATACAAATACAGGTCCGTTTTTTTGTTTCAGATCTCATTTTTAAAAAAAGCGCCTTATCGAGTCATGTCGTTGTGTATGTTTATTGCTCTTCGAACTGAAGGAAGCATAATACGGTTAACCCTTGAAAGAGGAAGCGTATCTGTTTTATATAAGGACTCAGTGCGTACCGCGCTGTAAACACTCTCCACTTCGGTTATAAAAACCAATCTCTTAATATTTTATAAGGCAAAAGTTGCTGATTTTTCTGAGATCCGTACAAAACACATAAACGCAATGTGGGCACCACGTAGGATTTTTTAATGTTAAACCTGGTGGTACTTAAAGTTACCGCTAGGCTTTAAAAGGTTAAGTGTATAAGGAAAGTTAAACACATCACTCTTTGCAGGTGACCGTGTAATAAGCCAAAAGACAGAAATCATTGACAGAGAATTCTGTGTCAAATGAACGAGATGTGGAAATGACACATTGTAATCACTATGCCAAAAACTGAAATTGTTTCATTCAAAAAGAATGTTCCTCAAAAAAAAAGTAGTAAGGTATTTAATAGTTTCTCTTTAGAACAGGTTCCCTCCCCGTGACGTAACACGTGATAGATGTGATGTAAATGAGAACACTGATACGTGGCGAATTTTGAAGTTCTGGTATTTTGGTATTGATGAAGATCCGGAATTCGTGGAATGATATTGACTTGTCAGCAGGCAAATGTTTACCGTCGTATGTCAATTTTTGTGCAGTTGCTACAACGTAAGAAGGTATTTAAATAGGAAAACTTGAAAAGATGGTTAACTTTCATTTTTATTGTACGGAAATGACGAGGACGAATAAAAAATATTGCAGTCCACAGAAACCAATTTTTAAGGTCGGTTAAGGCATCAATTCGTCGTTTACCTAGCTACGCTGTCGATATTTGATGGAATTATTAATGAAATATGGTTCAAAAACAATATGGAAGGTAGCAGTCGACGCCTAACCTGAGGCACAATCCCAGCATTTGAGTGGGTGTACTGAGGAAAAACAAGAAAGGTAGCTGGATAGCTGGTGGCCCAATCTACATTCGAATCGGAGACTTCACATTTCAGGGCCAGAAATGTTACCGGTTGAGCCAAATCTATGGGTGATATCAGTCAACAAATTTACGACAATGGATGGTAATGGAAACGACGGAAAATATAAAGGAATAAAAGTGTATGTTCTAACTGGGAAATTACATGGGGAACACAGAGCCTGGTTATTAGAACACCTGCGAAAATCAGAGGATTCGAGAATTGCAGACACAGTGGCTTGAAAGATAGTGGTCGTAGGAAAAAAGAATGGCAAGTGGTTAGGCCTGCTGGGTGAAGAATCTTCGTACACTCGGGGGTGAATGTTGTTCTTATTATGATTGTCGTCATTATGATGACGCCCTGAACTGTGAAAGACGGATTACATGCATGTTGCTGCCCTTGACGACGACGACGACAACAACAACAACAACAACAACAACAACAACAACAACAACAGTAACAATGCCGCAATTCACGTCATTAGAGTAAAAAATACAAAAACATTAAACACCAACAAATGTACAAAGGGATTATTTCATCACCTGTAACACACTCCTACATGTTTCAACCCTGTTGGGTCATCTTCAGGGAGAAGTTGCTGCCGTGGTTACACTATGGTTGTGGTCTCGGCTTGCACTCCGAGAGACCACAGAGAGTTCGCGCCTCCAAAAGGCCACGCAGTACACAATCAACAGCTCAACTATAAAGTGCAACCATAGTGTAACCACGGCAGGAAGTTCTCCCTGAAGATGATCTAGCAGGGTCGAAACATGTAGGAGTGTGTTACAAGTGATGAAATAGTCCCTTTGTGCATTTGTTGGTGTTTAATAATTTTTTGTATAATATAGTGCACGGACACGGAGCACATTAAAAAAGTGTAAAAAATCTTCCCTACGCTTGAGTCTGTCGCCAGTTAAGGGATACGGTTCGAATTCCTTCACGTTTTAACAAATACGCAGTACGTTTCATACTCTTGCAGATTACTAACAGCGTAAGGAATATACGAGTGTATGCTACATAAGGGGACACGCGGTGGCTTGGGTTCGATTCCCGATGGTGTCATTGGAATTTTCCATTGACAATCCTTTCGGCCGCACTATGGCCCTGGGGTCGACTCAGCCTCTAACAGAAATGAGTACCAGGAATATTTCCTGGGATGGGGTAAAGGAGGCCGTTGCGTACGGCTGACAACATTTTCACCTTCCTGTGCCGATTGTCTGGAATTCTGGGAGCCTCAGCCTCCTGGAACCCTCAGGACCTGTCCAGGCCTGTACAGGGATTGCTTGACCTTTTATATGTTACGTAAACAATACAGCGTATATTTGAAGTTAACATGGGTGTGCCTTAATTTAGAACGTGTTGCACAGAACAGAAAGGGAAATTTATATATTAAGTCTCTCAGACAGTAAAATATTTCCCGATGCGTAAAGAAATTTAAGTCGCTTTGTCGGTAGGAAAATTAATTACGTACTGCCCACTTTGAGTGTGCAAGGTTCCTAATTAAGGCATAAGAAATTAAGACTCATATTAAATATTAAAATGAGGTCTGTAAAACTTTTGAACAGATATGCATTCATGGCTTTTACTAAGAACACTGCCAAGCGTTTTAAACTATATAACACTACAGACAGGTATATATAGTGTCAAGGATCTGCCTGTGTTCTGTAACTCAGACGTATTTCTCGGAGGAAGTTACCAGTTAGACGTTATAAATTAGTTGTGGGTCAGAAAAAAAACACCATTTGTCATGTTCTGTTATATTTGCGTAATTGTTGTAGAAGAATTGCGGTCACAGTAGAATTAATATTAGGAGTATTTATTGACTAAGCAAAAACCCCGATGCGCCTGCTCTTGTGTTTCCTTAATCCCATCGTTAATTGCCCTGTAATTTGTTTTTGGATGTGTTGCAGTTGAAGGGCAACCATTAGTCCACCTAATGCAAGAGTCCAGCTGTTTCCACAATTGTCGCTTGCTGTACACAGTGACATTTTTTTCTCATTTGTCTTTCGGCTTTCTACAATAAACATTCCTTTCATTCATCCATTCATTCGTTCATTCATTTATTTATTCATTCATTCATTCATTCATTCATTCATTCATTCATTCATTCATTCATTCATTCAGTTGTCTTACGACAGGCCCATAGCCCTTCCAAAGCGAGTTCTCCACAAAGTGCGATCTATTGCTTTCTATTTCAATTGCAAGTATCCTCTCTTCCCCGTCTTACTTTCGCTTTTATCCGTCCCTCTAGCTTTCCTTCATCAACGTGTTTTAGAATGCAGTTTCTACGCAAGATGTGACCAATCCAATTATTTGTTGTGGGATATATCTTTCCTTCTTGACTCTTCGTAGTACTTGTTCATTGCTGAGAACAAAACATCATCTTTAAATTAGTTATTTCTTATTCGACGCTGTACTTTTGAGTCAGTGCCATTATGAACTTCAGGATCAACCCCCTTCCGGCATTCTTCGTTAATTACCACTGTTATAATCTTCCTGGCCGATCCCAGTGGCCGCGCGATCTAAGGCGTAGGTCTGTGGCCGAGCGCTTGCTGGGGTCGTGGGTTCGAATCCCACCGGTGTCGTGGATGTTTGTCTCTTGTACAGTGTTTGTGTTGTCAGGTTAAGGTCTCTGCGACGGACCGATCCCTCGTCCAGAGGAGTCCTACTGACTGAGGTGTGTGTCTGAGTGTGATCAAGTGAAAAACAAAAACCTCGACACCTACTGTGAGTAGGCAGAAGAGGTAAGGACTACGGTACGATGCGATACGATAATATTCCTGTATCTCATTTGATACTCTGTACTTAAACAGCGTCGTTAAAAACGTAACGTTCTACTAACATGCATCTTTCTTACCCTGCATGTTGATCATCCTCTCATTCATTCTGTCCTCTGCAGCTGAATCAGTGGCAATAAATAATGTAAGAATTGTCCAACTTAACGACATTTTTCCATTGTCCCCAATGCAACAATTTTGTTTCTGGTCGGATGCTTGCAGTCGCTCCACTCTTAGCCCTTTAAAGACGAAGCGTATCTGTTTTATAGAAGGACTCAGCGCGTACCGCGCTGTAAACACTCTCCACTTCGGTTATAAAAACCAGTCTCTTAATGTTTTATAAGGCAAAAGTTGCTGTTTGTTCTGAGATCCGTACAAAACACATAAACGCAATGTGGGCACCACGTAGAATTTTTTAATGTTAAACCTGGCCGTACGTAAAGTTACCGCTAGGCTTTAAAAGGTTAATATAATGTACAAAAGTAAACATGTTTTGGCTGTAGTTTTTTTCAGTGAACGGTTGGTCCTGAGTGCAGGATGAAATTCCGTACCCGTCCTTACTTTATTAAAAAAGCCTTCCTGGACAGGACATGAAGTTTTCTGAAAACTACTAATGTAATACAGATGCTGTTCTATGATGAATTGGAGGTTTTGTGATTAAATTCTTCCAGTAGGCAGTGTACATATCGTTAATGTAATGGCAGAGATCCTGTGGCCTTTATATCTGCTCCACCCACATTAGTGCGCTGAAAAATTTCGTATTGTATTCACGTCTGTATAGAAGCTAAAGCGTCCGTGCGTGCTTTGGTGAGCGCGTGAGGGTAGCGTCCCTGTAGCAGTGTTGCAGGGACGGATAACCCGCACAGCTACAGCACGTCCCTGTTTACTGGCAAATATTCGCGATATCCCTTCCAACGTGCACATTCCCCTTGCATATACCTTCGAATCCATTGTATTTCGTTCACTCAGACCTGGCAGTCGAGTCAGTAGTATTACTGACTTCCATCTGGAGACAGTGGTTCGTTTTCTCATTAAGGATTTTTGTAACTTTTTTTTTATCCTTACATCAAAACGTCCCTGAGGCATTCCCCTCCCCTTGTCGTAGTGTTGACAGTAATTGTTGGAAGAAGTGCAAATTAACTGAAAGGGTATGGAAAAAAAATATAGACATTAGACCGCGTCTATATAGAAACATATAGAGATGTCCCTTTTATCGTGTCTCCGAACACAACAGCGTTATCGCATAAAAAGCCTGCATGAGCCGAGACTTTTCCTGACAGCTACTGTACGCAAGGACGCAATAAAAGGAATGTTCTTCACCTCGTATTGTGGAATCGTAAAAAAGTCGATACGTTCAAAAGTATAACACGTTTGTAGTTAGTTACGCTGGTTATATTAGCGGTATTACCTTCGCAGTCTATGTTGGGGAAATAAATTTGAAGGATAGTTCACAATTCTGCTGGCCCTCGCTTTCTTACGTAGTTTGCTGAGCAGTCCTACATGAAATAATTCTGTCCAGTTGTTAGGCGCGTCTCAAAAATGGCGAAAAGCGACTATCCGCTTTGTCTTGTCTGTCAGTCAATCAGTCCGTCTGTCTGTCTTTTCTTCCGCATGGAACAGCTCAGGTCCTACTGGACGGATATTCCTGAAATTAGATATTATGGCATTTTTCGAAAATCTATTTAAAAAAATTCAAGTCTCATTAAAATCTGACAAGAATAACGGTTACTTTCCATGAAGACCTATGTATATTTATGATAGTATATCGCTGAATTCTTCTTAGAATGAGAAATGTTTCAGACAAAAGTTGTAGAGAAAGTCAAAACACACTTTATGTTCAGTAATTTTTTTTTCCGAATATCGCGCCATTTATGAGATAATGTGGAAGAATATGGTAGACCCGGACAGGCCACAGATGACAATATAATACGGCGCATGCGCTGTGCGTGCTGGATAACTAAGGCTACAGACAAACACTCAGAATATGTAATACTTATTGCTTTTCCACTGCAACAATGGTTACGCGAACGCGTCTCAGTGTTACTTTTATGCGTACATTGCATATCCTCTCTCTTTCTCTGTGCTCGCTGTTAGGCGATGTAGTGAAAGTACCGTTAAACTAACAAACGCCTGTTTCTGTGATAAATGCATAGAGAAATTCGTTCTGAAATTTAATGAATGTATCTACCTCCCTGGGGACTGCGAATAAAGTAGGTTGAAGTGTGACGCAGTTAGCCTTTTGTTCGTGTCTAAAAATGTGTTAATCGGCCCACCGTACTGTTTTAAACCTATTGTCTGACCTGCTTTTGTATATGAATTAGGATGACTTTTAATAAGTAGTTTGTGGTGAAGTTTGTGGTGAATTTTGGAGTGACTGTACCCTTTATGTAAAATGTTAATTAAATGAGTTGTAATTGAGTTCAAATCGTAACGCCATTTCAGCCCACAGGATCACAGAAGATAAGAAAAGATATGTATCTGTAGAACAGAATATAATTATCTCGCAATTATGAGGCTTTGAATTTTTTTCCTTGTTGGTTAATAATTAATTGAACGAAATTATTACTTAATTGTGTCCTCAGAACTGAAGGCAGAAGTGTAGCATTTTACTAGCTTAGAGGTAATAAAAATGGTAATAAAATGTTTCTAAGAGTTTATTTGAACGTCCTTTGTTTAATTAATTTTTGCTTCCTTTTGTACGGAATCCTAGATTGTATCCCCCCCCCCTCCATTCCAATGTTACTAGTCATAACTCTGAAAATGTCTGCATTTATGACGGGAAAATAGAATATCTTTTAAAAATGTAACGTGAATTTACGTTCTCCGTCTTTCTGTGACGTCTTTAAGATATGAATTCACTTTTTATTAATTATTTTTATTGTTTGTCTGATGGATATGTTTAACGTTGTAATGTATTTTTATATTATGTGTTTATATTGCAAAGGGTTTTCATTACATGAAGACGACAGGCGATGTCCAAACCAATGGTCAGGTCTGTTGCAATATAGCGTTGTAAAAATCCTTTAAAGTCGATAGCAGTGATCTTTCCTTCAATTTAATCTGCCTTTAATTTCTTCTTAAATTTTCCCATCTCTGTCCCTGGAACTTCACCGTTACTGCTACGTAGTTACATTACAAAATTGAGTATTTAGAAAGTATCACAGCCATGAAGATTGAGAACTACACTGCAAATACAACCCAGAAAACTACGTTTGCAAGCGTGTAAAGACTTCAAATTCCAATTATTATCAGCTTACGTAAAACATAATTTAATATTTTATGGTTTGTTATAATGCGCTAAGCAATATTTGTTTTCGAATCCTCTAGTGCTTTGTTACAATTCTAATTTTCATATATCAATTTCTAAATTAATCATAACTCTCAATGAAATATTAGTGTTAATTGTGGAATATTTCTTTCTCTATTCTAATACAGTTAAACAATATATATGAATACAGTGTAAATTTATACATTTTATTTAAAGAAATGCAGAGCTAAATTTGCCACCAGGAAAAATTCCGCCCCAACCTGTAATTCATGAAGTCATTCGCACTGTGTGAGTGCCTCTTGTACAGGCACTAAAGCTTTCGCGCTCTTACCGCAAGTTTGTCACGATGAGGTTAAAAGAGGGCAAAATTTGTGATGCTAGGTGTCAGTTAAGATAAACAGTTACCAATATTACACCCTTTCCACAAAACGATAAATATTAAATGCTAAATTTGTTCTCTTATTCTGAATGTAACTCATAAATTTCAAGTATCTGAAATCGAAGTGCTGTGGAAAGTAGGGTCAGGTGTGCTAGCCACTTACCTTTAAAAGGGAGACAACAAATACCTACAGAAACCTAGTGTGAAGTCTCTCTAAATAGGTCATTCAGAAGAATTTGAAGGCTGAAACGTACAACTAATATTTCCCTGAGTTTTAGGAAAACTGGAGTAAGAATGGAAGGTGGATGGACTTGGTTCTGAATCTTGTCAAATGGCAAAATATAGTAGTAGCGTCGGTTGGTTGGTTGGTTGGTTGGTTGGTTGGTCCGTCGGTCGGTCGGTCGGTTGGTCGGTTGGTAGGTTGGTTGGTTGGTCGGTTGGTTGTTTGGTTGGTTGGTCGGTCGGTCCGTCGGTCGGTCTGTCGGTTGGTTGGTTGGTCGGTCGGTTGGTTGGTTGGTTGGTTGGTCCGTCGGTCGGTCGGTCGGTTGGTAGGTTGGTTGGTAGGTTGGTTGGTTGGTTGGTTGGTAGGTCGTTTGGTTGGTTGGTTGTTTGGTTGGTTGGTTGGTTGGTCGGTCGGTCGGTCGGTCTGTCGGTTCGTCGGTTGGTTGTTCGGTTGTTCGGTTGGTTGGTTGGTTGGTTGCTTGGTTGGTCCGTCGGTCGGTCGGTTGGTCGGTTGGTCGGTTGGTTGGTTGGTTGGTCGGTCGGTCGGTTGGTTGGTTGGTTGGTTGGTCGGTCGGTCGGTCGGTCGGTCGGTCGGTCGATTGGTTGGTTGGTTGGTTGGTCGGTCGGTCGGTCGGTCGGTCGGTCGGTCGGTCGGTCGGTCGGTTGGTTGGTTGGTTGGTTGGTTGGTTGGTTGGTTGGTCGGTTGGTTGGTCGGTCGGTCGGTCGGTCGGTTGGTCGGTTGGTTGGTTGGTTGGTTGGTTGATTGGTTGGTTGGTTGGTTGGTTGGTTGGTTGGTTGGTTGGTTAATAAGTTAGTATGTTAGTCAGTAACAAATATTCCATAGAATGAGGAAAATTGCACATAATTTAGAAACAGGACGTGTAAAGTTTCGTGCTGATGTACGGATACGCAGCCAGTGTTCAAGCTACATTATTTCAGAGTTTATATTTCGCCGAGGCTTTCCTTGATGTTTATTTATTGTAAATGTAAAATGTGTTTTTGCCCAACTAAACGCCCTAAATATTATACTGCATATATCCACAAATTACTTTGTTTTCGTTTTAACACAGAAATGAACTTTCGGCTCTCACAAAAGACGGGTTGTGTTTTGTCTAGCTGACTCATTAGCTTTCTCAAGAAGAACGTAGCTGTGTGCAGTTAGTTGTTTTTGCGCCTCTTTAAATATTCACAACATCGAGGAAATTTTTAAATTAAGAAGAAACATCCAATCCATACTTACGTCTTGCGCGTCTACCTATTCTTTGAAAGGCGGGCCTATTATGAGAACATCTTGGCCTCTGTATTTTCAGTTCAAGTCCTTTGGAAGCAAGAGGTAACTTCGCCAGATGCGATAGACATTATGCATACGAGAGATCATAAGTATAAACTCCAGTACAATAGATCATAAGAACGTGATGGACAGACGAAATTCTGATTTCACAGGGAAATTAGCGCCACTATATAAATACAGGAACCACAGTGTAACAAGTATCTACCGTAGTCGTGGTAGTAACCGGTAGTGAGTAAAATAAGCACCGCAAAAATCATACTCAACAATTTAAATAATAAAACATAGAGAGAGAGAGAGAGAGAGAGAAGAGAATTTGGGGGAGGGGGTGTGAAATGAGAGGCACTACACTTATTATTATAAGGGGGCGGGGAGTCAGAAAATTTGCTGGTCTGAAGTTTCTCAGGCAGGTCCCGCTTCTCCTTCTGGTAAAGGTAGGCTGGCAGCAAGGTAAAGAATTGTAGAAAATTTAGTGACCCTTTTTCAACCGGAGGGTTACAGTAATATATGATAAGGAGTGTTTCTTTTATCCTATCCCTGGGCACGGCAGCCTTATTGTAGATAATAACTGCATCCGCCGGGAAATCCGTGACAACTGCAGTCTTTAGGGACACGATAAAAGAAACATCCGTGTAATTATTATATATTGAGGTAACAATAATGTGAGAGAAAGCTGGTTTGGCAGTTTATCAGCATTTGGTTTTGGACTAAAGAAAGTAACGAGGGCGACGCTTCGTGTGACTGGTGCTTCAACTTAGATCACAAACGAAAGTCTGCGGTGTACAGTTTGGGCGCACAATTTCCTGACATCTTAACGGTTACGAGCTGTTTCATTTTGAAACTATCTGACACTAGACTGCCTCTGATTATCTATATTTCAGTTTTCTTATACTTCATGAGATCTGCGCTCTTGTGGAATATTAACCCTTTAAAGACGAAGCGTATCTGTTTTATATAAGGACTCAGTGCGTACCGCGCTGTAAACACTCTCCACTTCGGTTATAAAAACCAATCTCTTAATGTTTTATAAGGCAAAAGTTGCTGTTTGTTCTGAGATCCGTACAAAACACATAAACGCAATGTGGGCACCACGTAGAATTTTTTAATGGTAGTACCTAAAGTTACCGCTAGGCTTTAAAAGGTTAAATACACAAAACATGCAAGAAACAAATGTTTATTTAAATAACTGATACATGTGCTGGTTAGAAAAATCATGGCTTTAAGTACAACTACGTTGTACCGTACAATAACAAAGTGTGTTCATTAGTAACTTAAAGTGTAATTGCTCCGGTTTGTTTAAAATTAATAAACACAGCTTCAATAATTACATTCTATGGATCACTGTGTTTGAATTTAGGTACAAAATTTATTTTTTACATGATTATCGAGTTCTCCATAAAACCCTCTCGCGACCCTGGTTTGGGTCGCGACCTGAGGTTGGGAACCATTGCTCAACAGGAATCTCCTTCGACTCTTGGCAGTCTTAACTTAAATATCATACAAAAACACTAATCACCAACAAATGCACAAAGAGAGTTTTATCATAAATCGTAACACATTCCTACATGTTTCGACCCTGCTGGGTCATCTTCAGGGAGAAATTTTTGTTATCGTTACACTAAGGTTGCACTTTACAGTTGAGTGAGAATGTGCTGTTGACTGTGTACTGGAGGCGTGAACTCTCTGCGGTCCCGCCTTACAAGCCGGGAACTCTCCGCGTTCCGGGCAGGACGGCGGAGTATTCACGCCTCCAAAAACAACGCAGTACACAGTCAACAGCACATTTCATTGAACTGTAAATTGCACCGCTAGTGTAACGGTAACGAAAAGTTCTCCCTGAAGATGACCCAGCAGGGTCGAAACATGTAGGAGTGTGTGACGATCGATGATAAAACTCTCTTGTGCATTTGTTGGTGATTAGTGTTTTTGTATGATGTAGTGCACGGACATGGAACACGTTAAATTTGAAGTATTTGACTTACTTTGCTTTCCCTGCCACTCAAGTGCAAGGGAATGTACCTTGAAACTTGCTGCCTTTTGAAAGACGGGACGGCAGGTTTGTCCGCGTTGGTCTGTACCCGACTACACGGTGTCACATCCAAAGAAGTTGTAACCTTTATGGCGAGAGCCCTTAAAACCTGGCAGCTCATGGTCAGTGCTCATGTATCGCTAATCCATTAAATATAAAAAATTCTACTAAACAGACAGCGGATTAAATTCCGCTCTTTATGCATTCAAAATCAAATTTTGAATTACTTTGCAGAAATCAAAACCAGATCACATTAATCTCAGTCTATACCCCCTTTTCAGTTTATACTTACATGATCTCATTTCCAACAATCATTCTGTGACCACCAGTAGGCTGTGCCTATATACATTATTCAGTTTCATTTGTTTTTCCATTACACACTACAATTACTCCATCCACTAACATAAAGTGACACCGGGAAATTTTATAATTAAGTTGGAAACGAAATAAAAGAAAATGTTGGTATATGATCGGCCGTACCAGTTTTTCCTGGCTCTTTTTGCTGATCGTAGAACGAATTTTATAAATAGGTTACTTCCATCGCTCAAATCAAAAAACGGTCAATCAGTGACGCATGGCGTTGGCCTACATTCATACAATGGAGACCAGTCGCTGCAGTGATTAGGTTGCCGGATGGACGACCGAAGAATTAGTGTTCGATTCACGACGCTTCTCTTTCCCAAAGCGTCCAGACCGGCTTTGTGGACCACCCAGACACCTTACTCAATGGGCATTGAGTAAGGTGCTGAGGAGAACCTTGGGCCTAAGAAGGACGAGGTAACAGAGGAGTGGAGAAGACTGCGTAGTAAAATAACAGGCTAGACTTTTACATTTCTTCCGCGATTTTTCAGTCTGTTAATTGCTTTGTTTATTAAATGTAGTTCGTTGTCTCCTAAGAAATATATTTATCATGAAATTCGAAGAATATCCGTCAAAAAGCGAACATTCTTAATCCCAGAAAGAAATTCGGCTATAACGTGTTGCCAAAACAAACCTTAAAGTCGTATCGTGTTTCATAGATACTGTGAAACCTGGCTGCATAAATATCTCGATACCTCTGTTCCTTCAATTGTTTTACTTCCCAATGCTGACAACAATGATATTATTTTAACCTACCTTTCGCTGTCCTTGCACGTGTGTGAAAAATGGAGAAGGCTAGATATTTATGTCATTTGATTCCTAATGTGCTGGAAACAAGAGAATTGAAATCTGAACTGACGGGGGAAAAATTGAAAGAGTGCAACAGAATATTGAAACAAGTAAATATTTTGTTATGCCTGCTTAACGAAACATCTAAGAATTTGGATTCTTGGTAACGGAGATTTTATTTGTTATTTATTTATTTTAAACTTCCTTACAAGCGACATTTTTTGTTTATATTTTTTTTTATTCTTAGAGAAGTCAGCTAAAGTTTGTTTGTTAGTTATTCCTCTCGCTCCTGCCTTCTTACGAAAAGCTCCAATCGTGCAAACACAGTCGAGGGTTGTTGTGTAAAGTCATCTCGCTTGACTGTACGAATAATCGACTGGGTTTTGATTCCAGTGCGCTGTGGAAGGCAGGATGTTAAGAGAGAACCCTGCAAGCTACAGAGTTATCAGAACACTTGTGGAGATTTGGCGGGGCGGGGAGAGGGGGGGGGGAGTGTTCTTGGATCGATGGCGCAAAGTCATTGCATGAAAGAAAACATTTCGTAGTGCTTTTATCGCAGGCCTCCGACTGTGCCAGGAAGCTGTGAAGAAGAATGTCAAAGAGAAGACCGTGGGGAAGAGGTTAAACCAATGCTACCTACAGCTATACTTCTTTTTCGTCTATTCCTGGGTTGATCTTCCTGTTTCCTCCCTGTGTGCAGAAGCAACAGAAGACAAGCGAGTTGAAAACGTTCACAGCTGCAACCACTCGACGACAAAGCGGGGAATTTTGAATGATTTCGGAGGTTCTACTCATTCAGTTTCAGGCAAGCCTTTAGTTGAGTTTTCGACTTCGTGAAAATAGAGGAAATTCACACAATCTTCTATGTTCACACTCCATCTCTGTCTCTCCTTGTGAAGCATCCGACACCGCGTCGACTCGAGTTGAATCTTGTAGCACTTGTAATTTACGGCATCCGTTGTGACAGAACTCATTTCAGAAGGGCGAGGGCTGATATTGGAGCATGTCCGTCTGTTTGTATGGGTGGGTGTATGGAGTAATGGGGGTGGCAATAGGGAGGAAAAGGGATTACGTTGGTTAGGGCTTGAGGAAAGAGATGATACTAGGTTGGTACTACTTGCCATTCCAAGGTTGGTACTACTTGCCATTCCAGTTCCTTTACTCTCCGCCCACCTTTCGACTCTCATTCCACCTTTCAGCTCCAATATACCAAACTTCCCTCTTCCTTAACTCCTTCGCTGGCTTTTTTCTTCGCCCTAATTTCTCTTCCAGTATCCCTTAACATTCATTCATACTCTTACCTGGCATCATTCAGTACGTAATAAAGCGGATTTTGTTCGGATTTCTTCAGTTGTAGCAGCCTCCATAAGCAGATCAAATGCCCAGGCTATGCTCGCAATACAGTGACGGATCACTAATTAATACTCTAAGTGGTGAAGGGCCCCGCAGCAGACGCTACGGACGCACCGCAGCCTTGATGCTTCTTGTGCAACCCTGTAATGAAGATGACGATGATTATGATTATTTTTGGTCCTTTTCCTAGTAATGGAGCACAGGTGGAATGAAATTGACAGGGGAAAGTACTCGGAGAAAAACCTGTCTCAGTGCCACTTTGTCCAACACAAATCCCACATGGACTGAGCCGGGATCGAACCCGGGTCTCCGCGGTGGGAGGCCGGCGGCTAACCGCCTGAGCCATGGCACAGCCTGATTAATACTCGAAATATTGGCAGATTGCTTGTAACGTAATTTAATCTGCAGTATTAAACGTTTTGTATTGCAACTTCTATAACTGCGAGAACGTTAATCCCATTCGCCTTTTCTTACCACAAATTACATCTCTTCTATTTTCTGCGCGTAGGTAGGGGATGAAATAAACATTATGGCCAGAATAAATATACGTGGGTTTAATGTACTACTGGCGAATAAAAGACGCTAAATTTCTACATACGCTTCATGAGATTCGGAGTACACAAAACCGTGTTTCTAATGAACAACAAAAATGAAAAACTTTCTATTCATCTTGTGTGTGTCTATTAATTCGTGCAGTTCTCTAGTAAAGGCCACTAACCGGAAGTGTTTTCTTCAAAGCAAAGTGACAGGATTTAATTCGGCTGCCAGAAATGCGGTGTTGTTGTTTTTGCAACCACAGTTCGTCACATGAAAGGGTGTACTTCCGTGTTTCGTGAAGATAGAATAAATAGAATTAATTCTTTAACCTTTCAAAGCCTAGCGGTAACTTTACATACCGCCAGGTTTAACATTCAAACATTCTACATGGTGCTCACATTGCGTTTATGTGTTTTGTACGGATCTTGGAACAAACAGCAACTTTTGCCTTATAAAACACTAACAGATTTGTTTTTATAACCGTGGTGGATGGTGTTTACAGCCCGGTACGCACTGAGTCCTTATATAAAACAGATGCGTTTCGTCTTTAAAGGGTTAAATCGCCGATCCGAGTGGCCGCGCGGTCTAAGGCGAGGGTCTGCGGCCGAGCGCTTGCTGGGATCGTGGGTTCGATTCCCACCGGGGTATGGATGTTTGTCTTGTGCAGTGTTTGTGTGTTGTCAGGTAGAGGTCCCTGCGACGGGCCGATCTCTCGTCTAGAGGAGCCCTACCGACTGTGGTGTGTGTTTGAGTGTGATCAAGTGAAAATAAACAACCTCGACACCTGCTGTGAGTATGTAGAAGAAGTCACGACAACGAGACGAATTTTTTAAATCCAGGTGTTTATGATATACACTTTCAGGTCTAACATTCAAAAATATTCTAACGTCGGGCTATAGACTGTCCACACTCAATGAGTATTTCCGTGGATTTTCTCAGGTTTACCCCGCAAATGCCAGAATAGCAGGCCTGCAACAAAATACGGCCTATATTATGTATCGCAAATCCTTCCGTTGTTTTTACTCACGGTAAGCCTAAATGGAAAAAGTGTGCAATCAACAAAACATCAAAGCCGATTTCGGAGTTAAGAGCTTTTGCCTTCCCAATTCGAATTTTTAAGACCACAGTCTGTATAACCTACATAACGAAGTCTATGGAACACAGCCTTTTTGAAAAGCCAACAACCTGTTTGTTGTCAGTTTCTCACCGTTTATGAATACCGACGTAACGTAGCCGTATTCAGAAAGGCCACCACAGTCTAATATTAAATATTTCTTTGATGTATAAACAGAGATAGCTGATCCCAGTGGCCGCATTGTCTAAGACGTGGATCTGCGCCGCTCGCTTGCTAGGATTGCAGGTTCGAATCCCGCCGGGTTCATGGTTGTCTGTCTCTTGTGAGTATCATATGTTGTCAGGTAGAGGTCTCTGCGTCGGGCTGATCACTCATCCAGAGGAGTCCTACCGAGTGTGGTGGGTGTCTGAGTGTCATCGTGAAGTCTCAATGAGGAGGCCCTGGCCGACTAGGGGCTGTTGCGCCTTAAAAAAATAAACAGAGATAAAGAAATAGAACCTTGTGTCCTATGTCCTTTAACCCTTTAAAGACGAAGCGTATCTGTTTTATATAAGGACTCTGTGCGTACCGCGCTGTAAACACTCTCCACTTCGGTTATAAAAACCAATCTCTGAATGTTTTATAAGACAAAAGTTGCTGTTTGTTCTGAGATCCGTACAAAACACATAAACACAATGTGGGCACCACGTAGAATTTTTTTAATGTTAAACCTGGTCTATGTAAATTTACCGCTAGGCTTTGAAAGGTTAAGAGTGATTTTATCATTAAGGGGGCAAATATTTCATCTGATATCAATGTGCTCCTTCCGTGTAGTCATTCCGAACTTGTGTGGGGAAATCGTAAACCGTACATCCGAAGTGGAAACAAGTCGATAATTTCGTTTCTGATTATCGGTAGAGCTAGTGTAACCGGAAACCTGTTTTAAATTTGAAATCCTTCTTCCTGTATCTCCCCATTTTCGTAATCTTCGGTTTATTTCCTCTCTCTGCGAGGACTTTGATTTCCGTTCCGAAATTCTGTTTACTTTATATGTTTCACTGTGTTCCTCCTATAGCCGATAAATTAAATCGTTCGAATAAAAACAAACCGCAGACTTTAGGTTCCGTGAATTATAAGTGTGATACGTGTAATGGGGGTATATTAGAGTCTAAATAGCAATTTAATCTAATCTCTCAGCGATGTGTTTAATGTTCCAGCAAACATCCAATGGTAAGGTACGTTTGCTGCGCTGTGAACTAAATAATTTCGTAAAGTCAAAGAAAAGAATATTTTTGTGATGGTAACTGAGAACACAGCCCTGCTTTAGAAGATAATATTCACTAAACTGCTGAAGAACTTACCCCTATTTTATGTAACCGTTAACAAAATCCCACAAATTTCCTCAAATCGGAGCCTGTGTGATGATTTTAACACTAGTTTTTTTTTTGCGTGATTTCAGGCTTTCGCCGCGGTATAAATGAGATCTGCGCTGTTCTGGCGTTTTTACACAACGTAGATTTGTATTTTGTTACCGACGTTTCGGGACAACATATCGATAGGTCCAATAGGTTGTCCCGAAACGTCAGTAGAAACTACAATCCACGCTGCGTAAATTTCCAGAAGAATGCAGATCTCATTCTGATTCTTGTTTAATTGTACTTTGATATTCTGCAAGTATCAAACAAAATTCAAACTGGGGATCCAAACAGCTGTCACCCCTCCACGATGGCTTATTCAGTACACTCGCAACTATCGTCCATATCTTGAGGCCTTCTGCTGCATCCGCACCCTGAGGATGCACCATGTCTTTGTGACAGGGATTCATTCAATTTGGAAGGAATTTCGTGCAAATACATCCGTGTATTTTAGACGCTTTCGCAGAACAAGTACCAGAAAGTTTGTTAGCTTCGTCGTGTATGTTCATTTGTCCGTCGTAATGAATTGCGGCTGACATATTAACATAAATTCCAATATCAATAAATGATAAATTTGCATAAAAATCTGACAGTACCCAAAGTAAAGTATTTAGATCAATTTACTACTCTGGAATTACTTACCAAAGCTACACTGTTAATTTTTTATATCCTCACGCTATAGTTTCCCAAATATCTTGGGCCGTGCCATGGCTCAGGCGGTTAGCCGCCGGCCTCCCACCACGGAGGCCCGGGTTCGATCCCGGGTCAGTCCATGTGGGATTTGTGGCGGACAAAGTGGCAGTGGGGCAGGTTTTTTCCCCGAGTACTTCGGTTTTCCCGTGTCAATTTCATTCCACCTGTGCTCCATTTCTAAGAAAAGGACAAAAAAAATAATCATCATCTTCATCTTCATCACAGGGTTGCACAATAAGCCTCAAGGCTGCGGTGCGTCCGTAGCGTCTGCTGCGGGACCCTTCACTTTCCCTAATATCTTCGTAAAATACTGGAATTCGAAGTTACTTTTGTATCAAAAAATACGAAAGAACTGCACTTTTGTAACTGTATATGTCTGGAGGTTGGGTTAGAAATTTTGCCAAATCCCTGTTCTTTTAAAATATTTAGACGACTGAGTGTGTAAAGTAGGAAATAACAAAGACGAAGGAAACCTTATGTAAAATTAAATATTCTGTGCGGTGCAGGCTGAATGTAGGATTGCTGAATTAGGGAAGTACAAACATAAATTATTTAAATCATTTAAAGCACAGTGGTGACGATACACAACCTGCTGTAACGTTAACAAACTTTTATTTTACTCACGCAGTGTTATTGTCGGTTTTGATAATTATCACGACGCCCTCCGCATTTATGAAGTAGGATCTTTGGTGAAGAGGAAAATCTATGCCCTGCAGCGAATCGAGACCCGATTTCTCAGTAGTCAAGCGCGAAGTCTAGTCACTGTAGCGACTGCCCTATCCCGTATTACCACGTAACCTCAGAGTCCCTGCGTTTACAGCTCTGTGTTCTTATTTCTGACACTTCTAACATGTTGTGTTTGTCATAAGTTACATTGTAAAATGGATCCACTCAGAAAAATAATAGCCTACATTTTCTACTGCTAACACATGGAAGATACTTTCGATGAATCACAAGTTGATTTACACAGTACCACATTATTTGCTGCAGCTCGTTGCACCACTATGCTTGACAGCTTTAGAAAGTCACGCGAGAATAAATTGACTTCAAACTTTTGTTTACTTTATGCAGCAGCTAACAAAAAGTTATTGTTCTGGCAAGTGTGCTTCAACACTGAAATTCATGGCACTTTGTAGTCGCTGGTGAGATATAAATGTGCATGCCTCAATGAAAGATACGGGCCGGTTTCTGTGGCGTTAGAAATGTGGCTGAGCCTTCCGTGTTACACATGGCATGCTTAGTAAACTGAAATGTGAAAGTAAATGTAGTAGATGTTTGTGAATCTCAAAATATTGGTAAGGTTTTACGTGAAATAAATTACAGTGTTTGTAGATGTTTGTGAATCTCAAAATATTGGTAACGTTTTACGTGAAATAAATTACAGTGTTTGTAGATGTTTGTGAATCTCAAAATATTGGTAAGGTTTTACATGAAATAAATTACAGTGTTTGTTTTACAATATGTAATTTTGTTACGTCGACAGATGCAGCTCTGCCTTCCATGTTTACGGTTTGGTAGTAAGGAGAGAGTTCAACGTAACAGACAGAAGATAAAAGTCTCGTTTCTAATTTACTTTCGTTGCGATGCTGACCAGTAAATTTAATTTAGTACCTCAAAATTTGGGAAGATATTTTGCTTATTGAACCGGCACAATACGTAATGAGGAACAAAATCGTGATAGTAATGCCGTTTGGTGCTGCCTCGTATTGGGGTGTGAAATTAGTTTCCCCTTTACCGTACGTTAGTTATGTAAATCTACACATTGCACATAGAAATCAAAATACGTAAGATCTACATTAACCTTTTAAAGCCTAGCGGTAACTTTACGTACCACCAGGTTTAACATTAAAAAATTCTACGTGGTGCCCACATTGCGTTTATGTGTTTTGTACGGATCTCAGAACAAACAGCAACTTTTGCCTTATAAAACATTAAGAGACTGGTTTTTATAACCGAAGTGGAGAGTGTTTACAGCGCGGTACGCACTGAGTCCTTATATAAAACAGATACGCTTCGTCTTTAGAGGGTTAAAATGCATCATCTAAGCCACACAAATATGAGATCTATTTTATTACAAGACATACTTACCCAACGTGTTTCGACCTCAATTAAGAAGTTTTATAGGCGTGTACAAATATTTTTAAATGTTGATAGGGTAACGGATCTGATATTCCACGTCTTAGAGAGCCTATTGTAATCTTTATTATATAATAGCCATTCTGCACTTTGACCAATCTCGGTGGCCGCGGGACCTAATGCATGGGTCTGTGGCCGCTCACTTTCTGGGATTGGGTCTTCGAGTCCTGCCGGGGTTATGGATGTCTGTCGCCTGTGTGTTGTCAGGTAGAGGTCTCTGCTTGGGGCTGATCACTCGTCCAGAGGGGTCCTACCGAGTGTGGTGTGTCTGAATGTCATAGTGAAGCCTATATAATGAGGAGTCCTTGACCCACAGGGGCTATCGTGCCATGAAAAAGAACAAAATTCTGCACTTGACTCCGGTCAAAACGGAAAAACAACGTTTTTGTGGCCATGTGGAGTGTTAAATTTTTTAATTAAATTAGAAGTGGCACGCAACGAAGAAACTTCTCCTGTCGCTGCTTTAAATTGCAAAACCTGCAGAAAGGGAATAAAATAAATGCATAGCGTTATAAACATGTTAAAGTAATAAACGTCTTGAATATAAACAAAACATTAATGGAAATGTGTTAATAGTCTTTCAGAAACTTTACTGAACTGTATTTGATAGCACATGGCTATAAAACAAACAAACAAACAAACAAACTGAACGATAACTTTGAACTCTTGCAGTTACCAAACTTAACGTGATAGTTGTGATGGTATTTCTGGTATTTAAAGTTTAAATTACAGCATTCTGCAATACATTGGGATAACGAGCAGTCCCCGGGCAGCCCGCTATACTGTGAAACCACGCAGCGTGTTTGTTCCACGAGATACGGATTCTGAAAGCTGTTTACATGCGTAAGAAATGCAAATGCAGATTGGAGTAATCCAATATTGACGGTATCGCTTTCTCATATCCCTTCTAGCAGTGGAAGGTGAATGGGGCCCCTGAGGCTGTGTTGGTACTGCTAATGTGATGAGCAGGAAAATGCACAACCCGGGGCCACATGAAGCTTGATCAAATACGTAAAAATGTGTGTAATGTGCCTTACCACCGCTACACAAAGGATATATTACCTACTTGTATTAACATGAATCACGGTGTTACGCTGTTAGGAAAGCCGAAACCATAAACTTGACAAGTTTGCTGTAATTAAGCGTTATTCGTGTCCGTTTTACAAATATAATTCAGAGACGTATGCTTCATTATATTTCTTTGCTTTTCGAGATAACGAAATAGTGAAAGAAACAGAAGTACAAACTTCAGGTTAGTAAGCAATAACGTGTGGTAGATTAGACAAATGTGCCGTTTTATACTAAATAAATCGTCAGCTAACCAAGATGATATTTATTAAAGAAATGTTTAGAAAACAAATATGTAAAAAATGAACTCTCATTCCTTTTTATAATACTTCATGTTGATAATTTTCTGCCACGTACACACGTATACACAGTTGTATTACCTGAAGATGGTCAAGTTGGCCGAAACGTGTTGTAAAACACACTAAATGTTTGAAAAAAACATAAAAATTTTTGTTCTGATTGACGGTTTATTTGTTGACACTTTATGTAGTACCAAAGGTACATGTTTCGGCAATGCCGGCCGACTGATGACACTGTAATACCGACCGAACACCTGCAGTTTATTGCCTTCACTTACCAATGTTCCTAATTAAATGTAACAACGTGAAAGACACAACGACAAAATCGCAACCCGCCAAGCACTACTCAACTTAAACTAAATGATACACAGAGATTGGCCGAACTGACTGACTCAATAGTACCTTGTGTTGGCTCAGTTGATCATGAGATCCGTTATTTTTACAAAACGCATAATTTTATTACTGAGTTTTCAAAACCTGTACTAAACCAAATTCTGGGGCAGTTTAACCCTTTAAAGACCAAGCATATCTGTTTTATATAAGGACTGAGTGCGTACCGAGCTGTAAACACTCTCCACTTCGGTTATAAAAACCAGTCTCTTAATGTTTTATAAGGCAAAAGTTGCTGTTTGTTCTGAGATCCGTACAAAACACATAAACGCAATGTGGGCACCACGTAGAATTTTTTAATGTTAAACCTGGTGGTACGTAAAGTTACCGCTAGGCTTTAAAAGGTTAATGCCGCCCTCACCGTGACGAACTCTATATGTCGCATCAATTTCAATATTATCCTTTCTTATGTACCCATACTGCCCATGTGTTCCCGTCCTTTATCTTTTAAGACGTTTTGCTTGAAAATAAATACCCAAAAAATTCCATATAATTTTACCGTTCTTTTTCGTTTAATTTAAAGAATAAGCCAAATCATGTAACTTAGTTTCTTTGTAAAGACTTTTGTGGCTGGGTTGCAAGTCTGCCTCTCAGGCGGTTTAAACATACTTCCACTTTCTTTTCACATGAACATAGGCAAACACACTTGCGGCTTTACTCTGACAACGGCAAAGTTTTGCTCCAATTAATTTTGCAAAAAGAGTACCAGATAATCGAATAGCATTAACTTGGGGGGATGGGGGAAAAATAAATTGGGCTCTCCTGCACATTGGTCTCGTCAGAGGGGCATTCTTTCTCTTTCGACATCCTCACGCCTTCATATCCTGTATATGCTGTATGTCCAACCTGAGCAAGAATACAGTTTCTTTCATTTTGTTCTCAAAGAAATTCGTTAGTTTTACTCTCTCGTAATTCGTTAACCCTTTAAAGACGAAGCGTATCGGTTTTATATAAGGACTCAGTGCGTACCGCGCTGTAAACACTCTCCACTTCGGTTATAAAAACCAATCTCTTAATATTGTATGAGGCAAAAGTTGCTGTTTGTTCTGAGATCCGTACAAAACACATAAACGCAATGTGGGCACCACGTAGAATTTTTTAATGTTAAACCTGGTGGTACGTAAAGTTACTGCTAGGCTTTAAAAGGTCAAGCAATCAAGACTTTTCACCAAGAGTGCTGTTCAAAACTTAATGTGTCAGTTCACGTAGATCCAATGTTCTTTTGGTTTTCTGTAACGAAAGTAATAATGGGAATAGAGGAAGAACAGAAAGTTTTGGGTGACCTAACCAAAACTTCCCAGACATTAGTGACTATGACACATCAAATAAAAGTCATTAAAAACGTGTATGAAGAATGGAGGTAAAACTCCAAGCAATAGATATATATTAACAGATAAGCTTTTTGCTTCACCCGCTGTAGCCCAACAAAGGAGCTCCCGGTAATAATTGGGGAGACGACTCTTTGAGACCGAGTGCCAGTTTAATGCGATGGCGAGAGCAGTAATCCTTCATTCTAAGTACGAGTTTATAGTCAATTTATTTGACCAACTAATGCACGTAATGTTCGTATATATTATATATATCGCTCCGACATGTTTTGGCTTTCAGAACGCCATCTTCAGGGAGCCTTTGGAATATTTTGAAGTTATTGATCATCTTTGCTTGTTGAGCACCAACTATTTTAACCTTTTAAGACGAAGCTTATCTGTTTTATATAAGGACTCAGTGCGTACCGCGCTGTAAACACTCTCCACTTCGGTTATAAAAACCAGTCTGTTAATGTTTTATAAGGCAAAAGTTGCTGTTTGTTCTGAGATCCGTACAAAACACATAAACGCAATGTGGGCACCACGTAGAATTTTTTAATATTAAAGTTGGTGGTATGTAAAGGTACTGCTAGGCTTTAAAAAGTTAAGGCTGTATATTTCCTGCATTGTTATAAAGAATTATAGTCAATTTATTTGACAAAATAAATGCACATAATGCTCATATATATTACATATATCGCTCCTTAAAGTACCCAGCCTTAAAATACGAGTTTATTCTAGACCGTATATCTAAGTAGCTGATACCAGATGTCTGTATAGCTGATGATGGATATCTCTACAGCTGATGAGAGATATCTTTATAGCTGATGACAGGTACCTCTATGGCTGATGACATAGTGTATCTCTACAGCTAATGACAGGTACCTCTACATATGGCTGATGGCAGATAACTTTACAGCCTACGATAGGT
Source organism: Coptotermes formosanus (assembly GCA_013340265.1). NCBI lineage: Eukaryota > Metazoa > Arthropoda > Insecta > Blattodea > Rhinotermitidae > Coptotermes > Coptotermes formosanus. Next base: position 1,372,146 of record BLKM01000606.1, read on the forward strand.
ATCTCTGTGGTTGATGACAGATATCATTTCGGTCAACAAAGATTCATGTGATCATAAATGATGCAGTCGTGAGAAGGAGGGCAGTATTATATTGTCTGTTTGAAATATAAGTACGATGTGAAACTGTGAAATGGGTTGAGTTGAACTCGTTCAGTACTTAGACCGCGTCCGTCGTCCCGTGTTTAAAATAAAAATGAAACACGTTTAGGATACAGGATGCTTCCCAGTTCTCAGACAAAAGGCGGTCCGTCAGACGCAGCAGTTACAAACTTCCGAGCGTACAGAATTCTACAAGCCCTCTCAGGATAAGGATATATGTGAGGTCCGTTGACCGACTTTTGTGTAGGCGGTAATGAACCTTACGTTTCCGTAAAATGTGAAACCACTGATCTAGGAACACACTGCCATCATGGGTGTGGGTATCTTGTTGGTTGTTTCACGGGTTGTTTGTTGTTTGTGGTTGACTGACTGGTATGGTGATTGGCTAGGTTTTTTATTCTTTTGGTGGCTGGACGATTGGTTATTTAGAACAGGACTTACATTTCGAGAAGCGTTGTTACGAGATACGAATCTCAGTAGAATTACCGTCTATCCTGACCGAAGTACTGGAAAATTTCCTCCTTTCCGAAGACTAGTGTAGTATTAACCCTTTAAAGACGAAGCGTATCTGTTTTATATATAAGGAGCTAGTTCGTACCGCGCAGTAAACACTCTCCGTCTCGGTTATAAAAACCAATCTGTTAATTCTGTATAGGAAAGTAATCGCTGTTTCTTCAGAGATTCATACAAAACACATAGACGCAATGTGGGCACCACGTAGAATTTTTGAATGTTAAACCTGGTGATACGTAAAGTTACCGCTAGGCTTTAAAAGGTTAAATAGAACATAATCACGTTTTTCCAAAATCCTTACGCCTTCAGGATTATATGTTTCCGTCTCATCCAACATAATATAAACTGTGTACTTCAGGGAGTGTACGTTATATAGCGAATTGTTTCTGGAAACATTCACAGCCTCCTTGCAGCTAATTTCTCCCGCTTCCTGTTGTTTCTGCTGCCAATATTCCGGTTTTGGAATGCAGAGACCCGAGCTAATCTGGAAGCATATATCTTGCTGTTTGCTTTGCTGTGGCTACAGAAAGCATCAATTTTTCCTTGTTGTAGTTACGTGGTTTAAATAAATAAATGAAACAAGAGCGTAACGGATGTAAATTAGAGCTAATGGAATTCGGATTAGCTGCCGTGCTCATGGCCCCACCGCAGCGTAGCCATATTGCTTCTCTGGCCTCAGCCAGTGGGTAACACATTTCGCTAGTTATTCCTTTCCTTTGGAGCGCCATTATTTGGTAACCCACCCCACCCCACCCCACCCCACCCCACCACTCCCCCGGGCCACTTCGAACTCCGATACATGATCGAGTTGGTGAATGGAAGTGTGCGTGCCTTGCTTCTTGATAAATATGGCAACGTCTGCACAACAAGAACAAGAACAACAACAACGACAACAACAACAATAATCACAATATTTACACTAATCAAAACATGCGTGTCTATCGATCTATCCGTCTGCATTTCTACCTACCTACATACCTACGTACCTACCTACTACCTGTTCAGCCTTTAAAATTTAATGCTTTCTGTATATACTGCCATGTTGAACACATAAAAAATTCTGCATCTAGCCCTGACATTGTGTTTGTATGTTCGTACTGCTTCGTACACTAATCAGGGGTGTTTTCCCTCCACAGCATTAACCGCTTTGTCCACTTAATGCAAAGAGTCCGTGCAGTAGAACTGAGTCTTTATGTACAACAGTGCATATTTGTTATGTTCTTCAAAGGGTTAATCTATGTAGCATTTTCTACCTATCTGTCTACCTATATACCTCTTATAATAGATACATACACATAAGTTATCTATATGCTTCTCCTTTTCTATATTTTTCCTGCCTACTTATCTGTGTGCCTGTCTGAGTGTCTAATCTTTCTGTTTATGTAGTACTACTTATAATTCTGATTGCCTGTTTTTATCAATACGTTTTGTCTTTTCAATTTCCTATGGATGCACAGTTTAGGTCCTTTGAGTGAAATTCTGCCTTTGACTCTCGTCATGTCCCATTCTGGGATTTGTCTTCATTTCTAAGCTCCTGTACGTGTTTTTTCTTGTATTAGATTAAGCGTTCACAATATCCATTATGTAAGGTACAGTAGATGTAACTTCCGCAAGAATGGCAAAAGTTTCCTCTTATTCATCTCCAAAGGTTCTTTGTAAACAGTCGTTAAAATTCATTTAGGCTCCTCCATATGCAAACAGTGGCCCCCCCAAAAAACATTTCGTCTTCTACGTACACGTCAGTTTTATGTAATCCCCCTGTCAACGCTTGGTTTCACCACAGAAAACTTGCCGCATCTCCATCTTTCCAACTTGCTAAGAAACTCTTGATTATTCAAATATCTGGGTTGTCTTGCAGATGTCTTAAATAACGTAAAACCAGTCCATAAAGGAGATTAGCTGCATCGCCCCCCCCCCCCCCTTCCTCAAGCTGAGACTTGTGTATAATCAACTTCATGCATTGCATTTCTTGCGTCTCTAACCAACAGAACCTTTAGAAGCAATTCGTAGTTTTGCAGCTGGTAACAAGTTCCTTCGCTTTTAACATGCACTCTTAACCGATGCTTTTGTATTCGGGTGTAGTCGCTTCATCTCCTGCTGCTGCTCCTGACGATTGATGCGCCTTACATTATGCAAAACTTCACTGCTTAACAAATCCATTCATTTTAACATTCTGCCTCTATTTCAGTCATCTATTTATTCTGTCTTTAGGACTGTCACGTTTCGTTTCATTTCTTCTTCTCTTTTCGCTTTACATTTTAGTGTACTGTGTGTTTTGTAAGAGATTCAATATAATTACGTCGCAACCAGAATTTCGGGACTGTTTACTGAAAATAAACACAATCTGCTGATTTAGACTCCCTAACGTAACAAACATTTGTGACTAAATGTCGTGTGATTGAGAGATTCAACAGTAATCGTAGTTTTAACTTTAAACGATTCTGACCACGCTGTGTAGTCTTAGTCAAGACTAAAACTTTGTACATCTTCCATTGTCCCAGAGTAATAATCCACAAGTTTTTGGAGGCTGTATCTGCCTCTTTTTCGGTTGAAACGGGGAAAGAAAATAACCTAGTATGGTTGGCCCACTCAAACAGCTCGTCTCAGTCCCTGGTCCAGGAATATGCAGCACCCAATACTTTGTGGGGTTTTAACCTTTTAAAGCCTAGCGGTAACTTTACGTACCACCAGGTTTAACATTAAAAAATTCTACGTGATGCCCACATTGCTTTTATGTGTTTTGTACGGATCTCAGAACAAACAGCAACTTTTGCCTTATAAAACACTAACAGATTTGTTTTTATAACCGTGGTGGATGGTGTTTACAGCCCGGTACGCACTGAGTCCTTATATAAAACAGATACGTTTCGTCTTTAAAGGGTTAATCTGCGACAATGAAAGATGTTCAGAATTTCAGCCACACTAAGCAGCACTATGAATTTTTCGAGTGGATGGTGAACAGAATTTGCCATGCTTAACAATATGAACGCTTTTATTTTGGGGTCCAATTTTCCGCAGGTATTCAACCGTGACCGGTAAATCATAACTGCACAGTATTTGGTTTCAAAGCATCAGAAATTCTGGAAAAAAAAAATGGGTCACCATACTTGGCCTGTGTCTGAACCTTCAATGCCTCTCTTTCACCTTGTAGGGGGATGTAAACACAGTTTATTATTCATGTGTCTTTTCGCTTATAAATTGCGACACTGTTCAGACCATACTGCTGAGGAAATTTCGTTTACACCTTGTTGGGCTTACCATGGATAAAATGCCGGAGTGGATCAGCGGACGGTACCTTCTCGAGGGTGCTCTTAGTAGAATCATTACTGGCGTGGCTCGCAACAATGGCGAAGGTGTATTCAGTGGGGGACCAAATGTAACTCACTGCGAGGGTACCAAGTTAAGGAAATACGTTATGGAGCACTTACACTGTGTGGGTTGAACTGGGGGGAACATACCTTCCTTGTCACACTTCATGAATTCGTCTGTATAAATCACTGCAGTGCAGTTCACTAGCCGAATTGTATCTACAGTATAGGTAGAGTACAGTTAAGATTAGATGGCACATGCGCAGAAACCAGATTTCGTCTTTCGGCGAAACAGACGAGTCGATGTGACTCGGCGGGGGGCGACAGTTCAATCGACTACTGGCAGCCGAGGTGTCCGGGTCAGCTGGTAGCATTTGTACTGTGCTGGAGAAGCTATGTTCCGCGGTCTTGCGAGGCATGCTGGATACCCGCTCTGTTCCCGTGTTGCCCCTTCGTTTCCCCTCCAACGCGTCGCCGTGTGCCATGTCATCTTAATCACATTCCACTGTCGAAATTAGATTATTGATTAATAAATATGTATATGTTTCCTATTTGCCCCTTCAGTTTCCTACGCTTTGCTTTACTCTCACGTCGGTTACTGAACTTGTCTGTCCCCAGTTGTCTTGTTTCCTTTTCATAACATTCATTCCAATATCAATCAGACAGCTGAGCAATAGTTGCGACTTTGTGAGTGGTTGAGACGCCGCCACTCTTAGTGCACTTGGCGAACGTTGCCCCACCCCAAGGGAACATGTCCGGTAGCCATAGGATGCGTCAGAACACTCAGAATAGTTAACACTCATTGCTTCATAACTGATTAATGCCGTCTGATCTCGTACAATATTTTACGGCAACACTTAACATAAACTGCATTACGACTTATCTGTCATCACAATCTGTTTAGCCAAATTGTACGTCTAAAGAAGGCGATAAGAAAAAGAAATATTCTTTTGTTTCAGTCCAGCATCCAGCACTTTACCTGAAGACCTACGTACGTTTTATTGTTGACAGCGATATGAATTTGCCATAAAAGCATTGTTGTGCGTCAGTGACATGTAGTTTAACAACACACAGAGAATGCATTGTTGCGTTTCTACTGCAACAGTGGTTCCGCGAACCCGCCACAATGTTACGTCATACTGACATTGCCTGTCATGTTCAAGTAGGGAGTAGTTCAGGTCTGACCCCTTCACTAGTCCTTCTCCGCCTGCAGAGTTTTCTTTTTCGTGCCCTGCGTCATACGCCTGTCAACATCTCAATCCTATCCGTAGTGAAGAAGGATGTTAAGAGGTGAGAGAATTATTTTCCCCCTATGTCGTAGTGGTAAACATGTTTTTCTTCAGATTGCTTTTTTGTTTGAACCAGGAAGGGAACTGAAATAAGAAAAATCTCTTCCAATAATCAGAACGTTACGAATCAAAACAGCAATGCGATTGGAACCGCTGGAGTAAATAATCGATGAAATGACAACATATATATATATATGTCTGCTTTATATACGTGATATATGTATATACTGACTAGTTTTTTCATGCATTTACGATAAATCTCTCTCCAGTTTTTATTCCTTAAAGCCCTCCGCAATAGTTACGAGGTAAATAATAAACTGAAAGGCTAAACGCAAAAATGTCCCGTCACAACAACACAGCAATGTCACAAGAATTAGTAATGTCTGCCTTGAGTATATAATATATCGGATCAGTGAATTAGAACAAGAGCTGTAAGCTTTTATAAAACCAGAAGGAACCGTGGACATTATTCTGAGATATTTCACATACTATTTTTACAATAGCCCCACAGTTGGACTTAAATTAAATTTTTGAGCTGAGAACGGCTAATATTTTCATATATACGATCCTTTGCATCCATTTAGTAACTCCACTGACGTATTCAAGCTTTTCAAGACTGAAACGAATCACGTTACACGTAGAATTTCAATTTATACTTCACCGAAAACATGATGTGTTTTATTATAAATATATTTTTGTGAGTAATGTATAGGGAAATAATGGATGCTTATTGTCCGAATCATTCAGCTCACTTGAATACCGGTTATGGATGAGATTTAGAATTTTTAGTGTTAACCCTGGCGGTACATACGCTGGCCGGACGGCCATAAATTGTTAAATAATTAAGATTTCTTTTAAAGGAAGGAAAAAACAAATTTCTCTCCCCTTATTCCAAATTTAAAATGTGATACGTATTTCGTTTATTTTCATTAGACAGGTGACAGATCTAAAAGTTACAACACGAAAATGAATAATGAATGTATAGTGTGGTTGCACGTGCACTCTGTACCAGGGGTGTCCCAACGCCTCTCGTTCCCGTCAAACATATACACAGACCTGACAGTTAACGGTTTTTTAAAAGGTTTAGAAACAAAGGAGGCTCATTAGTTCCCGAACCAGATAATTTAGTTTGATGAACTGAAATAAGAAGTCATAAAGTGAGGCAAAATATTTTATTTCATTAATGCGTGGCCATTACTGAACTTGCCCCCTAAATTGCGGCTTCCGAAGCCCGTCTAGCTGGCCACCCCTGCCCCATGTATTTTCATGTGTCTTACACTTACTCAATGAAATGAATAAAAACACCCTTAACCTTTTAAAGCCTAGCGGTAACTTTACATACCACCAGGTTTAACATTAAAAAATTCTACGTGGTGCCCACATTGCGTTTATGTGTTTTGTACGGATCTCAGAACAAACAGCAACTTTTGCCTTATAACACATTAAGAGATAGGTTTTTATAACCGAAGTGGAGAGTGTTTACAGCGCGGTACGCACTGAATCCTTATATAAAACAGATACGCTTCTTTTAAAGGGTTAATGGCCCCTGTGTTTCATGCGATTTTTTCATGTAGATCTGTAACACTTTAAGAGGGACAGTTTGCAAGCTTAGATAAACTGTAAAACAACACACTATTTTGCAATATAATCCTAATTAATATTTTTCTTCCGTTCTAATTTCTGGAATAGAATTTAGGGAATTCTGTGTCGAGTGCTCGCTACAGGATGGATAGATTATATTTCTTAAATATGGCCAAGAATTTCGATGCTCTAAATATGTTTTTTTTTTCGTAAGAGGGAAGGCTTCAGTAAGAGACACAGTATTTCTATTGGTAAAACCATTAAGAACTAATCGATCAAAAGGGGTAAACTGCGGGGGCGTAATTTCATTATCGTGGACGAGAGGGTAAGCCTGGCTGAAGCTCACAGAGAATGAGAGGGAAGAAATATTGCGCTAAACGCTATTCCAATATAATTCCGCTCTCTGTTAAAATACTGTTCGTAATTACTGTGAATAAAATTGCGTTGGATCATCAAGCCTGTAGTCTTAACGACGAACCGACGAACGCATCAACCTCCTTCACAAAATAAATTAAATATAATCTAGAGATGTGGCCCTTATTGACTTCGTTGTTACTGTTTACGCTCAGTTCTTGTTGGAAAGGCCGGTAATTCTTCGTGGGGTGTCCGTTCCTTCCGCTAAACCACTTAAGGAGAACTTCTTTAAACTTTTAAAGCCTAGCGGTAACTTTACGTACCACCAGGTTTAACATTAAAAAATTCTACGTGGTGCCCACATTGCGTTTATGTGTTTTGTACGGATCTCAGAACAAACAGCAACTTTTGCCTTATAAAACATTAAGAGATTGGTTTTTATAACCGAAGTGGAGAGTGTTTACAGCGCGGTACGCACTGAGTCCTTATATAAAACAGATACGCTTCGTCTTTAAAGGGTTAAATAGGCTATGGCCAAATCTTTAAAAATGATAGGTCTTCGCTATTGACAATCCCCTTTTCATCTTCGTCGTTACATAACGTAAAAATGCATGCAATGTGCGTATAGCGTAACACCGAATCACCTTCGCGTAAGCATTTTTGCCGTGGAAAGGCAATAAGTGTTAAATATTTTGGATGCATGTCTCTAGCCTTAGTTATCCAGCATGCAAAGCACATACGCCGTATTGTGTTGTCGTCTGTGGTCTGCCTGGCTTTACCACATTTTCCACATTATCTCATAAACACACGATTTTCAGAGAGAGAGAAAAAAAGGATTGAACATGAAGTGTGTGTTCTGATTTTCTCTACAACTTTGCAACATTTATTTTTCTAAGAATGGTTCAGCGAGATATTACCATAAATGTACATAGGTCTTCATATGATGTATCTGTTATTCTTGTGAGATTTGAGTGAAACTTGGATTTTATCAGCCGATTTTCGAAAAAAAATACTCAATTATAAAATTTCATGAAAATCCGTCCAGTGTGAGCCAAGTTGTTCCATGCGGAAGGACGGACGGACGGACAGACAGACAGACAGACAGACAGAGAGACAGACAGACACGACAAAGCTAATAGTCGCTATTCGCAATTTTGCGTAAAGGTCTGAAAAGCATTGATCACATCGACGCCCTTTAACCGTCTGAATTTTAGAGTCTTCCTTTACCCATTCCTTATAACGAAGCACTATAGTCTTTGTGGTAACCATCTGTCGCTTTGTGGTAACATCTTCGTTTCTTTTGCCTGCAGTGCCTGACGGTAAGCCAACCATCACCACTGCGCAGAACACCAGTGCCACTTCCCTGCACATCAGCTGGCGACCTCCCCATCGGGACACCATTCATGGCGAGTTCTTGGGTTACCGCATCGAGTACAGACCCCGGGACCGTGGGCCAGAGGCCGTCAAGGAGATATACATCCGGGACGCAAACGTAGATGTGAGTGTTTACAAACAACTTATAAGTACGTTGGAGTGACGCTATATAAACAGACCGTAGGCAGTTGTGTCAGAATTAGATCATTTCTCAGTGTATTTACTCGTCTGACAGCGTATTCGTCTAAGCTCTCCCATATCTCTACTTTTGAAGTTACATATTTATTATAAAACGTATTTTCAATGGATGTCATATTTTCATTGTAATGGGCCTTGTAACGCAGTCCAGAGCAGAGGATTATGCGTAGGTTTTCGTTTCCCTTAGCACCTGTGATAAAATTCATGAACTCTACTTCACAGCAGTAGAACGGTGGAAACCGATTTTAAAATACATTATGCAAACGCTTTCGGTCAAATTCGGTACACCTATTGCTCTTCGCACGTGAAATATATAGGGTTCCTCACAAGGCACTTGATCTGTTGTAAAAAGTACAGTAAAACGCGTTGTAAATTTCGTTCTTATTGAATTTACAGAAAGCGTTCTTTTGGAGAACTTCTTTTCTCGACGCACAGCAACGCATGCAGCGGACTCCCGGCAGTGATAATGGGTTTTGCCTTTAAGTTTCCATTTAATACGGTAGAATGTTGCCGATTAGCTAACCTTTGGGCCAACCTGTGTATTGTTTCAAATACAGTTTTTGTTGCTACAGAGTTAAGAACGTTTAAGACGTGACAGTTCGTACTTGTAAATTATATTTCTATGCGTTTTTGTAATATTCATTGTATTCATAACTGTTTTAAATAGAAACTTGGAGTGGAATCCAGTTATGTACGTTACGTCCTATATTAACTTCTTTTGAAATGATCCGTTTTGAAAGCGCTTGGGAGGTCTGATTTGATCTTCGTGTGTAGTTTGTATTGAACCGATATTGACTAGAGATTAAATTCACCAAACAAATCTTAGTGGAGACTTCTAATGCTAAATTTAATCAAAATTCCTTCCTTTTCGGAAATTAAAAATTCGGACAGACACACATGTTTACCTCCTTTTATTGATTCCGCTACGTGTAATTACGCAAAAATGCGTAAATGTAGCCGACGTCTGCGTAACAATTATTTTTGTTACTAACTCATTTTCTTCTTTTATGTTGCCAATTCCGTAAGACATGCAACAAAATATACGGACATAAAGGCCCAATTATGGTTTCGCATTATTTCAGTAAAATTCAGATAGTCATTTCAAGAAATTCAACCCATATAACGGATTTAAATCTCTTATCTGTGCCATTTTTATATTTCTCCTTATGTCAGGCGCGGGGCACGCTGTGGCGCAGTTGGTTGAGGCACGGCGCTACAAACCGGCAGGTCGCGGGTTCGATTCCCGATAGTGTCAGTGGATTTTTTTATTGACATAATCCTGTCGGTCGCACTATGGCCCTGGGGTCGACTCAGCCTCTAACAGAAATGAGTACCAGGAATATTTCCTGGGGGGTAAAGGCGGCCAGTGCGTATGGCTGACAACCTTACCACCTTCATGTGCCCTGGACATCTGGGAGCCTCAAACTCCTGGAACCCTAAGGGCCTGTCCAGGCCTGTAATGGGATTGCTTTGCTTTATGTCAGGCCCAGATCAAATCTGTCGTATATAGAATCAGAACATTTAGAAAATTGGTCTATATAAGGGGCAGTTAGCCGATCATATTGCTTCTGCAGGCGATGTTGATATGTTGTGTATGAGAATGACAACAAGAGGGAAGTCAGTGCACATGACACTTCCCATAAACGTTAAGAGCGTTTATACATAATGTCTAGAAGATGTGTACAGTCAGTTGCTTATTCGACGAAGCTGCGGTCTTTGGAAATCGTGCACGAGTAGAGCGGCCAGTGCTTCGGTGCTGATCGGGCCACTCAGTGGCACGCTTCATAATAATGTTCCCTGGTTCTGTGTCTAGACAGTAGTGCATGGCTGTGTTCGCAGTTCTTTTCCTGTTCCCAGCAGTTGCTCTTTGCACACCGGAAACTATTCCGTGTACAGGTGGCCAGTTTGTGCCTCTGGTATCACACACAACGATGTATGTCACTGATGAAAGTGGTCTTCCTGGTACATCTGAGTGACATGAACGTTGACTGATTAACCTTTTAAAGCCTAGCGGTAACTTTACACACCACCAGGTTTAACATTAAAAAATTCTGCGTGGTGCCCACATTGCGTTTATGTGTTTTGTACGGATCTCAGAACAAACAGCAACTTTTGCCTTATAAAACATTAAGAGACTGGTTTTTATAACCGAAGTGGAGAGTGTTTACAGCGCGGTACGCACTGAGTCCTTATGTAAAAACGAACACACTTCGTCTTTAAAGGGTTAATCTGCTTGTTTTGTCCGTTCATCTGTGTTGTATATTCAGCAGCAGTCTGCTATATCCATCGTAGTTTGTGGGTTCCGTGGTTGAAATGTTGGCGAACATTCGACCCACTGTTTCACTCCACGGTTCACTGACTTAGGGAATGTCAGTTTTGTTTACAGAGTGAATTTATTGCTTCATAGCTTTCTACTGAGTGTATTGTTGCATTAAATAATTCATATCAGACGCGGTTTCGGAGCTTCTCACAGCGGTTTTTATGAAAATCCCACTCGAACGGGAAATCTCAGAAGACTTAAACCTCCAAATAGTATATTGTATCCATATTGACAGTAAAAGAAATATCCCATCCTTTCCAGATTTATAATTCCTATAACCCTATTAACCCTTTAAAGACGAAGCGTGTCTGTTTTATATAAGGACTCAGTGCGTACCGCCGTGTAAACACTCTCCACTTCGGTTATAAAAACCAGTCTCTTGATGTTTTATAAGGCAAAAGTTGCTGTTTGTTCTGAGATCCGTACAAAACACATAAACGCAATGTGGGCACCACGTAGAATTTTTTAATGTTAAACCTGGTGGTATGTAAAGTTACCGCTAGGCTTTAGAAGGTTAAACAACTTGCAAGCATTCCGGTTGAATGCATAGAAACCTTACGCCTGCAATTTTTCGTTTAGACTACCCTAGCACAAGTGTGTCGGAGAAGATGCCGCATCATCACGGCGCTCTGCAGTATACGTTGTGCTGGATGATAGAAAAGTCGGGCAACCCGAAGTTTGAAGTATACAGTACTAGTACAGATTCCCCGTCAATTATGAACACCAATGACATAATTTTATTGAGAAAATCCGTTTCTGATTTCTGTAATAATCTTACGGAACACACGGATACATTTTGTGGGCGAAATTCTCAATTTTAAATGTTACAACATATGGTACGTCTGTTTAGCTAGCCCTTTGAACACTGACGCTTATTTAAATTATGTACATAATTGAATTTTTAGCTCACAGAGAGCGCAGTCCGTGCCAGTCATAGGGAGATATCGGGTAATGCTGTGCAGGGAAGCAATCGGTCTTTGGCGGCAGTTGCACCAATCGTATAAACTCACTCTGAGTGACTGTAAAGATCGCAATCCTTTTTTAGCAGCTGATATTACCACAATTAGTCAATAAATTCTATCATTTTATGGAACCCGGCAGTTCATTACCGTGTCTACAACAGCCCATCACTGTACTTATCCTGAGCTAGATAAATCGAGCCGACGTGTTCCCAATCTATTCATTACGACGCATTCTAATACTGTCTGACGAAGTATGATGAGGTTTTCCGAGTGTTCTTTCCTTTCAGGTTTTGCCACCAAAACTCATACATGCCACATAAACTGTCTCACCCTTTTGTACGAAATATTTCCGTGACTGATTATTTTTATTCCAATTTCCGTAGAAAAAAGATTCAGTTCCCCCGTTGTCGCATCTGACCTACTGTACGCCCACTAAATGTAAACTACATACCGCTAACTCGCCGCAGTTAGTTTCAGTATTCCTGACATATACCGACTTCTCACAGCCCAAGTTCCAAATCTTATGTCCATTTTCCATTGCCTCGCTCGTTACAAAGGGTTTGTTCATTTACGAGACTCTGTGTAACATTTTGTACCCTGTGTCTTGTTAAGGCCAGTGGTTGCTAGCCCCCTGTCCAAGCCGTCATGTTTGAGGAACACCCTTTGTTGGCTCCTCGTGACTGCTGATTGATTGTATTCACAACCACTTTACATTTACACACTACGACAAAATGCTATGTATGTCCATGTTACAGCTGGTGATAAGTAGGCTGTAGTTTTTTTAGCGGTGAAGGGCCCCGCAGCAGACGCTACGGACGCATCGCAGCCTTGAGGCTTATTGTGCAACTCTGTGATAGAGATGACGATGATGATTATTATTTTTGTCCTTTTCCTAGTAATGGACGACCGGTGGAATGAAATTGACAGGGAAAAACCGAAGTACTCGGAGAAAAACCTGTCCCAGTGCCACTTTGTCCACCAGAAATCCCACGTGGACTGACCCGGGATCGAAATCGGGCCTCCGTGGTGGGAGGCCGGCGGCTAACCGCCTGAGCCATGGCACGGCCCTTAGGCTGTATTTAACACTGGGACCTAAGCTGTTACTAAAATACTTAAAAAGGTTTTAGTTTTAAATCGTGTGCAACTGGGTAGCCCACATACATGGAGAATCCGCTGTATAAGTGATATGATCGTCCTTGGTTACTTCACTTGCCAAAGGGGACTCACGGCTTGTACAAAAATCAAGAACTAAATACTAATTCAGCGTTTGCTGCGACACTTATTCCGTTTGTTTATGTATAAGTTGGCTTTTCCAACCCACTCCTTTTATATCGCGTTTTTTTTTTGGGGGGGGTGAAGTGAGGCGTTGCTTTGCAGAGACACGTACAGACGATTCCTTTAGTTTCACGACTGTTTTATTTCATATCTGTTTTTTTAGAAAGAATTCCTGATAAGGCATGCAGAAGAGGTTTCCAGTGAAGCCGCTCTATTCTGCGGCTTCTAATTCTCTTATCTCTTTTATGAAATAAACATGAATGCGGTGGAAATTGTTACTTCCCGTTTGGCTCGGTAGACATCAGGCTAGTCACCGCTGGTACAGCTGGTTGCAGTTACTGTAAGCGGCTGCTTTGTATTGACACTAATGAAGGGCTGTGGGTAGCATTTAACAAACTGCAGAATAGCGTTATTGCTTTATAAGAAAACATTTGTGCACGGATATTGGCGTCTGTAATAAGAATCATGTATAAACTTCTGTGAATAAGAAATCAACAGTTATTTGTCAAATACAATACATCAACTGATTTTATTGCGTTATAAAAATAGAGTTGTGTTGAATGTGACATTACGTGATTCTGAACTGCGAAATTATCTTAATGGCAAATTTATTCGTTTTACAAACATCCCATGTAGGACAGCGTCTGTTATTCGAATGACGGTACGTGGGTCTGTGATTTCACGATTCTGCCGTGACGTTGATGAGATCTGCGCTCTTCTGGGGTGTTACGCAGGGTCGAGTGATAATCGTTTACCAACTTCGTTCTTGATTCGAAGACTTCCCAATCTCAGGACGAGACGAAAAGTAGCCTCCCCATACAGGTGTACTATCCGTGATTTCAGGCGTTCGCCAGCTTTCTGCTTTATTGGACTTCTTGGCCCTTCAATATGGGACCGATACGTAGTCCCGAAACGTCGGTAAAGATTTACAACTTGACGCTGCGTAACACCCCAGAAGAGCACAGATCTCAGTACATGGGTCTGTTAATTTTTGGAACTACAAACGATTATTATGTCAATTAACAGTTAAGTTTGTGGAAGTGACGTTATCTTATCCATATTATTGTTTCAATCCCTATTACGCAACAGATATGCGGCTGGAAATGATCACCGGCCCGTCCCATCTAAATTAGGTTTGTGTTTTTTGTCGGTCCAATAAACTGGTAGCTGCAGCTGAAGTCAGCTATTTGCTGGTCGTCCAGGATAAAAATATTTTACAACGATAATAGAGTCTCTTGGCGGTAGAATATTCGGATGAATTTCGCTGTACGAGACGTCCACACAATGCTGTTTTGAATTTGTGAGGTTCATTAACTCGCCTTATGGACCTAAATGAAGTTTTACTGACGCGTGTAACGTGAAACTGTAAGTTTTGCAGAAAGTAAAGAACGCCTGTGTAAAGTCTGTGCACTGCGTTACGGACTGCACCATTTTGAATCTTGTTGTTCTTTCAAATTTTCCTCTTCAAAGTTTCAACGTCACAGTTTGTATATCTAGTGAAATCGGTGATTTCGGAGTGTCCCTCGAACGTTGTAGGTGGCATTTGTCAAATTTTACCTATGAATTGTCAATAGGCATTCAATCTGCAATGTTCGATAACTTTATATCCTCCCCACATGGCAGCAAAGGTTGAAAGATGAAGGTAAAAATTGCGAATGTCTGGGAATTAAGTGCAAAATTAGTAACTGGAGTGTACTGGTTTGGTGATTAAATCAAGGGGTAGGGAAGTACATTTATGAGTCCAGGAAATTACATGGGTACGGTTTGTTTTCTGCCGCTTTGACTGCTGGCAGCTACCAAGGGACTTAGATATAATGAACGATGAACTTGTATGAACTGTAGACGCTTGTTTCGTAGCGGCTCGACAGATAACAGTACCCCTGCAGAGTAGTGTTTCGATTACACTCAGAACAAACGTGTCGAAGAAGTTGCCGCTATAGCGCGGCGATACCATCAATGTTGAGCCCATGATAGCGTGTGTATAAATATAGTGTGCTGACTATTATCCGTGCGCGGATTATCCATGCACGATCGTAAGATGCTAGTGATTAATGCATAAGGTGGGAAATAACGTGATTTATCGCCGATTGCTCGAACAGAATCCTCAATGCAGCAATCAGAACCTTTCGTGCATAAGTAAGGTACGTATTACATACGTCAGAAATAAATACAATACAGTATTATGATCAAGGATGAATTAATTTATTCTTTACGTTAGAGCAACTCTTATGACTGTGCGGTCATCATTCCCGTTTTTCGTCTTGAATGATCTTGTTGATATTGTTCTTTATGTCAGTTTTTTTAGACTACAACATATCGGAAGCCGATCCCAGAGGCCGCGCTGTGTAAGACGTAGGTCTACGGCCGCTCGCTTGCTGGGATTGTGGGTTCGAATCCCGCCAGGGTCGTAGATGTCTGTCTCTTGTGAGTGTTGTGTTGTCAGGTAGGGGTCTCTGTGTCGGGCTTATCACTCGTCCAGAGTGAGTCCTACCGAGTGTGTGTGTCTGAGTGTGGTCTTGAAACCTCGTTAATGAAGAGGCCGTGGCCCACTAAGGTCTGTTGCTCCACTGGAAAAAATTATGTCGGGAAGTTGGTGTGGTAACATGATGACGTAAATACACTTAGCATTCTGTGCTGCTTGGAAGAACTAGGATCAACTCTCTCCCAGGGGTTCTAATGGAGTCAGGTTCCTTACTTTACCGTCATATCCAATAAATAAACTGGAATCACTTCTGCAAAAGAATGGTTTAAGGAATTGGGACAATGGACACGGTCGAGAATGTTGGGCAAAAGTCTCGTTTGTCATCTCGTCAGAAATCTTCATATTATTCAATCCAGTGTTCAGTTTTGCTTCAGCGTTAAACTATGTAAGAAGGTGAATATGAATTTTCTGTGTAAAGTTATTACAGGTAGGTAGCCATAATACTATGTTTTCACCTTCAAGGAACACAAAATTCTTGTCGTCTAACGCACACGTTTTCCCTTAAATACATAATTTCAACTTCATTGATTCACGCACTTTATCTGGAAATGTCTTTCAATCAACTTGTTCTTGTACGAAACCAGTCCAATGAAACAAATTCGAATAAGATGCTCCATCTTTGAAAGCGAGTGTGTCCGGAAACGTCTTCTGTGACAAGCGTCCGTTCTGTCACTCACCTCCTGCTACTTCGCCCTCTGGCTGCGAGATCATTATTTTCGCCGGGACTCACATTAACTATACCGACGCTCGAGAGCCAAAGTGTTATCCCCGTCTTTCAGAACGCCCTAATCATCTTTCTGCGTCCTACACAAAGCTCAAACCGTGCAATGCGGTGTGCAGTACTGTAACAATACTACAAGCCCTTCGGTCTACATGATCACTCACTGCTAACCGTATCCATGGTACAGTGAAAAACTGATAGTCGTTCATCTGATTAACATTCTCGTCTGTTATGCAGTTCTAAATATCCTTTCCGTTCACAAACGCCGGCCAGTTTAACCCACTTCGCGTTTTCATGACCTACGTTACTATTACCCTTCCGTCTATGCCTATGTCTAGGAAATTGTACCTTTCTTTTATATTTTACAACTAAGGTCTCATATTTCTCATCTCCTTTATTCGTGCTAGACTTCCTGCCTATCTTATACTACTTGAATTTATTACCTTACTAATACTTCCTAAAGCGTAGAAATAAGCTTCTCCTTATGTAATTTTTTATAAAAGTCTTGTTAGTTCCCTTTAATTGTGTTTAAATGTGGTGAATTAATTATAATATTGAAAACAGAAACCTTAATATGCATAGTTACTCCATAGGATTATTATAAAATGCGTTTCGAATTTAAAATCGAAGACTTCTCTTATTTTTGTGTGCATGTTTGTCAGTGCCAAGCGCCTCTAATATGGCGTTTAAAAAATGTCTATAGGAATTTGAGCTGCAAGCCAATTGTAGAAACACAACATATTTGTAATCCCAGAGTGCTGTATCAGTATCCTTCTGCCTAAAGCTTTCCTAACGTGCAGTTTCTACATATTAAAATTCCAGCATAAATATCTTCCAATGTAGAGCCGCTGTTTCTCTTTGATTCTACCTCCTTAGAATCTTTGAGTATTTTCGAATAATAAATGTGTGTTAAAAACTCGAGAGTAACCTCTCCCGGTTACTAAAAGGCGAGTATAGGCGTCGTACAGGTATTATAATCGTCAACTCAGTGTGTCCCACAAAACTGCCAGTCAGTCCACTGACCTGATTGTTGGCGCCCTGCTAAAGCCTTCGCTCAGATTATAATGTAATTGTGGTTTGTGGTTTATTCCGCGACGCTGTCGTGGGGTGACTGATAAATTGGAAAACATTCCGAGGTCTTAATCGAGGTTATGTTCCGGCATTGGATTGGACGCAATATAACATGTAACCGTTCTACGTACGAGATGTTTTGTTTGTCTGTGTTTGTTTGGTTTTTGCGGAAAGCAAATGAACGTGTCCCGCCAGCTGTCAACAAATCTAACACGTTATTAAGCGATTTTAACAGTAGAAATGTTGATAGTTTATGTGGGATTATGAGAACGGTGTATTTAGCTTACATATGCTTAGCGTTCGGGCTGTGCCTGTCTTCTAGAGTACACGAGTACTAGAGTAGTTCAATGATAGTTTTGAGCTCCGTCTGCTTTAGCTGACAGGAAATTCTATGCGGTATGCATTGAGTAGGAGACTGGCTGGGACCCAGGGGACGTTTGGAAATTTCGGGCTAGGGACAAATCTTTTGACCCTGTCGAGAATTAACCCTTTAAAGACGAAGCGTATCCGTTTTATATAAGGACTCAGTGCCTACCGCGCTGTAAACACTCTCCACTTCGGTTATAAAAACCAGTCTCTTAATGTTTTGTAAGGCAAAAGTTGCTGTTTGTTCTGAGATCCGTACAAAACACATAAACGCAATGTGGGCACCAAGTAGAATTTTTTGATGTTAAACCTGGTGGTACGTAAAGTTACCGCTAGGCTTTAAAAGGTTAAATCGCGGTTCATTGGCCGCCCGGGCTTACTTAATCACTCTGCCATCTAAATGATCCCGGTTACCGTGTTTGTCTAGGGCGACATTTAATCGTAGTGAACAGACTGATGTGACGGTAACATTCCAGACTTTTATTCTAACGTAATGCCTGTATGTTCTGATGGGGGGTTTTCATATATTTCCCCAGTATTTTCCTCGAATACCGGGATGGTACTTCGAAGTAAGGTCCGAATTCCTTTTTAAAAAATTTACCTATTTATTATTAGTGATAATTCTTCTGGCCGATCCCGGTGGGCGCGCGGTCTAAGGCGTAGGTCTGCGGCCGAGCGCTTCCTGAGATCGTGGGTTCGAATCCCACCGGGGGCATGGATGTTTGTCTTGTACAGTGTGTGTGTTGTCAGGTAGAGGTCTCTGCGACGGGCCGATCCCTCGTCCTACCGACTGTGGTGTGTGGCTGAGTGTGATCAAGCGAAAATAAAAACACGCTTAACACCTACTGTGAGTAGGTACAAGAGGGAAAGACTATGATAATCCTTCTGTTACATTATATAATATGTACTAGCAAAACCACGGCATTAAGTAGTCTGTAAGCAAACCAATGTTACGTTATCTAAAATTCTGGTGCCGTGTTATTCCATGGACTGTTGAACGGTTTAAAAAGGGCGTTGATAATGTACTGACGATTACTTACCTGAGTGTGAATGGTGAATTGATATTGACGTGTGAGACAGTAAACATTACTGAATCGTACGTATGATATCTTCAGTTTTGTAGGACATTTATTCCGTACCCCCCCCCCCCACCACCGGTTCTCGACATTGTAAATCATATTCTGTCTGCAATTGGTCCAATTTCCTATCTTGTAGTAGCAAATGATTAATCTTTGTTCTTGACATAAGGAATAGATTCGTCCTTAAAATTATTCACAGGTCCATTAATAAACGTTTTATTTGTGACAAGCAGCGACGTCAGGACTGCAAATGAACGGTACGTGCATAAGTAGGAAAGAGAATTGGGTTAAACAGAGTTCGTTTCCAGCATAAATGGCGAACAGATAAGCACATCCGGAGCACATCCAATCACAGGCAACAGAATAAAAACCGCATGTAGAGGGGGAGACATGTGGCTAGGAGAGATGTGAGAGAGTTTGGTGTTGGCATCAAACAAAACCCACCCCCCCCCCACCCACCCCCCCATGACCCCTCAGCTTCATTGTTGGCGCTCACAATGCCTTTTTCACTTGAATATTAGTGTCTGTTTGAAGTAACAAACTGGTAATAATGAACAAAACGTATGAATGTTGCTTGCAGCGCCTGCCGTCGGTTAGTTGACGGCTCGCTTGCCTCAAGGGTGGAACTCGCTTTTGTTCCCTATGTTTAATTGTAGTACCACGTGACTTCTGATTCTCGCCACTTCGTTAAAAAGTTCATTTGGGTGTGATTTTTGCAAATTGGCATACGTAGCCCTTTCCACGTTCCTCGAGCAGCATAATAAAGACATGGCAACAGCACTCCTTCATTAGTGGCGAGGAGTGCAGAGTGTGAGGTCTGAGCCAGAATTTCTCATTTTCGAGATATTTTTATCGGTTATGTTTAGTGGCGCGGTGGCGCAGTTGGTTGAGGCACTGCGCTGCATGCCGGAAGGTCGCGGGTTCTATTCCAGATGGGGTCATTGAGATTTTTCATTGACTTAATCCTTCCGGCAACACTATGGCCCTTGGATCGACTCTGCCTCTAACAGAAATGAGTACCAGAAACATCTTCTGGGGGGGTAAAGGCGGCCGGTGCGTAAGGCTGACAACTTAACCGCCTTCATGTGCCGATTGTCTGGAAATTCTGGGAGCCTCGACCTCCTGGAACCGTAGGTGCCTTTGCAAGCGTGTAATGGGATTGATTTTTTGTGTTTACTGCAATTAACCTCTACGTTAAAACCCGTAAAATACTGAGAGACGTCAGTTGATGTAGCGCTCTAAGACTTGTATCATGTAGGATACAGCAGATTCGAACTCGACCGATTTACCGCCTATCATGAATGAGAATTTCCTTTCTTCGTTGCCTCTAGGGAAATAATCAGATGGTACTTTGAAAGACAACGACCTGCAAAAATGTTCTTTAATCCGGTATATTGCAGGGACTTTATAGAACTTTATAAATGTTAAATCAAAGCAAACATGTATCAAGATTATAGACCGATGTCTAGTGTATGACCCCATGCAGTTTGGTAGACAGGTATGAGCCTTGATAAACAAACGAACTGCCTGATTCTTTAGAGTACAGGATGACGGCAGCATTGATGCAGCAGATTCCTCGTAAATGGTAGTATCTATAGACAGAACTAACACATTTTGAAAGAATGACTTCTTCTCAATCGTCCATCGTAGCATGTTCCACCTGAAGACTCAGGAAGATGGCGATCTGCGAAACTATGTGGTTATTTAACGTGAGACGACGAAACATGTCAAAAATATGGAAAATGTCAACTGCATTACACAATCGTCAGGACCAACTAAAGTAGACCTAAGGTGGAGGAAGTAATAGGAGGGTAGAAAAATGCGTATTTAGGAGCTTCGCGATTTCTGTTGTTAGGGATTTCGAATTAGGGAGGACCAGCTGGGTGGGGCAAGTAACACTCAAGGAACAGAAATACAAGTGTTTTGGTTGGAAAACTTGAATGAAGGATGGCTACGTTGATGGTATAAATCCTATTGTTTTGGTATTTAATACTTAAAAGTGCTGATAATACTTTCTACACATTTTGAGTTTTCTTTACATGTTTCGACCTTCATGCGATCATCTTCAGGCTTTTTTAAAAGGTACAGTAATATGACTGACATTTAATTTCGTATATTGGTGAGTACAGTTACCAACCAGTGCACCTATTATTATTATTATTACACCCGACATGTTTCGGCGTCCTTTATGACGCCATCATCAGGGGTTTATACACTATAATCATCACAGAATATCCATATGATTCTTGGTGGTCTTAATTTTCCACTCGTGCACTATCATGAGGATGGTTTCTCTAACATCGTCAGTATGTGATATAAGTCATCGCATTAGATGCACGGTTCAGGGTTATGTAACTTCACAAGATGGTTTACACTTGTTTGTGAAAGGTTTAAAATCCAATTTCATAAAGAAGCTTGCAAGCCGGGACCACAGAGAGTTCGCACCTCCAAAAACAACGCAGTACACAGTCAACAGCACATTCTCACTCAACTGTAAAGTGCAACCTTAGTGTAACGATAACAAAAAGTTCTCCCTGAAGATGACCCAGCAGGGTCGAAACATGTAGGAGTGTGTTACAATTGATGATAATACTCACTTTGTGCATTTGTTGGTGATTAGTGCTTTTGTATAAAGAAGTATGTTGGGAGGTTGTAGAGTGTGTTAGTCTGGTTCAAGATAGGGACAAGGGTCGGAGTCTTGTGAACTCCGTAGCTTACTACTGTCTGGGGCGTTTCGTGACGAGCTGTTAACTTCACGAGAACGATTATTTTGCAGAGGGTTAACCTTTCAAAGCCTAGCGGTAACTTTACGTACGACCAGGTTTAACATTAAAAAATTCTATGTGGTGCCCACATTGCGTTTATGTGTTTTGTACGGATCTCAGAACAAACAGCAACTTTTGCCTTATAAAACATTAAGAGACTGGTTTTTATAACCGAAGTGGAGAGTGTTTACAGCGCGGTACGCACTGAGTCCTTATATAAAACAGATACGATTCGTCAAATCAAACTAAATTCGTTGCTAGCACCCACTTATAAATACTGTATTTACTTTTTAAAATAGTGGATATATACAAATATTCATGTTTCCGCTGTGGGTGTTACTCAGATGGCGGTCTTCTGCGTTTTTCACATTCTACTATAGTGTTTTTTCCGACGTTTCATATGCAAATTCAGGGGCACTGAAGATGCTGGCGCAACGTCGGTGTCACTGGATTTTATTCAGGTTGATACTAAAGTTTCGGTTTCCACGTGAGCCAAATTCAGTCAACCTGAAGACGAAGGCTGCATGTTCTTCCGAAACGTCGGAATAAGCCCACCAGACTACATTATGTAAACACCCAAAAGGCCATCATTTGAGCGCCTGTATATCTTAAAATATTGTACTCTGCAAATTAACATCAGCTGTCTACATAATGCAAAGGGAAAAGCCCTGGATTACGTACTTTAATGAGGACAGGACGTGACACAGGCTACACTAGAGCCTGTTCTCAACTTATTCGGTTGTTGTACATAGATGGCAGCACGTGTGACTGCTTGTCGGGCTTAACCGGTGAGCGTGGTATCAAAGGGAAATTCTACCTCGCAGTTGAACAGGAACACAGAGGCACTAGCGACATGAGAGGGAAACAGGAGAGGCAAAGTGACGGAAAGTAAAAATAAACCGGTAAAGGGAATAAAAGAGGGGAAGATAAGGGAAAATTGAAGGAAGGAAAGGCGCAGAGACTCGTGTCGAATCTTTTCACTACAAAACAGTAGTTTTTGTGTCATACGCCGTAAGCCCAGCGGTGACTGAATTTAAACAGTATTCTGTCTGCCGATTCCCTTAAATAAGGGAATTGGCTCTTTCTGTTCACAGCCTTGCGCCCCATTTGGGTCCACAAATTATTTCCCACTAATCGGACGCATTTTGCATTACTTGCATTCGTTATATTAATGAATAGCGAGCAATCAACTAGCGTACTGCAGGAGAGAAGCGAAGGGTGTCAGGTCAGTGAATAGGGGAATCCAAAAGCAAATGTGACGAGACTAGTGTCCGCTTCTCACTATTTACTCCTTCTTCTCTGCACGCCCGTTTTGTCTAGAGAGTCATTCTAATTCTCCCCACAATCCGCTCGCTAACAAACCGCACCGAGAACCCGTTTAGACCGTGAATGTTTAAACTGTTCTCAAAGATATAAAGATTTACACTGTACTCGTAAAGAAACGAAATGTCAAAAAAAATTTCTTCCCAACCTGTAGCCGCAAACAACAGCCGATTAATGTTGGGGAAAGTGTGATGGATAAGATTCAAGGCGTAGCTTATAGTACTTTGTATAGCGCGAAGTCTAGGATCGTGGGTGCAAACTCCCTTCCGATAACTCATGTATTTTTTTTCTTCTTTCATCTGTTTGGGCCACATTGGCTTATAGCGGGGGTTCCCAAAATGTGCTCCTCATATCCCAGGGGATCCGAGAGCAGTTCCCAGGGGATCTGCGGACACATTCCTATAATGGATACTTTGAAGTTTACTTATTTTTTAATTAAAGGAATAATGTTTTGTTAAAAATAATCACGAACTTCTTTAATTGGTGATATATTTATTTTGTATGACCGTTAGAATCTATAATTAAGAAACTCCCTGTACCAACGAAGCGAGCGACAGTCAATTTAATTAAGGTCAAATCACGCAATACATTGTTACGTATGCTACTGGTATGTATTAGTATCTATCTAAAATAAGTCCCGAGATAAAAATTTTTAATTTTGGATACCTATCATCCGGATACTGTATACAGGGTCTCCGTAAAAGAATGGTAGGATTTTGAACGTCAGTAATATAGGACCGATGTGGTATAAAACAGTGAAAGTGGCAACACTGGATTCTTTCACTCAAATAGTTTTTTCCCCACACCAGGTGTACCCACCTAATGCTCGCTCAAGGTCACAAGGGTTTCCATAAATAATGATAGTATTTAAGGCTTCCACTGAAGAAAACTTAGAAAGGAAAAAAAGATCAAAATGGATTTTATTTTAGAAGAAAAACACAAGAATTTCACACCAGCTATATAGCATTTAATAGATCTCAATATGGGCACCATTTGTCACCCTACAAATGTCTAGTCTGTATTCATCTTCCTGCCGTACACTAGAAAACATTACTGCTGGCGTGACTGTTTCAATAGTTGCGCAGGTTCTGTCCTTCAGGTGTTGCAGAGCTGTTATATTTTTCGGCGTACACAGTGTTCTTGATATACCTCCAGAAGTCAAGAACAGTTAACCTTTTAAAGCCTAGCGGTAACTTTGTGTATCACCAGGTTTAATATTCAACAATTCTGCGTGTGCTGACATTGCGTTCATGTGTTTTGTGTGTATCTCAGAACAAACAGCAACTTTTGCCTTATACATCATAAATGAATGGTTTTTGTAACCGCGATGGAGAGTGTTTACTGCGCGGTACGCACTGAGTCCTTATATAAAACAAATACACTTCCTCTTTAAAGGGTTAAATCCGGACTTCTGGGAGGCCAATGTATAGGTTCATTTCTGCTGATCCCTTTGTTTGGGAATTTCTCATCTAAGGCCACTCCTACCAGATGGCTGTATTGAGGAGGGTCTCCGTCCAGTTGTAGATAAATGTCGCCAACATTGGGTAAATCATCAACTTGAGGAAACACGTATGAAAAAAAACTATTTAAGTGAATGAATCCAGTGTTGTCACTTTCAGTGTTTTATACCGCACGACTCCAAAATTATTGACGTTCAAAATCCTACCATTCTTTTATGGACACCTTGTATTTACGTCAACAAGAATGTAAGGGTCCTTTATTATTTTTCGAAGTCAAAATGGTTCCGCGAGCAAAAACGTTTTGGAAATACTGGCTTGTAACGTCACTGAGCAGCACTTATGAGGCCCATTTTGAATTATTTAACGACAGCATTTCAGCTGAACAGCTTATGCATATTACTGTGTATCTCTCTTCCTTCGTGTACAGGATGTATGGAGTTCTACTCCTGGATCAAAGAGCAAATAAAATAACCAAGTTTTTTGGTGTTTCTTAGGTTTTTTAGGCACGTGGGGCTGTGCCATGGCTCAGGTTGTTACTCGCCAGCTTCTCACAGGAGAGGCCGGGGTTAGATCCTACGCGAGACCGTGTAGAGTTTGTGGTAGAGACAGTGGCACTAGAACAGATTTCGGATTCCCCTCTCAGTATCATTACACCAATGCACCACTCTTATTTGTCTGTTGCTAAAGTTATGTAAGTTAATTCTAGCCATTTTTTATGGCACGACAGCCCCTAGTAGACCTAGAAGTCCTGTATGAGTCCCCTTGATCACACTCAGACATACCACACTCGGTAGTACTCCTCTGGATGAGTGATCAGCCCGACACAGAGACCTCTACGTGACAACACATAACATTCTCAAGAGACAGACATCCATGCCCCCGGCGGGATTCGAACCCGCAACCCCAAAAAGCAAGCGGCCGCAGACCCTTGCCTTAGACGGCGCAGCCACTGAGATCTCTGGCCATTTACAGCATCGGTAAATGAAAGTGTGAGAACACGTTCAGTCAGCTCTTTGCGTGGCGTGTAAAGTAGACCATTAAATGACCTTCCTCCGGATCATTTTTCACTGTCATTCTCCCTTTCAACGCTATGTATGTCAAGCAGCTGATAAAGTGCCCTTAAATAAATAACAAAAACTGTAATATGTTAAGATTGAAATAACATAATTATTAATGCCGCACCAACCTAAAAGAAAGTCCCTCGTCTTTTTCTGTCCCCAAGGGACTGGGACGAGTCGTACATTCATACGTGTATATATCTTAATCCTTGCGTGCTCTCCATTGGCGATCATTTTTCGATTTGATATGAGGCTGTGTTCCTTTTGTATTTTATTTCGGTCGGTTAAATAATAACTGATCAATCTGTTGGTGATCATATATTCGGGGTTTATTCTAAATTTCTAACGTATTTGATTGTGTTTGCATGCGCGTGGTTGATTTTATAAGGGTCTCACCTTGAAAGTCCCAGCGTTGGTTGTATAGAAATCTCGCTATTGTTTATAAGACAAATGCCTCTCCATTGTTCAGTTTGTGTTCGGACGTCGGACGATTCATTTACCACGTTACTGAACGTATTGTTTATCTCCGTGCACGTTTTCTATTCCATAGTCCTTGTTACACGTAGTAGTTATCCTATTATAAATTATTGAGCAGTCGGTAATTGTTTCACTGTTTCTGTAAGCTGTGTTTTTATTTTAACAGTTGCTGCTCACAACCGATGTGTTTGAATTTGACATGAAATCATCTTCAGGGATTACACTTTCTGCAGGGAATTGCTGGTAACACTTCGTAGTTGGTTATGCAAATTATTTTTTGTTCTTTTAACTAAGAGGTAGTTATCAGGTGGTAAAAAACTGATGTTTTCTTTGCTGTATTTTAACGTAAAATATATCCACTCTTGATTGATTGTGAAAAATGTTTGCTGTATTTCCGGTCTTATTTGATCTTAACGCGTTTTTCTTTGAGGGTGTGGTTTCTGTCCTGCCAACTGAAGGAGTATCAGTTTTGCGCAAACATGAGCGTAAAATGAACTGCAAATTGCAATATTTCACTTCACGACAACTATTTTTTATAATCTGATCATAACTTTTTTTCTGATTGAAGAGAGTAACAATAATTTATCTAGCAAACTAAGAAATACAACCCATGTTTCAGTATACACATTTATTTTGCGAACTACTGCACATAACGTTTTATGCTCTTAATGTTTCTGCTACATGTTTCGGCTGTTACTTTCAGCCATCCTCAGGGAGCTAATGTCCTTCGATCCATGCAGCATGTCCTTGAATGGCAAGTCATACACTCACTGCCTGTGTAGTCATTAACACACAAGTATGCGGTTAGATTGTAAAGACAGTGAGTGTATGACTTGCCATTCAAGGACAGACTGCATGCTGCGTGGATTGAAGGATGTTGGCTCCCTGTGGATGCCTGGAAGTAACAGCCGAAACATGTAGCAGAAACATTACGAGCATAAAAATTTATGTGCATAAGTTGGCAAAATAGAAGTGTATTTTGTTGAAAGAAGACTGCACGGAATATGTGTAATATTAAGCATATAATCCGTGTCTTTTTGTAAATGTGTAACCCTTAAAGATGACCACGTGAAATCGAAATGTTTTTGTTTTCAAAAATGAATATTAACGTTTTAAAGCCTAGCGGTAACTTTACATACCACCAGGTTTAACATTAAAAAATTCTACGTGGTGCCCACATTGCGTTTATGTGTTTTGTACGGATCTCAGAACAAACAGCAACTTTTGCCTTATAAAACGTTAAGAGATTGGTTTTTATAACCGAAGTGGAGAGTGTTTACAGCGCGGTACGCACTGAGTCCTTATATAAAACAGATACGCTTCGTCTTTAGAGGGTTAAACTAATAACACACCTACTTCTGACAGGCGCTTTTGGCATACTCAGACACATACCTTCTTAGGAAACAGTACAACGAAAAAATAAGTTATATTATTGAAAATAAGCTCGTTTTTCAGCTACATGTTTTGCTATTTGCTACGTGTTTCCACTGGGGAAGTATAAGGACTGTGCATTCCATCCAGAAAATCTCTTCCACAGCTAACTTGGCAACGTTACCATAGTCGTACTCAGCACGCTATTGGCAGTCGATGTGTCCTTGTGCTGAAACACGTGGACTGCGTGTGTCTGTCACATTTATTTCCCTGTGTCCGATATGTATGTATGTATATATATATATATATATATATATATATATATATATATATACATGCGGCTGAGCCGAAACAATGTTAGTTCATTTGTAGCACGGATGCGTTTTGATTAAGCAGGTAGGCGTCCCTTCGCTACTCCACTTCCCACCTTCCCATTGTATCTTCTTTATGTTGGTTTTTCATATTCATCATGTTATATGTGATTATTCTCTTATATATTTTTGGTGGGTTAAGAAGTTCGGGTTTTTTAATACTTGTTCTATTTTCTATACGCAACAAGAGTCTCGGCTTCTTGCGCATCTCTGATTACATTACTTTATTTTCCGCATGATTTCACAAAATTACTTGAGGGAGAATTTTCTGTGATTTATACAAGGCCTATTAAGCGGTTAAAATTTTTGCATCAGAAAAGAACCAGAAGCGTGTTCATAATTTGTTGTGCTTTAATAGTAACAAATTAGAATCAAGATCTCTTCTCTTTTCGGATGTTGCTCAGCGTTTATTGGTAGTTACATACCGACGTTTCGGGACAACATGTCGGTACCGCCTTTGAGGGTCAAGCAATCCATCCTGGAATGCTTGACCTTTGAAGATGGGACCGACAGGTTGTCCCGAAACGTCGATGTGTAACTACCACCAATCAACGCTGCGAAATATGCGATAAGGTAGAAGGTATCGTTTACACCGCGGTGGAAACCCGAAATCATTCAAATTGTAGTTGCCTTTGGAACGGAACGGATTAATGGCTTGTTCCCGCTTCTAGCAATAACAGTGTTTAAACCAGTAATTAAATTATGTGACAAGTTTTTGTTAATTGGGAAGTATTTTCAAACAAATTGCGTGCTTGATTTAAACGGGCAGAGGAGAATGTGGCCTTTGTTTCATCTGATCATGTCAAGTTTTAATGAACCTGATTCTCCCTCGAATTCTACTAATTTGTATCCAGTAATTTACGTATTTACGTCGGCTGCGGTATGTCCATATTTTCTTCTCGACTGGAATTTAGCTCTTTTCCCCCTCTTTCTTATCAGATCCCCTCCTAACAACACGTGACTTTGTCAGAAAACTGTGAACCCATTTATTTAGTATTACTGCATTATAGCGATACTTTTTTTTGGAAATTATAAACTGATTATAATTATTGAAAGATATTGTTTGGATTCTGCAGCTGTAAGAACGTCGAATTGGACTAGAGTGAATGAGAAACGCGGAAGGATTCAGTCGTTTTATATTTCAAGTTATCTTGTAGTGTAGAGTTTATTAAGAGCGAGTGCCTTGAAACTTTCGACTTGTTTTGGTGAATTGTGCCAGCTCTTTACTAAATTGAACGTGAAAGGACCTAGCAGGAAGGAATTGTGACTTATTTTGAGACACGGCACAGTATTTGCACTGTAGGACTGGAGAAAATTACGAAATGTTTGAGATAACCAGCCGAAAGTCGAAACCGGAAATTTCCGAATGCCCATGCTGTGTTCTTTCTACATTTCAACGCTGCGTCCTGACAGGGAGCGACGCACGTGATAAATCTCAGAAACACTGTAACGAGGATATGATATAACCACAAACGGGCAGAATAAAAATTCCGGTCTTTCAAAAATTTTCAACTGACACATTATGAAAAATACAAACCGTAAACTTGAAAATACACAATCAGGTTTGAGCTTTTGCTGCACACGTTTAATTCGTTTGCAGAAGGATTCACAGTCTGCCACTCAGCCTATGGCGTGGGATGTTTCAGAATTAAGCAGGCTTTACACGTTGGGCCAGGGAGCACAAATTCCGGGCCGGGCGGCGTAGTTTTGTACAGTGGTGCCTAATATTTAGGGGTCCGCAGTTTGGTTCATGTCGCCTTGCTGGCGCATAGAGTTTTGGAGTGATGCTTAGGATTTTAGAAAATTTGTAGACCCCAGCAGTAGGCGCTGTGTTTTTTACGTTTCGCGCGCAAAACAGTTTTTTTTTTTTCCAATTCGCTGTCACACTTTTAGCTTGACTTAATAAATGAGGTCGAAGAGGGGAATGTGTGGAAATGCATTCACTCGGGTATTGTCCAGTTAACCTTTCAAAGCCTAGCGGTAACTTTACGTACCACCAGGTTTAACATTAAAAAATTCTACGTGGTGCCCACATTGCGTTTATGTGTTTTGTACGGATCTCAGAACAAACAGCAACTTTTGCCTTATAAAACATTAAGAGACTGGTTTTTGTAACCGAAGTGGAGAGTGTTTACTGCGCGGTACGCACTGAGTCCTTATATAAAACAGATACGCTTCGTCTTTAAAGGGTTAAGGTATAAAATACTGACGGTACTAAAACGATTTTAATGACAGGGAAACTTCCCTGTTTTTAGGCGCGTTCGCAAAATTGCGATAAGCGACTATTAGCTTTGTCATTTCTGTCTGTCTGTCCGTCCGTATGCACAACTCGGCTCCCACTGGACGGATTTTCATGAAATTTGATATTTGATTATTTTTTGGACCTGTTTCCGGAAAATTCTAGTTTCATTGAAATCTAAGAATAACAGGTACTTTACATGAAGACCTATGTATATCTGTGATAATACCTCGCTGAATTATTCTCAGAATGAGAGATGTTTTACCCAAAAGTTGTAGGGAAAATCAAAACAGACTTTTCCTTTTCAGTATTTTTTTAAGAAAATCGTGCCGTTTATGAGATAACGTGGAAAAATATTGTGGAGCCAGACAGGCCACATATGACAGCATCATATGACGCATGCGCTTTACATGCTGAATAACTAAGGCTACAGACACGCACTCAGAACCTATAATACTTATTGCCTTTCCGAGGCAGCAGTGGTTACGCGAACGCGCCTCAATGCTACGTTATGCATATATTGCTTGTGTTGCTATTGGAAACAAATCACAGTGCTGTGTAACATCCTATTTGCCAGATACTGTGCTTTCAAAATTGAGTTGGAATATCAGCATTTACAGCACAGGGTACAGCGGACAAAACGTTAGTGGCCGTCAATGGAATGGCGTACAATCACAGTCGACAACAAAATGCGTGGTTTAAATGCAGTTGCAATACTGCTGCAGTAACGGGTGTTGGTGAATTGTTACCCAGATGACCATTCGAGCGAGCGATGTTAAATTTAGCCCCACTCCGTATTAACTCGTCACCTGTCCATGCGACCTTCCTCAACAGCAGAGTGTTACGTCAGCCCCCCTGCGCTTCGCAAAACAGTAATCATGCTAACAGGATTACCAACTGTCTCGTTACCTGCAAGTTGGGCGTGATATAGGTTATGTTAACACGGCTACAAAAACTGAGTGAGAAATGGGATTCATTTAGTGAAAATTTTGTCCCACCCTTCATTAGCTAGTAAATTACGAATTTTAGCCGATCCCAGTGGCCGCGCGGTCTGAGGCGTAGGTCTGCGGCCGAGCGCTTGCTGGGATCGTGGGTTCGAATCCCACCGGTGTCGTGGATGTTTGTCTCTTGTACAGTGTTTGTGTTGTCAGGTACAGGTCTCTTCGACGGGCCGATCCCTCGTCCAGAGGAGTCCTACCGACTGTGATGTGTGTGTCTGAGTGCGATCAAGTGAAATCACAAGAACCCCTACGCCTACTGCGAACAAGTAGGTAGAAGAGGGAAGGACTACGAAACGAAATTATGGATTTAACTTTTCTTCAGTTTAAATGAGAAATGAATACAAGATTTTGATTGAAAACCTCCAGAGAATATGCGATGTAAATGCGAGAGTAATATTAAAATGGATTTAACTGACTTAAGAGTGTGTCAATTGGACTTTTTAAATATCTTGTTGAATTTGTGGACTGTTTTTAAAACAGCAGTTTGTCAGTCTAACCTTACAGGGAGGTTTCTTTACATATGACGTGCTTGGTTAGTTGGTTGCTTTTTTTTTAATCAAATGGGGCCTGTCCGGTTTGACAGTTACACCCACTTGCTACCGACATGTTGGCATTGAATTCTTTAAGTAAGATCTCTCCCTGCTTTATTGTACACCTATCAACTATGATTTCTTTCAACTTCACTCTACAACTTTTCTTTATCTTATCTCGCAGTCGTTTCTTTCCTACTACTCCATTTTTCCTTTTATTTCGCCTTTGCTTTTATCTCTCACTTCATTCCATGATGAAAGTCATGTCTTTAATAAACGTACCTCATTTCCCAGAAACTATTCAGAAAATTTTAGCTCTTGCTTTCTCCTCACGAGCTCTGTCCAATATCTGACTGTCCTCACAGTGATGTGTCAATGATTATATAAATCCCTCGTCCACATTTATTACCGGGTTCGTGGATTTGGGGCTGTGTATGTTTGCATTAGTTTTTATGGAGGACTGTATTTCATATTCTTAAATTAATCCTTTAAACCCTTGTGGCTACGGGTACAACCAGGTCTAAGATTAAAAAATTCTACGTTTTCACCACACAGGGCACGTGTGTGTGTATGCGTGCGTACGTTTGTGTGTGTGTATGTGTTTTGTATGGATCTCAGAACAAACAGGTGTTATTGCTTTATATAGTAGTAACTTATTTGTTTTGACAATCTAGACGCAGTGTGTTTACTGTGCGGTACGAGCCGAATCTCTAACTATAATTCAGATTAATTTTAGCCTTCAAAGGTTTATTTTGGAGTGTCAAGACCACATCTGTGAACGTAATTGAAAGAAGGCTGTCGTAGATCTTTTATTTATCTCGCTTCTTACAAAGGCATCCAGACTTCCTAATGGTGCCCACCCGTCGTTTTACTAAGCGAGTGTCCGGGTTGCTTCCTGGGGGTAATGCGGCCAGGACGTGAAGTTCACCTCTTACCTCCACCACGTGCCGAAGTTAGGAATGTATGGAGCTAGATCTCAATACTCTTATGCTTCCATAGCGTTTACAGGGACATTTACCCTTTAACCTTTAAGGCCTAGCGGTAACTTTACATACGACCAGGTTTAACATTAAAAAATTCTACGTGGTGCCCACATTGCGTTTATGTGTTTTGTACGGATCTCAGAACAAACAGCAACTTTTGCCTTATAAAGCATTAAGAGACTGGTTTTTATAACCGAAGTGGAGAGTGTTTACAGCGCGGTACGCACTGAGTCCTTATATAAAACAGATACGCTTCGTCTTTAAAGGGTTAAACAACCCAAGGACCAGAAGAATTCAATGCGAGGAAACATGTAAAAGTAACAAATACAAGAAAGCACTAATTAAGTCATGAAAATGAAAGCTACATATTGACTTTGACCGAAGACGAAGACGAAATACGGAAAGAGCGGTAACAGTGACACAGTTCAACACGAGACTCCTGACTGGTGTTTTTATATACACACAGTCAGACTTAAAAGATGCGTCACAAAGGAATTCTTCATGTTGAATAAAGTTGAAACTATGAATTCCATTCCTGTACGTAAATAATAAAAACTGCTCTTTAATATTACACATGCAATATCAGAACAAGAGGATTTCCTAGGAAAGTTTATTCTTTCACAAGAGTTCGGGCGTTTATTGGAATTTCGTTTCGTTTCAACTTTCTTACTTGAAGTTACAAGAAAGGCATGCTACATCCGGCATTCACTTGTTTTATATCTAGCCAAGTTTTGTGGTTGTCGGATGCAAACTCCAGTATTACGACTACAGTATTGTATCACTTGACGACTTCTAGAGAATATGACGACGCAGATGCAGTTCAACGCCATATTCATTTAATGACAATCCACTGAAGAAGCAAACCTTTCGTTGCAGATATATTTAGACTAAATAGCTGTGAATCTATCTACACAATGTAAAATATTAACCCTTTAAACAAGGTACGTATCTGTTATGTAAGGACTCAGTGCGTACCGCGCTGTAAACACTCTCCACTTCGGTTATAAAAACCAATCTCTTAATATTTTATAAGGCAAAAGTTGCTGTTTGTTCTGAGATCCGTACAAAACACATAAACACAATGTGGGCACCACGTAGAATTTTTTAATGTGAAACCTGTTCGTATGTAAAGTTACCGCTAGGCTTTAAAACGTTAAAAGTTTAAGGATATTGTTTCATCTGCAGGTGTCACGTAATGTCGAAAAGATCTTTCTAAAGGTGAACAAGAATGATAATAATACACAAGGTGATACGTAAGTTGTATACATTAAATACAAGGATCGTATGCTGCTGTCAAATGTAAATCATATAATTCTTACAAACATTCAGTTACAACTGGTTTTTAGAGACATACAACAAACGAAAATTACCTCAACCGTTAGAAGATTTACTAGTAAAAACGAAGCAAACTGATAGTGAGTGGTATAGCTCCTACTAATTTTAGTGCAACGTACAGCAGTGTTTTGTATTCTTACTCTCCAGATCAATGGAAAGGAGAGAACAGTTGGTTTTGTGGCCTCCGCAATCGCCTGATCTCACTTCTGCCGATTTAATCTTTTAAAGCCTAGCGGTAACTTTACATACGACCAGGTTTAAGATTAAAAAATTCTACGTGGTGCCCACATTGCGTTTATGTGTTTTGTACGGATCTCAGAACAAACAGCAACTTTTGCCTTATAAAACATTAAGAGACTGGTTTTTATAACCGAAGTGGAGAGTGTTTACAGCGCGGTACGCACTGAGTCCTTATATAAAACAGATACGCTTCGTCTTTAAAGGGTTAAAATTAATTCTGAAGCCATAACAAGGGCATATTTTATTCGAAATGTATCAACGCTATGGAGGATGACGGTTGGCGTTTGAATGAAGCGACTGCCAAATCATAGCTGAAGATGAGAATTGTCTAATTTCTCCGTGGAAATTTCAACGTGCGTTCCACTAGTGAAACCTAACGCTGTTGTGAACTTTGTAGTGTATATTTTACAGGTGTGATGCGTATACAGCCACTCCTCTTGGCACAATATTTCATTTGATTTTGAAGTGTTTGATTAAACCTGCCTGCTGTTTGTCTGCCAATACCGGACATCAGGACTGATGACACGTCTAAAGCCAGTGGTCCGGTAAGCAGGGTGTATTATGTAACAGTCCGTGAATTAGCAGATTATAAAACAGTCACATTTTACGACAGCGCAGTAAGTTGCAGGAAAAATTGCAGAGTATATCCTGCTCTAATCTACCAGTTGTAAGCTGCTACAGTTCTGCATGTGAGGCACATTTTGTTATATGTTCACTGCTGTAGGTTAATACACCTTAATATAATTCGGTTCCATACAGAAGCGAATGTTTGAAAACACAACGTAAAGTAAAGAGGTCTGGGCACAAAATGACATGGAACTGAGAGATTCGTAATGAAACCAAACTAGATACGGATCAATTCAAGGGATATTTATTACTTATAATTTCAAAAATATTGAGAGCTTTCTCCATTAACCCTTTAACGACGAAACGTATCTGTTTTATATAAGGACTCAGTGCGTACCGCGCTGTAAACACTCTCCACTTCGGTTGTAAAAACCAATCTCTTAATGTTTTATAAGGCAAAACTTGCTGTTTGTTCTGAAATCCGTACAAAACACATAAACGCAATGTGGGCACCACGTAGAATTTTTTAATGTTAAACCTGGTGGTATGTAAAGTTACCGCTAGGCTTTAAAAGATTAAATGAAGGAGAATGGCGGGACACGCAGCATGCATGGGAAGAATGAGACGTGTGCATAAATTTGTGTTAGCCAAATTTGAATTTTCTCCACAGATTTTCACAGAATTCCCCAATATCAAGTTTTCACGAAAATCTGTGTAGCCAAGCTGACACATGCGGAGAGACGAGGGGAGTAACAGCCTGATACCATTTCACTCAAAGAGAGCGTTTTTATGGCGATATAATATCGCCGGAAACTATGAAACTAATGAGGTCTTCATGTAGGGTGCCCGATGTTCTTGCCCGATTTTAATAAAATGTGGATTTTCTCTGCAGATTTTCATTAATGTCCCCTGTATTAAAATTCGCGGAAATGCGTCCAGTGGTAGGCACGCTAATATATGGAGGCGGACGGACTATTAGATAAGACTTGTCTTGACTTTTCTAGAATCTTTAGTGGAATCCAGAATCCAATTTCATTTCTTAATATATTCTTCCAGTGGGCACTATATAATCAGCCGGCTGAGTAGCACTCTTGAAATAAGCAATGAAGTATGCACAAAACATATTTATTTCACTCGCAATTGACTAAACCTCCATATTTATAACTGGGAAGTTTCATTTCACTACAATTGTTCCGGCTGTACAGGTTACTTAATCACTTATCACGTGATCAGGTTTCCTCTAATGTGAACAAAATACATTCGAATGAACGTCGTTAGCTTAATAGCCCATCAGTAGGTTGTATTAACTACAGTTGCTAAGTGTGTTATGCTATCAACCCTTTAAAGACGAAGCGTATTTGTTTTATATAGGGACTCAGCGCGTACCGCGCTGTAAACACTCTCCACTTCGGTTATAAATACCAGTCTCTTAATGTTTTATAAGGCAAAAGTTGCTGTTTGTTCTGAGATCCGTACAAAACACATAAACGCAATGTGGGCACCACGTAGAATTTTTTAATGTTAAACCTGGTGGTATGTAAAGTTACCGCTAGGCTTTAAAAGGTTAAACACCTAGGTGTTAGCGTCTTGTTTGCGTCAGCTGTCTGACTAGAGCACCAGGTGTGTAAGCTAATGGCCTGTTCTTGCTATAATACACTGAATTTTATTCAACAATATTAGCGCATGTCATGTCTTGTGGTGTATTTACTGGCAAGCGGATGCACAGATTTTTATTCGTATAAGTTTGTATTTTGAGTACACAGTCGGTTTCTAAACCTTAGTTCAGGAAAGCTTCGACATGTTTGAATAAATAAATCTACCATTACGCAATCTTTTTATGTGCAGTTTAATAGCAGTGGAACGCTGCGGTTGGCACGACTGCCCCCTTTCATTCCATCCACAGTCAGCTGTGTGTGTGTTGTCCTGACTGTAGTTCGCTGCATCGCGATTCACTTGTTTCTTTCCGCTGCCTGACGGGCAGTTATTTCATCTAATATGGCTTCCTTGCCGGGTTGCGTGGAGGGGGAACACTATCTGCCAGTGTCGAATTTTCTGGAGTTATGACCGTTGGAAGAATGAATTGAATGGTTTCTCTGTGTTATTTCTTGGTGGCTTGAATTATAAGAGGAAAAGTGAAGTGCCAGTGCATCTCCAGCGGCTTTACAAGGTAGGATTCACTGACTGAGCTTCACGTAAGATTTATATCACTAACACTCTGGAAGAACACGTCCGACCTGGAATGCTGTGTGCGTCGCTTTGTCTCTCCTTAGTCCTTTTGTCTCTGCTTCAGTCTCTTTCGTACCAAATTATGTCAGTCTCGTACTTACTGGTACTTCTTCAAAGCCTGGAAATGAATGACTTGATCCTGCTTACATTTTTTTCTGGTTTTTGACAGTCTCCTTATGCAGGTTCTTGGTTAGGGCTTTTATTAGGCTGCTGTTGCTTTCATACGAACCATCCCAACACATCAGCTGTCGTAACGACGCTGTACATTCTCAGGTATGGACAACGTCATTAAGTGAACCAAATAAAAAAAACAAGGGAAACATTGCTATAGTGTCCAAAGATATGTCTTGATCAATTCTACTTCACTTTAAAGTAAAATGAGGTAAACCAAATTAGATCATCACTGGACATTAGTACGTAACAGATCACAATCGTTTCCTTTCTCACGCCATCTAGTTCATGATCCGTGGTCATCCCATAATACGACGCTTTGCGATTATAATACAGGGTTGACAAATTATGATACTGGGAGCATAGTTGTAAAAGCGAGCCCCTAGACTAGTTGAGCGTTTACTCCGGACCCACGTAGTGTCGTATAACGAGTACCAATATGTGGAGTTGAAGATCTTGCTTAAATAACCCAAGAATCAGTAATTCCATTCCTCGCTTCTTGTTCTTGGGTAATACATAGCATGAATCTGCAACGCGGAACAAAGGGACGGCGGATCGATCGATGGACTTCCCCAGCTGCCGAACAGCCCACTGGTCTTTGGCGCTATGGCTTCGAGCGATGTTGGGGGGGGGGGGGAGAAGACATGGAGTCGGTGTACCACTGCGAGACTTACCTACTGTGGCTAACAGCTGAAGAAACTGCACCTAACTACGAACGGACCTAAAAGACAGTATTGATAGTTCAAGGTCGATTACGAGCTGACGTAAGGGTTTTTATT
Organism: Coptotermes formosanus; assembly: GCA_013340265.1. Classification (NCBI taxonomy): domain Eukaryota; kingdom Metazoa; phylum Arthropoda; class Insecta; order Blattodea; family Rhinotermitidae; genus Coptotermes; species Coptotermes formosanus. The sequence goes on from BLKM01000606.1 coordinate 1,410,034, forward strand.
TTCAGTACCAAGACAAGCCGAAGTAAATTGGTGATTTATCGAGAAACTTAGTGATTATTACTGGTCCTGTAGTGCTGCTTAAGTGGTGGTCTCGACAGAGGACGCTGAGACAGTTGTTTCTCCAAGTGATTCCGTTTTACCCTATCAGCACTATTCCACAACTGCTCCACACTTATTTACACCCATGAATATCGACGCTGTCTCATTATTTTTATTTTATATAGGCTACATTAAAAGCTTCTTTTAGTTGTTTGAGTAGTAAATTCCATGACGTACAGTTATGCTTTAAACCCTGACAGTCGCTTACCTATCCAATACATTAACCTGTTTTGTGGAACGTAAATGCTCATTGTCATGTTCACAACACTCCGCCATTGAATACAATTCTGAACCAGATGGATTTAATTCGCACTTTTACTCCCTGTCTCTTTTGCTGTCCTTTTTAATATTATCCTCGCACCTACACCCTGGTTTCCTGAGCCATCTGTTCTTATCAGGTTTCCTGATCGAATCTTCCCATACGTGCTAAATTTCCTTACAAAGTTTATCCTAATTTTCTTCTAATTAAAGTTCTTATGTTTGCTATTTCTCGCTTTTTGAACTTTTCCACATTTTCGTATAATTTATTGGTCGCCTGTGGTCCTGCATACGGACAACGAGGCATGGACGTGTACCTATTTTCTTGTGCGTTTTCTTCATCTTAAGCCTAACTTCCGATGGGAATCTGTATAGACACTGTGGTTTTCTTTGTGGTATTCATGTTATCGCTCAATGCATTTACGTCACGGTCATAGACCAAAATTCGTGTAGTTTGATGACTCACCGATAAGAAATTCAGTAACTTTGATTCCGCAGTACCTGCCGGTTTGTGAGATATACTCAGTGACGTAATTCCGCACCGTTGTTCAGCATACATATCTTATTCCAACAAAATCAAGCAACGGCTCGCTAAAGTGGCTAGCACCTCTGCTTCGTATTTTCGGAGTCCCGGGTATAAATCTCTTCCTGGATACTGGCTCTTCTGGTTCATGTTTCTTTGTGATTTACACCATTGATTTTGCTTCAAATTAATTCGCTGTAGCTCCTTTTTTATATTCCTTCAAATGTACTGTGCACTAGCCTTCACACTGTTCGACACTCTACACTTTGAGCCATTCTAGGCGGCACCAAACGAAACGTTAATTAATTAATTAATAATAATTAATATTATAATTAATAATAATATTAATTGATTAATTAATTACTTGTGTGCCTTCTAGAATGTGTCCGGCTCTAAAATCAAAATTGCCTGTAGAATAAAAATGACCATTCGACTGCGATGTTAAGAACGGAAATGAAGTGAATTGTGTTATATAATGTACAAGGGGTACCAAGATGGTTGGGGCAAGCAGTGGCGCAGTTGGTTGAGGTACTGCGCCACAAGCCGGGATGTCGGGGGTTCGATTCCCGGTGGAGTCATTGGAATTCTTCATCCTTTTAGTCCTTCCAGTCGCACTATGGCCCTGGGATCTACTCAGCCTCTCACAGAAATAAGTACCAGGAATATTTCTCGTGGGGTAAAGGTGGCCGGTGCGTAGAGCTGACAGCCTTACTACCTAACTAACTAACTAACTAACTAACTAACTAACTAACTCCATGGAGCAGAGGCCTTCTTGAGAAGCTAACAATTTCTCAGCTAGTCAAGAAATTCCCCACATTTTATGGAACCCGGAGGTTCATTACCGAATTCACAAGAGCCCGCCACCTGTCCCTATCCTGAGCCAGCTCAATCCAGTTCATGCCCCCCATCCCACTTCCCGAATATCCATCTTAATATTATCCTCCCATCTACGCCTGGGTCTCCCAAGTGGTCGCCTTCCCTCGGGTCTCCCCACCAAAATCCGGTATGCACCTCTCCCCTCCCCCATACGTGCCGCATGCCCCGCCCATCTCAGTCTTCTCGATTTGATTACCCGAATAATATTTGGTGATGAGTACAGGTCATTAAGTTCCTCGTTATGTAGTCTTCTCCAATCCCCTGTCGCCTCGTCCCTCTTAGGCCCAAATATCCTCCTCAGCACCCTATTCTCGAACACCCTCAGTCTTTGTTCCTCCCTCAGTGTGAGAGACCAAGTTTCACATCCATACAAAACAACAGGTAAAATTATAGTTCTGTGTACCCTAATCTTTGTGTTTTTGGATAGTAACCTGGAAGACAAAAGATTCTGCACCGAATGATAGCAAGCATTCCCCGACTTCAATCTGCTCTTAATTTCTTCATGAATGGAGTTTCGATTCGTTAGGGTTGCTCCCAAATATTTGAATTCTTGCACCCTCTCAAAGGATTTATTATCTATAATTATGTTGTGATTGTGTCCTGCATTCTGATTTCGAGACATGACCATGTACTTAGTTTTCTCAGCATTTACTTCTAGACCAATCTCCTTACTAGCAATCATTAAATCTTCTGCATTTTTCTTTATACTATGTGTGCTTCCAGCCAATATATTAACACCATCAGCATAAACCAGAAGCTGATGTGTACCATTCAATTTCAAGCCCTCCTGGTTTGCCTGAACCCCCCTAATGACATATTCTAAAGCAAAGTTGAAAAGCAATGGCGACAGAGCATCTCCTTGTTTCAAGCCATTCTTAATAGGAAACGTGTCAGACAAATGTTTGCCTACCCGAACTCTGCTATGCATTTCACTTAGGCACATTTTTATTAACCTTACTAGTTTCCTGGGGATACCGAACTCAATGAGAATATTATACAAGACCTCCCTCCTAACTGAATCATAGGCTTTCTTGAAGTCTATAAATAGCTGATGCACTGCCTCATTTTATTCCCATTTTTTCTCAAGTATTTGACGAATGCTGAATATATGATCAGTAGTCGACCTGTTACGTCGAAATCCACACTGATGATCCGCAATAATTTCCTCTGCATATGGAGTTAACCTTGACAAAAGAATGTTCGATAGAATTTTGTATGTAGTCGACAAAAGTGATATGCCTCGATAGTTACTGCAATCTGTTTTATCGCCCTTTTTATAAACAGGCACAATGACCGACTCCTTCCATTCCTCAGGCAATTCTTCCTTATTCCAAATAGAAATAATAAGTTTATGGATTTCAGACCGAATAATCCTACCCCTTGCTTTAATCAATTCTGCTGGAATCTGATCAATACCTGGTGATTTGTGACTTTTTAGGTTTTCAATAGCCATCTCAACCTCAAAGGCACTGGGCTCAGGCACTAGTGGCTCTGCCGTGTGTACTTCAGTCTGCCTAACATCATTAACCCCGTGTATATTCAACAGCTGGGAGAAATGATTTTTCCACCTAGCCAAAATACTGTGGGAGTCTGCAACCAGGTCACCCTTCTCATCCTTTACTACTTCAATTCTAGGTTGGTACCCCCTCTTAAACTCATTGATACCCCTATAAAAGTCTCTTATATTCTTGTTCTTACTGTTTGTTTCAATTTCATTAATTTTAGCTTTCAGATATTCCTTCTCTTTGTTCCTGAAATGTCTACTAGCTTCACGTCTTACGTTGTGCAGATTATCTCCATTATTTTGGTTTGGATTCTGTAACCACTGAATTTTAGCCTGCTCCCTTTTATCTAAAAATTCTGCACGTTCTGCATCAAACCATGGTTTATGCTGCTTCCGTTCGTGTAGACCTAGACTCTCTTGAGCTGAGATTTTGATATTCTCTTTAATGTTTTCCCAAGCCCTATTTATGTCCTCACTAACATTTAAGTTTTCCAAAGCTGCAAACCTGTTTGAGATCTTAAGCTGATACTGTTTCCTAACCTCTAGTTCACTTAGCTTCTTGAGATTAAATCTCTCCGCATCAAACTTCTGTGCTGCTTGTTTACTTACTGCCAGTCTTTCCCTAACTTTCGCAACCACCAGATAGTGATCAGTATCACAGTCAGCTCCCCTGAATGATCGCACATCGAGTATACTGGAATGCCGTCTCCTATCTATCAATATGTGATCGATCTGATTGTGAGTCTTCCCATCAGGAGAGGTCCAGGTGTATTTATGAATGTTTCGGTGCGGAAACATAGTGCTCTTAACAACTAGATTCTTTGATGTGCCAAAGTTTACTACTCTAACACCATTTTCGTTGCTATCCTGATGTAAACTCTCATTCCCAATAGTCGGTTTGAAAATATCCTCTCTCCCCACTTTTGCATTAAAATCTCCTAACAGAATTTTCATATGGTACTTAGGAAAATGATCAAAAACCCCTTCTAATTCCTCATAGAAGCTATCCTTTGAATCATCACCTTTCTCTTCTGTTGGTGCATGCGCATTCAGAACAATGATATTACACCAGCGGCCTCTCAGCACTATGTATGACATCCTAGCACTAACAAACTCCACTCTCTTGATTGCTGATACTATTCTCTGGTGCACAAAAAACCTGTTCCCAATTGATGATTTTCCTGCCCTTTGCCCTAGAAAAAAGTATACTCCCCGGCTCTTACAGTCCCTTCTTTGTCCCACCTAACCTCCTGTACACCCACTAAATCTAAATTATACTTAGCTAATTCCCTGGCCACTGTCATAAGTGACCCTGACCTATACATGCTTCTCACATTCCATGTTCCAAAACTCATATCCTTTTTCCGTAGCTGGGGTCGTACCAAAGAATCGGTCCAGGTCCGAGGCATTGTGTAATGGTTCGTAACATCATAATTTTTTAAGGTGAGGAGTTGTTAGCACCTCGCCCAACCCCCAAGCTGGAGGACCACCCGTTGTCGGCTGTCCGCGACTGCTTATTCAATGTATTCGCAACTACCCTCCATAACTGGAGGCCGTTCCTCCATCCGCAACCTGAGGACGCGCCATGCCGTGGTGACAGGGACCCACATAACACGGCCTTACTACCTACATGTGCCAATTGTCTAGAAATCTTGGAGCTTCAACCTCCTGGAACCCAAAGGGCCTGTCCAGGCCTGTATAGAGATAGCTTCACGTATACATGTCACAACGTGGCTCGCGCGAGTTGTCTGTAAAGACATAACACTCAGGCAGTTTACATGTACACGAAGGTAAATATGAACGGCGTTTTGAAAGATTTTCTAAATAAAGAAGACTCATGACTAATTGAAACTAAGCTGTTGTGGTTGGGTGAACAGAGATAAGAAGTTAACCAAGTAAGGGAGTACATGGCTGTTGATTAAGTTGCCTCCTAAAGTGGGGCACCCGAAGCTTGTCCAGCTGGCCACCCCTGTTATATACCATTGAAACTATATGGAAGAGGACAGCTGACGTTAAAGCTTTGGTTTTATGCATCTTTATTATGCTCTATATCGGCTGGCTCATGGGTTTAACTCAGTGTTAAGGCCGGTGATATTAACTGGTTTACAGACGTTACGTAACATTCACGCGAATTAAATAAATAAAGAGTCGCTCTTCTGTTTAGGTCCCAAAAGAAGCGAACACTGAAGCTTTGTATATGTATTGGGTTCTTACATTTACATTAAGCTTTTTTTAGCGGGCCAAAATACGTACTGTATTCTTTAGGGATATGAAATTCCAATAACAGTGAGAAGAAAACCTTTTATACTGGAAGTAATAATAATCAGCATACAGCCAACAAAGACAAATGGAGCTTAAATTAAGCCCCCTCAACACAGTTCCTATTATTTTAATTTATTTTGCTCGTTTACTTTATATTTAATTGAATTAATGCAGCATCCTCTCTTATATCCGAGGGTTTCAGTCATCGCAAAGCTCTTTACGTCACGGGGGTCTTTCCTACACAGAGTAGCCTAAAAACTTATGTAACTCTTTAGAATTAAACTGATGTTTCTTTCATCGATGTAGGGCTTGTGCCACAATTACAGTCCGTCTATTCATAGAATATAGAGCCTATAATTATATACCATCTGCTGACATTCATTTTATTCTTCTGTCTCGTTTAATACAAAATTATAAGTGTGAAATACTTCGTTCAGTAACCTTAGCCTTAATCATTTTGACAAGATAAATACGTTAGTGAGAAGCGAAGGGATGATGTTTCTGAGAGGATCATGAGTCGTGGGCCCCAGTTTTATATCCTGTATCAAAATTGGGACGAAGTATTGATGTAGCCAAGAGTAACGTATGTGATGTGCTCTGTTCCATGTAGGCGTTCGTAGGTTGGGATCCACGCATTTTAAGAATCTGCAGTAAATGCGACTGCGCTTTACGAGGGCAGTGTTACACTGGGAGGTGGATGGATATAAAGTTCTGTGTCGACATTGTAAGAAAAAGTTACGGCTATCTCTGTCCACGCCAGTAAGGCGTATGGGAAAATGGAGGTACTCCTTCATGCATTCTTAAGCTCGGCACTAGATGGAGGTGAGTGGTCATCTTTAGTCCGTGGTCCCTTTACGCGGGTTGGGCGGGGGTGGAAGCTGCCGATACCCTTTGAATAGGAAGTTTGGTCGGCCCCAAGGTCGGTCTGCAAGCTTTGGAGGGAGGTGAGATTTCTTGCCTATACCAGGAATCGAGCAGCATCCAGTCCGTGTGCTGGTTACTATACAAAGTGATGGCGAAGGGAGAGTGTCATCCTTCAGCCGGTAACTTAATTTGGGCCATACAGCCTGTACATATTCACTTCACTGATTCTGGTCTCACCGTTCGTACTTTAACCTTTTAAAGCCTAGTGGTAACTTTACATACCACCAGGTTTAACATTAAAAAATTCTACGTGGTGCCCACATTGCGTTTATGTGTTTTGTACGGATCTCAGAACAAACAGCAACTTTTGCCTTATAAAGCATTAAGAGACTGGTTTTTATAACCGAAGTGGAGAGTGTTTACAGCGCGGTACGCACTGAGTCCTTATATAAAACAGATAAGCTCCGTCTTTAAAGGGTTAAACATGAATTAACCCTTAATACCCCAGCGGTTACTCTGTGTATCACCAGGTTTAACATTGAATTTCAGCGTTTTGTCTACACAATGTATTCATGTGTTTCTTATGTCTCTTGCAATAAACATCAGTTATTTTCCCCTTACATCTTTTACTGATTTGTCTTTCTAATGAAAACTCACTGTGTTCCCATTGAGGTACGAACTGAATTTTTATATACAATTTAGAGTAGTTTTATTTTCCTAAAGTAGAATTTTTTTGGTATGGAAAACCGAACATTGTCACAACAATAAAAGTAAGAAGAATAGGATTGGCTGGTCATCTGGTAAGAATGTCTGATATAGGACTGTAAAGAAGGTATTTTTGGAGAAACCAGGTGGAAGAAGAAAAGCAGGAAGAGAAAAATTAAGGTGGCTAGACTACATTGGGAATAACCTGAAACTGATGGGTATTAAGATATGGAGGAAGAAAGCAGAAGGCAGATCGGTACGGGCTATCATTCTGAAGGAGGCGCCGGTTAAACTGTAAGGACCGTGGCCCAATGAAGAATAGGTATCAAGAAGCCATGAGACGTCTAACATCAGAGGACAAATACAGGGGAATTCGGCGTTAGCAAGACCCTAAGAGCATGTAGACGAATGGATGTACCGTTCCATGCATTTTGTCATATATTACTTGATCACGGTTTGCTGTCAGCTTGATGCCCCTGCCGCTCTACCCCCAGGGATAACATTTCTTTTGCTCGTAGGTAAGAAAGCTGAGTGTGCTCTAAATCCGAATGGAAAAATTTACCACTGTCTGGTACCAAATTCATTCATTCATTCATTCATTCATTCATTCATTCGTTCGTTCGTTCGTTCGTTCGTTCGTTCGTTCGTTCTTTCGTTCATCCTTTCGTTCTTTCGTTCGTTCGTTCGTTCTTTCGTTCGTTCTTTCGTTCGTTCGTTCGTTCGTTCTTTCGTTCGTTCGTTCGTTCTTTCGTTCGTTCGTTCGTTCTTTCGTTCGTTCTTTCGTTCGTTCTTTCGTTCGTTCGTTCGTTCGTTCGTTCTTTCGTTCGTTCGTTCGTTCTTTCGTTCGTTCGTTCGTTCATTCGTTCGTTCGCCCGCCCTGTCGCACTGAAATGTCGCATTTAGTTATGTTCCTGCGATAATATTTGTGGCTGATGAGCTTCACGTGTGGACAGTTTAGTGCTGAAAATATTTCGCTTTAAAAAGGGCATTTCCTTTTCATTATTTATACTTGTTACCTTTATTAATACTTTTTCTAACGCCTGTTATGGAAAGACGATAAATAGGGCTGCACCTAATTAACGAGGGTGAAAGTAACGTTCTGAAAACTTTAAAGTTGAACAAAAAATAGCTGCATACGAATATTATTATAAAACCCGATACTAATGAAACAGCAAATGATAATATATTGGACACGTTATGGAAATTAACAGTTACGTGAAAAATGAATTGCCACAAAAGTAGGACGAACAAACTAATCATAACGCAGGTTGTAGAGGTACAGAAAATGTAAACGCGGAAAATAATAAACAGTAACAGAAATTTGGCTTTTTGACCTTTTAAAGCCTGGCGGTAACTTTACATACGACCAGGTTTAACATTAAAAAATTCTACGTGGTGCCCACATTGCGTTTGTGTGTTTTGTACGGATCTCAGAACAAACAGCAACTTTTGCCTTATAAAACACTAAGAGACTGGTTTTTATAATCGAAGTGGAGAGTGTTTACAGCGCGGTACGCACTGAGTCCTTATATAAAACAGATACGCTTCGTCTTTAAAAGGGTTAATTCTAATGGCTATGGTTATGAATGTGCAGGCCCATGATTAACATCGATCCTGAAGGTACACAGGAAGGTACGTTCGAAACGTCTGTACTTATGTACCAGACTACATGATGTCACATTCTAAAAGATAGTTATTTTCATTTGCAGTGGAGAGATCTGGAAGTTAAACAAGGCTGTCCTAACTAATGATGGATAGTTGTTGGCCATTTAATGGTGTAATACCGTATCAACTACAACAATTAGTGCTCAAACATCATTGCCCCAGAGATATCGAGGAAAAACATTACCTGTTGCGCAGGAAGCTGACACCTTATCCTGGGTTCTGTCTGGATCAAGTGTAGAAAAATGCGCCAACTTGTTAATTCTTCAGTCGTTTATTTCACGGTATTGTCAGCATCTCAGAACATATACCGCGGAGTCATGGGTTGGGATGACAGGTGGGTGATGAATCTGAAAGAATTTGGAAGGAAGCAACTTTTTACCTCATCGAGTCATCTGGAATTGTGCTTCAGAGACTGTAGAAGAACAGACAAAGGTGCCCATAATGGTTGCTTGTGTTCCTGTCTAGACTCAAATTGCTCATCACCCAAATGCAAATTTAGTTTGGAGCGTTAGTGACCATCAACCTGTTCTTTATTTTTACGACCTGAAACCCTATTAAAACAATTGAAAAATTAAGAAAAATCAAGTAGAGTTGAGCTTGGTTATAACATCATGAAAGGGGCTGAATATTTTGTGTCGTTATAAACGAGTGTTGTTTTAACCGACGACTGTAATATTATGGTTAACAGTTAGGAATTAATTGGCACCACAGAAAATCTGACGTTATAAGCGAGCTGTCACATAAACCGATGTCGTTGTAACCGGGTTCGACTGTAATTACATCTGTTGCCCATTATGAGCCTTGGTCCTTTTGAAGTATAGATCCATTCTTTCATTTCCACAGCACTAAATGTGGCTAAATTGTTGGCTTTATGTATCGATCCCTCTACCCCGGGGATAACAGCCCCCTGTGCAACGGGTAGGTCTCAGAACAGGTCTGCATACGGCCGCTACGAGAAAAATGTCCCTCGCCAATGGAAATCGAACACCGAAATAAATCACAACCAAAACATAAAAATTAAACTCCTACTAAATTAACCTTTAGTTTAATAATGGCATTTCTCCCACAACGGATGTAACGGTTGGTTACACCGCCATGACTCTGTCGCTAGAGCCCCGTTTGTAATAATAGAGTGCACCACGTGTATTGGTTGCAGTTCGTCATGCTCTAAATATCCCTGTTAAAACATTAGTTTTGCTGCCTGTAGGGTTTCTTTACAAATCACACTTGTAATATTTTGAATATTTTAAACGTACTTTTGAATAAGGTGTGGAAGTACAAGTTATTGCATAAATTCGTTATAACAGTGCATTACTCTGACAACATATCGAAATCTTACAGAAAAATAATTATGACATTTTATTAACAAATTTAGAATAATAGGTTAGTGGCTGCGTAAGTATTGTCAAAATATGGCTAATTCGGAACAATTTAAAAATATTTTAAAGTCCCCGGTTCTTGATCGCTGTTTTAATATTTTATTTGATTTTCTGTCATTGTAAATCCTTCAGTTCCAAAACTATTAATATTTTGAAATAACTTGTGCCTCTGTTATTAAAATTTTTTTACTCGTGTTATACTTACGAAATGAACAGTCCGGGATTCGACTCCCAGCACGGCCATGAGTTATTTTCCAAAAACCATCTAGACTAACCCTGGGATACACCCAGCCTCCTAGTCAGTGGTTAGCGGGGTTCTTTCTCCGGGGTAAATCGTCTGGGAGGGGGGGGGGGGGAGGTTTACCACTTTGCTGCACCTAGTGCCAAGGTTAAAAATGAAAGGAGCTATGCATCTGTACCACCTATATACCTTCATAAGAGACAAATTTAACTTTACTTCGTGTTATTCTTATGTGCATTGACTGCATATCTTTTTTAAAGTAAAACAATAAACTATGAGTCAGAAATCAGACCGTCGTTTCCAGTACACGATCAGAATCTTAATTAAATTGGGGGAAGGGTTCAACCCTATGACGGAAGGTGCAGAGAGACATGTTGGTCCCACGAGACTTGCCTCACAAACGGGAGGGGTATGCTAATGAAGATACTGCCTTTACGTAGGAGCGTCCCACATCTATGATTATGCAGATTATGTCGGTAGACATTACGTCACTTCAGTGAGATGAGAAGATCATTATGAACCTTGAATTTAGAAAATAAGGGCGTAACCTGCGGTAGCGTCTTTCTGGGAACATCTTGAAACATTTCTTAAACAGTACCTGAAACAGACTGGATCTGAGCACTTCTTTCTTTCCGGGTGTTTTCGCTCTCTTACATTACTGTGCTTACTTTGATGATGGAGTTCAGTGAAGATATCGATATGAGTATCATCATCATCATCATCATGAACGTAAACAGGTGTAGGACACCTGGATCCTGTCCTGTGAAAACTCAATCTTGAAGGTGCTGTTGGTCTCTGCATCTTCTTTTTGGTCGACCTATGTCGCGTATGAGGAATAAAGGACGTAAATTGAATTTTGCAAGTTTTCGTTGCGAATACAGCTTAAATGATTGTGTGTTTGCTAGGATGTTTCGGAGGAACATTTTGCGTCAATCTTCAGGATGGCTGAAATAAACACAATATTTTTTTCGTGTGCATTATAGGCGCAGATATTTTGGCGTTCGACGCTTCTTAACAAAATCAGCTGTAAAGGCGTCGTTATGTAACTCAACTATCCATACGTGATGTACATAAATACGCGTTTTATACACATACATACATACATACATACATACATACATACATACATACATACATACATACATACATACATACACACACACACACACATACACATACACACACACACACACACACACACACACACACACATGTCAAGAGATTTTCCAATCTTTTTACAATTCGACTTGTTTGAGTAAGCAGTTTTTGATATTCACTTCGAGTTAGACTGTGTCGATAAGGGTCACATTTGAGTTACTCTGACTGCTTTTAGTTAAGACATTTGACTTACGGACCTACTAAAGAGCGGTTTAACTTTTAACGTTAATGATATATGTGCATTAATTATAATGATAATTGAGAAAGGACATTAATAATGTAACGAATACGACGACGACAGTGGCGCCATAGATATGACCTCAGAAGGGTGGGCGGCTGGCGAGGAGCTGACTCTGGGGTCGATGCTGTAATTCTACGAACACTGGAATCGAATTCTCTGGATACACGAAAAACGTGTGAACTATTCAATTGCCGAAAATGCCCCTTTTTTAAGAATTAATACTGAGGAGGACATTGAAATGAGAAATGCGACACGTTCAAGTATTTTAAAGTCAAATGCACGGTGATGAATTCCGATAAAGCAATAAGAATTGGTAATATTTTTGCCGCTCAGCGATGGAACCATTGTGGGAACCTGGACAGGAGGAAGTCCGATAACCGATAATGAACATTGTACGTTAGAGGCGCCACTAGTATGGACCCACAAGAAAATGGCTAAATTGCAAAGCTGTGTAATGCCATGTTACTCTTCTTGATCGAATGCACAGAAATTTTCCTCAATTTCAAATTACAATGAAAAAAATCGTTTCTCATTTTAGCTTGATCACATACGTAAAGGGCCGTGTGTAATCTGAAACTCGGTTACTCACCTAAGGCAAGATCGTGTTGAGTGTTCGAAGACGAAGTGGAAACAATTTTTTTTTCTATGAAGCAACAGCGCGAGTGGGTCAGGTCCTTCCCATTGCCGAGACTTCACGATCTCACTCAGACACACCGCAATCGGTAGGACTCCTCTGGACGAGTGATCAGCCCGACACACTGACAACACACAAAAGAGACAGGTATTCATGAGTTTTACGTGGATCTTAGAACAAGCAGCGATTATTTCCTTATACAACATTAACTGATTGCTTTTTATAACCAAGTGGGAATGTGTTTACTGCTCGGTACGAACTGAGCCTTTAAATATAATTCAGTTTAATTTTCATCTTCGAAATCAATCGTGTAGATACAGCCATCTATTCATTCGTTCGTTACTTCATTCATCTACCCATAAAATTCACCCTTTAAAAACGAAGCGTATCTGTTTTATATAAGGACTCAGTGCGTACCGCGCTGTAAACACTCTCCACTTCGGTTATAAAAACCGATCTCTTAATGCTGTATAAGGCAAAAGTTGCTGTTTGTTCTGAGATCCGTACAAAACACATAAACGCAATGTGGGCACCACGTAGAATTTTTTAATGTTAAACCTGGTGGTACGTAAAGTTACCGCTAGGCTTTAAAAGGTTAAATATAATTCAGTTTAATTTTCGTCTTCGAAATTAATCGTATAGATACAGCCATCTATTCATTCGTTCGTTCATTCATCTACCCATAAGATTAAATACGTCGTTTTCCACACTCTAATGGCCGACTTGCGTATCTCCAACTAGACAGAATGGGCAGCAGATTCCTTATTTTGTATTTTCGCATTCGTAAATTTTGATTTGGTTTTCCATTAAGAATGTTCTTTTACAAACACGACATGGCGAATGATTAACGAGGGATGAAACATAGGTAACGATTTTGTTTCATTTAACCCTTTAAAGACGAAACGTATCTGTTTTATATAAGGACTCAGTGCGTACCGCGCTGTAAACACTCTCCACTTCGGTTATAAAAACCAGTCTCTTAATGTTTTATAAGGCAAAAGTTGCTGTTTGCTCTGAGATCCGTACAAAACACATAAACGCAATGTGGGCACCACGTAGAATTTTTTAATGTTAAACCTGGTGGTACGTAAAGTTACCGCTAGGCTTTAAAAGGTTAATAGTTACAATGGGCTGAAGGCTGCCGCGCCAGCTTCAGTAATTAAGTATCCTCCTGAAACTTTGTGCTGGGTTCAACGCACAAAACCCCTTATCTACCGTCCTGTTATATTTTTTAGACTGCTGATATTCGGCTGCGCAGGTAAACTGGTTTACCCCAGCGTAGACTTCGCACCTCAAGGTATGTTGTATATTTTATTGAGGGAATTCGAATGCGGTTATTTTCACGTCATGATACTAGCCGTTAAATGCGACCCGTCATTACGAGGGAAAACTTTACACAGCTGAGTAATATATATAGCGATTAGTCACAAACCTTGAACGTAATAGTAACTCTATCGACTGTAGCGCTATTTTTAAGTCAAAACCAACAAATGCGTAAGATTATTAACAAGTGTAAGATGTGTTTCCAGCCCCTACAGATGTTTCGGCAAATGAATTGCCATCCTCAGGGTTATTTATCAAGTATTTATAAAAGAACAAGTCCTTAGGCTAAGCACTTGTAGTTCTTTGATAAGTACCCCCTGAAGATGGCAATTCATTTGCCGAAACATATGTAGGGGGTTGAAAATTCTCCTTATACTTGTTAACAATCTTCTGTATTTGTTGATTTTTACTTAAACTCATTATAAAATGCACGGTACATACAATATAAAACATTTGTAGCGCTGTTGGTAGGATTTATAGAGAACAGAACGTGCCATAATTACGCTATGCGTATATTGTTTCGTAAATAATGACAAATGCTGAGGTATAAAATTTGTATATATATTTCAGTAAGGCTTAAGTATGGTTTAGCTTACAGGCACTGATGTGGCTATGAAGTATAAATACGATTTAACGCTCTTTTTCTCGGAATGGAATTACGTCCCTTCTCCAAACGAGTACGGAATGATTCGCGTATCCATTGTCTGTTTGTTATTTTCTCCGAAAGGTTTTTAATCACTGGTCTTTCGGGTTAAACCTCTCAGTAGCTTCAATGCGCGCTCAGGGGTTTTATAATTTTTCTTTCTTGTATTCTGTTAATAGAAAGGGAAATACACTCTACCAAAGCCAGACTCCCACCACCTCTTATTCATCACTCGTTAGTGTTTTTTGTTTCATGTTCTTATTGCATAAAGCAGAAATCATTTTTAATATTTAAAATTGATTTTTTACCTCGTAACAGACAAGTAATTAAATGCCAAAGCGCCACATAGAAAATATTTCTTATTGTAACAGGGTTCGTCATACATTTCTTATAATCTCAAAGAGAAGTCACAGCATTGAAACGCGAAACGGAAAAAAATCACTTTATAGAACAATGGAATACAAATATGTAACCTCTCTAACAAAGTTAGAACCTGATATCAGAAATATTTTTTCAAGGAACCTGCCCGTTCTAATTAACACATTCGAAGAAGAGGTTGAAATTAGCGACCTAAGGCATGGTCTACTTTCTCTGTTCGTGTTTCTTTGTTTCGGTTTTAATTTCGTATTTAAGTTCGTAGATTGTAGCCGCAGTACCTTAAAGACCGAATATAACATCTAGAACGTCTAAAGAAAATGTTGCTGAATGTTGTTCTTCCAAGGTAGGCAAAACACTGCTACATAAACTTTTACCTTGCACTTTCCAACAGGTTTAAAACACGTCCAGGTATCACACAGTGCATCGCTGTTTCAGCTGTCGCGTTATTTCGCGAACATTTTTTGTACCTCCTTTGTTGCTTATATTAGACAACTATTATTTTTCTGAACCTATTTGTTTATTCTGGTCTGCATACGCCTAATATATGTATGTATGTTTTCGAAAAAGACGGTGCACTCTGTCGGGTGGTTGGATATATGATTAATTGTTACGGTCTGGAGAAGATTGATATATAGGAGCAGGCCTTGCAGGTTTGTCCCAGGTGTAAGGTACATCAAGGGAGCGATATATAGGAGCAGGCCTAGCAGGTTTGTGCCAGGTGTAAGGTACATCAAGGGAGTGATGTATAGAAGTAGGCCTTGCAGGTTTGTGCCAGGTGTAAGGGACATCAAGGGAGTGATATACAGAAGTAGGCCTTGCAGGTTTGTGCCAGGTGTAAGGTACATCAAGGGAGTGATATATAGAAGTAGGCCTTGCAGGTTTGTCCCAGGTGTAAGGTACATCAAATGAGAATTTTTTTCCGTTTGAAGGAAAGCTTCACTGTCTTTCGAATCAGTATCTTTTCTCCATTAAAAAATCGAGGGAGGTTTTTTCTTATATGTTTTGCGTGCAGTCAATACATCTAGCCATATTTATCGAAGTTCTTATAATTTATGACTCCGTAATGCCTTAACTTGATTACATACTATTTTCATTTTCCCGTTCCGACGGCAATGCCCGTAACCTAATGTTGCTCTAAGTTGTAGATAAAGTGCTTGCTTTGTGCAGTGTGAGAGTACAAGCAGGTTACGTAATAAAGTGCTTGCTTTCTGCAGTGTGAGAGTACAAGCAGGTTACGTAATAAAGTCTAAGTTCGACTGGGGCTTTACGCTAAGATTTTTTTCGTTCTTGGTCAATGACCGTTTTCGTAAAAAAAAAAGGCTCTATTTGCTTGATGTATTATAATAAACTGTATCTCCATTTCACGGCTTCAACGACAAGGAGTTCTTGGATTTCTGAACGCTTTTATATATAGAATGTGAACTTCTTTGCCAGGAGTGAAATTTTAGGTTTCAAAAACGGACTCGAAACAACTTCAACAATACTTCAGACATAGTTTATATTTCATTGAATAAAGTGTAATCGTACGAACCGTATGTAAAATAAATTCCATGGAGGAGATTTCTTCAGTAGAAGCTAATAGTGGTTTAGCTATTCAAGAAAGTCCCTGCCTTTGTTACTGAGACTGGACGCCTCTTCACAATATCCAAAATTTTGAGCGTGCATTTCTCATTTTACCCATTATTACTCTATTAGCTTTCCAGCATATCGCTCTTGGTTTGTGTCGTATAAAAAATTTAATGTGACAAATAGAAATTTGGCGCCACTTCTTACGTAATTTAGGACCCATTTTTCTTAATGCTTCTTTCTTAATTTTTAATAGGTATCTTCCCTAGCGCCCAGTGGCCGCGCGGTCTAAGGCGTAGGTCTGCGGCCGAGCGCTTGCTGGGATCGTGGGTTCGAATCCCACCGGGGGCATGGATGTTTGTCTTGTACAGTGTTTGTGTTGTCAGGTAGAGGTCTCTGCGACGGGCCGATCCCTCGTCCGGAGTAACCCTACCGAATGTGGTGTGTGTCTGAGTGTGATTAAGTGAAAATAAACAACCTCGACACCTGCTGTGAACAGGTAGGTAGAAGAGGGAAGGACTACGAAAAAGATCTTCCATGGCACTTTCTACAGAAACTTCCCTTTGTCATAATTGTCACTCAGAGCGATAGGCCAGGTGTCACGCGTATAAAAATAGTAGGTAAAATTAATTTACTTTATCTGTGTCTTCACATTTCTTAATAGGATCCTGAGTGAAACAATGGGAAAACTGGAAAACCTTAGTGCTACATAACTTTGATAGTCGGTTTATCGTCGTTAAAGTAATTAAGTAGAACCTGGAGTTGTCGAAATTTCTATGTTTCAACAATATGAGCATCAGGCATTGTCGTTGTGTTGAAATCCACGAGAGTGTTGCAGTTGACGTCACAGGTATTAGAGAAATGGTTTGACAGCATTCAACGGAAGAACGGCAGCAGTAGGGGGCTGTTGTTTTTGGACAATGTGACGTGTCATGCTCATATGTGGAGCTCTCTCCAGTATTATACGTGGTGTAGGTCCCTCTCAGTACCAGCAGTGTCACTCAGAAAATGGACATACTCGTCATCCAATGTTTCGCGTGTACTGTCCCAAGTTTTTTTGCGGCACCATTCATTGAAATTACGGGTTTCTTTGCCTATCATACTGATATTGCAAAAACCGAGCGGTTATTTGATGCCATTAACCTACTAACGCTGATCCCAGTGGCCGCGTGGCCTAACGCGCGGGTCAGCGGCCGCTCGCATGCTGGGATTGCGGGTTCGATTCACCCGGAGGGTTATGGATGTCTGTCTGTTGTGATTGTTGTCAGGTAGAGGTCTCTGCGTCGGGCTGATCACTCGTACAGAGGAGTTCTACCGAGTGTGGTATGTGTCTGAGTGTCATGGTGAATCCTCGATAGAGAGGAAGTCCTCGCTCAGTGGGGGCTGTTGCGCCATTAGGGAAAAAACCCTACAAATGAGATAGTGTGCTTAGTAACACCGGCCACATCTTTCCCTGTCACATTAGGTCTTTGATAATAATACTGAAGGTAAATACGCTCACATTTTTTGGCAGTTCAAGCTGCGCATAGGCATCTCATATGTTCCGGTTTGCCCCAAACAGTACCGGTTTTGTGGGTTTTCAAAGAGTTATAGGAGTAGGAGAGACGTCAGGCAGCCACTAGCAGGAAGGAATAGGAGCAGGGCAGGAAGATATGTAGGTTAGTGGTTATGGAGTCAGGACTGAGACTTAAAATGATTTTTTTGTGAGTTGTGGTAATAGGAATATAAAAATATTGTTCTGTGTTATTGTGTGGCGGCTTAAAAATGTCTTCTATCCCCTTTACCCCATCCCCCCCGACCCCGCCAGAAGTTATTAAATGTCCAGATTTTGGGTTCTTAAAAATGGGACCCCTACATATGTGTGACTTTCTAACAAGTAATTCTATAAAGTACCATGAAGTGTATAAACGAAATGAAACTTTTTTTTTACAAAATTCAACGCATAATTAATAATTTCTTGTTCCAGACAATTGTCCTTTTATCCTGGCCTTTCAGAGCCTCTTTCCCAGTCCCATTTATCCTTTTTACAACTGCCATTTCCCACTGACCCGCCCAATGTCCAATTTCCTCTTTTCCCTGTCTGTATCTGATTTGCTAATCTTCTTGTTTGCCCTGACCCAGTTCCCCCCCCCCCTTTGCATATCTGACCCATTTCCCAACTTGGCTCACTTTTGCCATGAAGTTAGAGGAATCAGTCCCTCTATCAGTGCTCGGTGTGTTGGCAGAGAATACCGTAATCTCCACCCTTGACAATGTTAGCTATATTTTTAGTACATTTTCAAAGTTTTGTCTAGTAGTGTTGCATTTTTCTTCCAAAGACATACAAGTGTAAAGAGGATGGCTTATTTAGCGATAAGGTAAAAAAATAATGTAAAAATTCCGTGACTCTGTGTCTTTCTTGCACCTTTAATAGTTTTTAAGTGGGGAAAATAGTTCTTCACACCTACCGAACTCACACGTTATACCAGGGGTGGCCAGCTGGACGAGATTAGGGAGCCGCAATTTAGGAGGGAGCTTAGCAAGAGCCATGCATTAATAAGGTAAAATAAAATATGTACTTTCCTTATTTCATAGCTTATTTCTGTTCATCGAACTACAGTAGGTTAGTTTCAGTTAGTTATGAGTGTTCTATCTTTAGAATGTCTTTTGTAACGCCATTCACCGTCAGCTTCGTGTGCACGTAAACTACTGGAATATTATTTTTTTACCATCTCACACGAGCAGCATCAGTGAGGTGAGTGAGCCGCTTGTGGTTTGCGAGCCTCGTTTTTGGTTCCCCTGTCCTAGATTAATAGTTGTGCTGCTAAGCTCCCCTCATTAACCCTTTAAATACGAAGCGTATCTGTCTTATATAAGGACTCAGTGCGTACCGTGCTGTAAACACTCTCCACTTCGGTTATAAAAACCAGTCTCTTAATGTTTTGTAAGGCAAAAGCTGCTGTTTGTTCTGAGATCCGTACAAAACACATAAACGCAATGTGGGCACCACGTAGAATTTTTTAATGTTAAACCTGGTGGTATGTAAAGTTACTTTAAAAGGTGGCTTTAAAAGGTGAAGAACATAATTGCAAAGAATTTGTTATTATTGCAACACCGCCGTTCATAAATTCACACTTTATTCGTTACAATACTAACAGAGAATAACAGAAGAAACCCAACCGCTGGATGGAGGAGCAATGCTGTCTGCGAAGTTACATGAGGTAGCGCGATCTTTAGAATAACCTGCCGTCCCCTTTGGAATCACCCTGTGGCCGTTTGGTGTTTCGCGGCCCACAGGTCAGTAACCGAGCGCACAAATCTGTGCTCCGAGGAACACGATTAGAGTTCTATACGCGGCATCTAAAACGTTTCTTGTGTAGTATTTGCAGAAACGAGAGAGAATTGTGTACATAATTCATGATAAGACTGTTGGAGGAAGGTCGGAGAGGGGGGGGGGGGGGGAGAGAACTGCTTAATATTTAAGTTGATGGAGAAATCTCAAACCACGAGCTGGTTACGAGAAACAACATGACCAAAAGCCATTCCAAGTGGTGTATTGCAGAGCCAGCATGAAACCGCATTTTCTACCATTTCTTCTGTGCAGGCGACTTTATAGTGTAATCTACATCGATTCTGCGATCCAAGCAACCTGTATCTCTCCGACCGCGTTCACGGGACTGAATTTGGCGTTTGCCTCCACAAAGCCCAGTATCTTGCTTCACCAAGAGACTGTTTTGGTGCGCACACAACTTGTCTGCCTTTCTGCGCCTCTCTTGTATAGCACACGGTTATACATTACATTATACGAAATCAATTTACTAAGTCCCGAGCTTCTGGATACGTACTTAGCGATTTACTGTGCAACAATAATAATCATTATTAGTGTTGCAGGTGTTCAGTATTATCATAACTGTACGTACCACTGCGCGTAATTCGCTCTTAGAAACAGTCTGTAACACAAATGAGTACCAGGCATATTTTCTGGGGGAGGGGGGTAAAGGCGGCCGGGGTGTGGGGCTGACAACCTTGCCACCCTGAAATCTCGGGAGTCTCAACCTCCTGGAACCCTCAGGAAGCATTGTTTTACCTTTACCTTTTTACACGTCTTCATTCTTTACCTTTTTACACATCTTTGTTCTGTACAATTCTACCGTTATTTGTTTATTAATTCCATCATTTTACTTTTATGCCTAGGACTATTTTATGTCAAATCCTTTATTTTTTATTTGTCTTTGTCCCGTTTGTTTTCTTCTTTATTCGTCTATTTATTCACTCTTCTTCTCTTTTCTATGCTTCATGTTCTTGCTTTCTTTCTTGATTCTCTTCGTTATATCTTTCTGTCTTCTTTATTACATCGTAATGAGACAGTATTACTTCTTTGTATCGCCATACTCCCTCTTTATGTTATGTTTTTATCCTTCTTCTTCATTACATTTTAATGAAATAGTAGGCCTATCGCCTGTATGTATCCCCATAGCCTCTCTCTACATCATTGTTTCCTCCTTCTTCGTTATATTGTAATGAGATATTATTTCTTCTATGTATCGCCCTGGCCTGTTACAGTCTACATGTACCGTACGTAAGGTAATTCAGAATGCCACTAAAGTAATGTAAAAATGTGTCTGGAGCAGAAAATAAGTGCGAAGGAAAACAGGCGTAGGCGTGGCACTGCCTGTACGTGTTTATACTTGCATACGTTGTTAGGCGTAGGGATTAGAGTACTTTGATAGGTAGTATAAGTTCCAATATTACTTCAAGAAAGTTAAAATTTGCACTGACGCTGTATTAAATGTACAAAACCAACTGGAACCCACACACAAAAACATGCGGGGTAGCACAACCACGTGAAATATATTATATTATATATTATATTATATTATATTATATTATATTATATTATATTATATTATATTATATTATATTATATTATTTACTGGAGATGGAAGTGACCACTTATAATACTGAAAACTTCATGGGACGATAACATTAATATAGATCTTGCGAAACAGATTGTGAGAAGGATGATGCTCGATACCTTGTCAAATGCCGGGATCCGGTAACAGGTGTGTTCACCTTTGTCATCTTACTGCCACATTGTTGTTGCTGGCTTAGTTGCTTTATCTACTTGAATCGTTCTTTGATTAAATATAAGTGTACGTAAGTGTGCGTTGCCTATTCCAATAGCCGCGCGGTCTGAGGCGTTCTGCGGCCGTTCGCTTGCTGGGATTGCTGGTTCGAATCACACAGGTGGTGTGGATATATGTCTCATGGGTATTGTGTGTTGTCAGGTAGAGGTCTCTGCGTCGGGCTGATCATTCGTCGAGAGGAGTCCTACCGACTGTGGTGTGTCTGAATGTGATCGTGAAGCTTCGATAATGAGGAGGCCCTGGCCCACTAGGGGCTGTAGTGTCATAAAAAATGTACGTTAAATATTACAGAATTTTTGCGAGATAAATGTGTTTTGTATTTGCTGTAACCCTTTCAAAGGCTGGACGTACGAATATGGTAGACACGACTAAAGGTGGAAAGGAGAATAAGAAAAACATAATGATTACGAAGAAGGGGAGGAGGGAGAGAAAGGGATGCGAAGATGGAAGTGAATGTAAGCAGGAGGTGGAAAAGAAGTGAAGGTGGAGGGTACAAGGAAATAAAGTTGTTTTATATCGTTCCCGTGCTTGTCATATTCAAAAGAGCATCACTCCACAAAAAGTAACTGGATTCTCACTGCGGACTTTGGTTGTGATATTTTTTGTGGCAATGATTCAGTTTCTTTATCAAGTAAAATGCTTGATGAAGATTCACGTCTTCCGAGATGTTACAACATGCCGGCTGGTAAATACTTACAGACGTTTCGAAAGATTATATTGCCTTCATCTACAGCGTCAAGTAGTGTCAGTCTGCTGTTTACTAGTCAACACAATATAACATCTCTGAAGACGTGAATCTTCAGGAGCACCGCCGAGAGAATGTCAGATCTCGCATAAAAGTCGTGGAGGTTCCAGAAGTGAACCAACCAAAGACCAACCAAAGAGCTAACCTAAGGGCCTTTGTCTGAATAGCCATTCCTGCGTTTTAACGCATGGCTGGACCCTAAAACAGACACCTTACTCTATAACGGGAATTTTGCTTACGCTGACGGTTTATAGTCCTGATTCACGACCGGGACTAATTACGCTAAAGTCTACGGCTCTAGAAGCACATAGTCTTCCTAGCTGAGGGGGATAAAACTTTGATTGGATGGCTGCCTGGGAGTTGAACCTAGGGTGGCATATTCGCGTAATATATTCGAGCTACTACAGGTGGGCACTTTGGTGAAGCCGCCGTGCCCGGGGGGGGGGGGGACGCGGGCCGTGCCACGACTTTTTTATTACACCCTGGCATTTAACTTAGAACTGAGGAAAATCACGGTAAAGCCTCAGTCAGGGTGGTCAAAATGCGCCCAGCTAGTCAATAGCGAGCACGTTTCGATGTCGACTTGTCGGCTATTTTTCATGCGGCCGCGACTGGTCGGCTGATCTTAGTCACCTTAGCTTGCGTATCAGGTAACTTGCGTCCTCTCTCGGTCAACGAAAATATCTGTCGAGTTGCCGAACTAAGGGATATTCCGGAAATGAAGAACACGACGCGGCTTATATAACCCCGGTCTGTACAAAGTGCCGATGTTACTACGTCACGGGCGACAGACCATTGCCTGTCCTTCACCCGTCCATCACATCTTTGGCCTTCCCAGTGAACAACTTTGCCCTGGCTGTACCCGAATGATAACGGTCCAATCAGAGCTGTGTATAGCGCATGTCATATCTTGTGCTGACACTGCATTGCATTCACTTCGTGCTGGCTGTTAATTCTATGAATGTTGTCGCACCGTCACATTGATTATGAATCCGTCCTCTGCTTTCTTCATTTGACACGTTCAGGTTGTAGAGCGAAGTTCATAAAATATTAAAACATCAGCCTGACCGAGGAGTTTAACGGGGTCGTTACAACGATTGTATGTGTTGTGTAAATCCAGTGTGTTCAAAATTTAAATATGCTGGTGTGGTGGTTATCGTTCGTGTTTCGTATTTGGGAGATCCTGAGTTCGAATCTTGACCCGAAGATCGGCCATCGTGACCTGAGATTTGTCGTGGTTTTACTCAGTTTCAAGGAAAATAGTTGTACCAGCATCGGTCAGAAAATATATTTACCTTGCACGTACCCCCCAACTCGGTTATAATGTCATGAAAGGGACTGAATATTTTGTGTCGTTATAAACGAATGTTGTTATAACCGAGGAGTATAATGTTACGGTTAAAAGTGAGGAGCTAATCGGTACCATAGAATATCTGACGCTATACGCGAGGTGTCATATAAACCCATGTCGTTATAACCGGGTTCGACTGCGCTGGATTTGTTTACGTTGCATTCTAATAATAACAGTTCACATTGAATTCTACTTCTATCACACTACTTTAAAACACAGCGCCCTTCAGAATTAACGTACGAGAATATATCGTATCGCGGGACAAGGTTTTCTATTTCCTGCAGACACCAGCCCTTGTCGTGTTTTGTCACTCACCGTGTCACAGCTGTTTCCCACAACGCATTCAAATAGGACCTGGCTGATTGTTACAAACCCTTACTCAGCGTTCGTACTTCTTGCCCCATATTATACCGTGCAGTTCAATCGCTGGTAGTTAAGTGTATTTAAGTAACTTATGCCAGTGCTTCGCAAAGTGTGCTCCGCCGATCCCAAGGTATCTGTAGATACATTTCTGTAATGGCTACTTTGACGTTTACTTGATTTTAATTAAAGGAATAATGTTTTGTTAAAAATAATTGCTAAGTTTTTAAATTTGCGATGTTTATTTCGTATGACCCTTATAATATCTAATTAAGAAACACCCTGTACCCACAAAGCGAGCGACAATCAGTAATTAAAAGTAAAATTATGCAATGCATTGTTACGTATGCTACTGGTATCTCTATCCGTAGCTATCTAATATCAGTTCTGAGATATAAATTTTTTTAATTTTTGATACCCGTGTAAAGGACACTGTATTTACGTGTGCAGCGATGTGAGGATTCGTGGTTATATTTGGAAACCAAAAGGCGGCCGCAAATAAAAAAGTTTGGGAAACACTGCTCTAAGCGTTACCAGAGTTCTGCTCCTTCCAAATCCTTACGTACTGGGAATTCGTAGTCGTAATTCCATTTTAAAAGACGCTACATTTTTATAATCTCTGACCCTGAAATAATTTGTCGTATTTTGTAACTAGCTGACCATAAAATAAATACCACGTGACACCACGCTGTATGTATGCGCCTTTATGTCTCCATCTCACTCAATCTCTCGATGTCAGGAATTCGATTCTCCCATACACGTTCAAGGTCAAATGCACAACTGTAGCCGGAATGTGGGTCATGCTGGACAGAAGCCAGACGAAGACACCGTCCCCCCCCCGCCCCCCCCCCCCCCCCCCCCCCCCCCCGCTTCTTTCTCCTTTCCGGGCACGAACGGCGTCGTTTCTTCCAGTTTCTTTTTAACGAATTTACTCGTCTCCATCTGGAAAACTGAATAACCCGCTGCCGTTTAGGAAGGAGTGAGGTCAGAGTTTGACACTCAAAGGACAATTCTTCAACCGCCTACCCCACCTGCTGTCTGTGTTTTCAGCAGTGCTGGTGAGTTCAACTTCTCTCAACTTACAAAAGTGGCAGCTGCTTAAAATTTTTTGTACTTTAACATGTCATGTGGCTTCGTATTAAACTCGAACTCGGTTATAACGTCATGAAAGGGACTGAATAGTTTGTGTCGTTATAAACGAGTGTCGTCATAACCGAGTAGTGTAATGTTATGGTTAACAGTGAGGAATTAATTGGTACCACAGAATATCTGACGCTATAGACGAGGTGTCGCATAAATCAATGTCGTTATAACCGAGTTCGACTGTACTTATAAGCCTTAGTACAGTTAGTTTAGGGTTTTATTCGGCAATGTCATACATTACAACACGGAGATTTGGGTTCTACTGAGCCGTTATCAGTGTCGTCACACAAAAGTTAGTTAAAAGTTCCAGCAATAATAACAATATGTTAAAATTAATTTAACATATTTGTCACTATCTTACGGTATATCGTGTAACAGATTACAATAACATTGTAACGACACTAATTTGAAGATGAGTAAAGATTATGGTGTTACGAACCTCCGAAACGTCAATAAGTACTTAACAATCGACACGGCGTAACATCCCAGAATACGTGAGTCTCCAGCAACGCCGCTGTGATAGCGTCCAATATCGCAAGTCATATTTCTTGGCTTAGTGGGGGGGGGGGGGGGGGCACAAATATCACACGTCTAGAAACAGGAATTTTTGTTAATCTGCGAGTCATTCGAGGTAAAGAACTATGCGTGGACAGATTCCATTGGAAGTTTTCTGAAATCAAAAGTTTGTTTTCTTTCTTCATAGTATTATCTTCCCTCTCTTTAGTTATATCGTTTTCTTCTCTGTCCTTCTTTATCATTACCAATATTATCTTTTAAGTTGAGGAAAGCTCCTACTGACGTGTCTGAAAATTAAATGGAAGATAATTGAATATACGAGAGTGCTGATAAAGCAGAAGGTAGGGGAGCTCCAGCAGTCCAAAGATACTATAACACAGTTATAACGATCTTCTCCTCAACCACGAAGGGTGAGAAGATAGTGTCTGATATTTCGTTACGACAAAGGCAAATTCTGGTGCCACTGACAAGAAGCATATCATCTGTGCATTTCGTAGCTCGGGCCTTAACGAATTTTTTAAATCTAGGCATTGTATCTGTAATCGGTTTCATTTCGTAGTCCTTACCTGTTCTGCCTACTCACAGCAGGTGTCGAGGTTGTGTATTTTCACTTGATCACACCCAGATACGCACCACAGTAGGTAGGACTCCTCTGGACGAGGGATCGGCCCGTCGCAGAGACCTCTAACTGACAACACACGACATTCACTAGAGGCAAACATCCATGCCCCCGGTGGGATTCGAACCCACAATCCCAGCAAGTGCTCGGCCGCAGACCTACGCCTTAGACCGCGCGGCCACTGGGATCGGCGTACCTGTGATCAGTTCAGGTACTAATATAAACCACATTTATGCTGGACTTTGTTGCACTCTGCCTGTGATACATTTGTTACACGCTTGCACATGGTGGCGGGCCAAGGTGCTACAGGCTGGACGGTCTGGGGATCGAATCCCGGTGGAGGCGATATTTTTCGCGCCCGTCCAGAACGGCCCTAGCGCCCACGCAGCCTCCTGTGGAATGGGTACCGTGTCTCTTTCCCGGGGGTAAAGCGGCCGGGGCGTGGCGCTGACCACCCACTTCCCTGTAACGTCGATGTTATAGAAAGAGTAGGACTACACCTGTACTCCCTTGCTGCGTCTTCATGACCTGTTCTAGGGTGAACTTTAAGTTTTTACTTGCACGATTTGAACGTAGGCTTCTAGATCGTCTGACGTACATTTGATATACGTTTTTATGTATTTAATTTATTCGGTATCTGAGGGTTACTGGTATGAAGTTCTATGTACAAAACATTATCCAATTCCTAAGAGGTATTTGATTCATTCTCTTATGTGTTGGAAGATTTGCAGTTGTCTTAGCTATATTGATAGGCACTTATTTTTGTTGATCACTTCCCACTGTCTGAGATCCATTTGCTATACACCTCTGTGTGTTTAACATTGGCTATTATCCTGAATGTTGTTTTTGCGTGAAACATTCCCCGTGTGCTTCAGTCACATATTACTTTACAGGTTACTAGTTTCGGCTTATCAATTAAGCTATCTTCAGACCTAGGGAAAAGATCTGAGTGGCACATTTAGGTATAAGTTTTTGCAATTCTCTTGATATGTAAGAGGCCTGATGATGGCTAAATTGATAAGCTGAGACTAGTAAACTGTAAGTTTGTAAATTCTGTTGTGCATGGCGGTGGTTTGGAGTACATACATTCGAATATTTTCATATATTCCGGTTTATGGTTAACACTTTAATTTCCAAAACTTCAAGCAAAGGTTAAAAATGGTTATGAATTGTAGATTTGCAAAAATTTACTAACAGATTTTTGTGGCTTTATTTGTGCATGTCGTCCCTCAGTTAAACCACACGGACTCAAAATAACGATGAACAATCCTAGTCAGAATATCCTGTAGCTGGGTCCAGATTTCGATTCAGAAACTTTTCCGAATTATCATCTAGAACTATACAACTGCCCTGCAAGATCGTAGAGATATTACCTTCGCACTTGAAGACCAATCTAGGCTAGCTGTTAGAAGTCTATAGGCTAAATACCAATGGTTGCCAAATTCTTAGTTCGCCGTACAGTAGCGGCAACTTGTCCGACGCTACAGATGAGCTTTTAGTCTACATTAGAAGTCGCAGGAAAACTCGATGCCACCGTGTAATTCCATCGTGGTGCCTACTATACTCACTCTTACCCATTTGGTGTCTTTCTTGTTAGTTTTCTTCACGACGCTGGGTCAATTACAGGTTTTTTAGGTGTTAATAATAACTGACGCGATAAGTGTTAAATTGGCAAGAACGAGGCGACATTACCTTAGTCAGTGTAGAGATTAGACTTTGGGCTGAATGATCCGAGGTTCGCACCCCAGCAGGGGGAAGAAATTCTTCTGTTCTCCAGAACGTATAAGCAACAACAGACATTTTATCTGTGGGCTGAATTTGTTTTCTACTCTGCGACAGTAATATAACAGACGTGTCATCACGAATAAAACGCGAGAGACCAGCAACACAGTACATCTGTCATTCATGACGATATGCCTGTCATATTTCGGTCAATGTGTCTCCTGCGATTAGTGGTTTAACACCTGAGGACGGAAGCAGTTACGTTTGGAAGCCTTATGTTTCTTTTTTAAGTATTTGTGACGATAGAAAATATCCTTGCTAATTTAGTGATATAAAAAAGCAGTCCCATTACAGGCCTGGACAGGCCCTTAGGGTCCCAGGAGCTTGAGACTCCCAGATTTCTTGACAATCGGCACATGAAGGTGGTAAGGTTGTAAGCCCTACGCACCGGCCGCCTTTACCTCCCCAGGAAATATTCCTGGTACTCATTTCTGTTAGAGGCTGAGTCGACCCCAGGACCATAGTGCGACGGGAAGGATTATGTCAATGAAAAATTCCAATGACACCATCTGGAATGGAACCCGCGACCTTCCAGTTTGTAGCCCACTGCCTCAACCAACTGCGCCACCGCGGGCCCCTTAATTTTTAGTGATATCATTCATGGAATATTTTCTTTTTTTCACTCGCAGAACGAAAGCATCATATTAGTTCCAGATTCACGTACGTGAAATGATTGCGCCTGTATCCTGTCGGCCACGCCAATACGTGTTTCCCCTTCTCCTCGCACACCTCTGTCCTCTCACCGGAACTGGAATTGCCAATTTACAATTTAAGCCCAAACAACAAACACAGTCAAGTGGGGTGGCTGGCGACCAGATTTTGTAAATGGGTGCTGTAAATCATGGTTTGGCCGCTTGGGGCGCCACTACAACTACTCCATTTGGAATACAGGCGTCGGACAAACCCAACCCTCTGCCCCTTCGCACTTCATTGCTTTCTACTGCCCCTATGTTCCACCCGTCCCTTCTGTCTCCTTTCCTCACATTGTCGCTACCAACATTAATGTTGTAGGGGTTGTCCAGACTGTTTGGTCCAGTTGACCAAGCGGTTCTATTGTATGTAGGGCTATTCTATTCACGAGTCTAGACTATTCCCGGAACGGCGTTAATTATTGAATTGATCATAGGAAATTCACAATTACATTTCCCTTGAGGAATCGACGCTGACCAAGTTCGTTGTCCTACTAGGCGTCACGACGCATCGATGAACTCGATCTGTCTGAACCTCTTCGCTCTGTGCCCCGTCATTGGCTCCTGCTTTCTCAACTTATGCAAGGTATTTACAGTTTGAGTCTTTTTTCCATTCGCCTCAACCTCACCTCCCTTCCGGATGTTACAGCAAGCCAGTAATTAAATTTGTTGACTTTTCATTGTCATCAGTTATATTTTTACCATTTCGAACAGCAAACTGCGTCATGCTACAAATGTAACTACGGAACAGTTGATATTTGGACTAATGTTGATGTACTTGATATTATACCGTGCATAATCATTAAGCGAGTGCAGGCTCATACCAATTAATGTATTGTTATTATTAAAGATGTTCTTATATTACAAAGGGGGCCGCGGTGGCGCAGTTGGTTGAGGCACTGCGCTACAAACCGGCAGGTCGCGGGTTCGATTCCCGATAGTGTCCGTTGATTTTTTTATTGACATAATCCTGTCGGTCGCACTATGGCCCTGGGGTCGGCTCAGCCTCTAACAGAAATGAGTACCAGGACTATTTCCTGGGGAGTAAACGCGGCCGGTGCTTAGGGCTGACAACCTTACCACATTCATGTGCCGATTGTCTAGAAATCTGGGAGCCTCGCCCTGTCCAGGCCTGTAATGGGACTGCTTTACCTTTACCTTATATTACAAAATTTTAATGGAGCATGTTTCGATCCCTATTGGGATAATCTTCAGTGATATATTTTAAACTATCCCAACAGGGATCGAAACATGTTAGATCAAAATTTTGTATTATAAGAACATCTTTAATAATAATAATGCATTAGTTGGTATGAGCTTGTACTTGATGTTAGTACAGTTTTTACTCAAAATATGCCCATAAATAACCACCAGAAGTTTGACAGATATTTGGTGGAACAAACTGTATAGTACGGAAAGTAACCACCACTATTAAATGAGAGTGTAAAATAAAGTTGTCACTGTACTTAGCCTGCATGCAAGGAACATATCTGTGGGAGGTGCAGGTATGTAAACTGTTATTAGTCAAAGTCCACAGAAATATTGGTGTCTTCCTGATCATTCGCCTTGGTGAATTTAGCGTGATATATTTAAAATTTTCTGTCCTGGATGTTTAAGAATCTCTAGGTAATTGAAATGTGTTTGGATTTTAATAATGTGCTTGTTTTCCGTGGCATGACAGCCCCTAGTTGGCCAGGTCCTTTTTATTGTCTAGGCTTCACGATCACACTCAGACATGCCACACTCGGTAGGACTCCTCTCGACGAGGGATCGGCCCGACGCAGAGACCTCTACCTGATAACACACAACACTCACAACAGACAGACATCCATGCCTTCGGCGGGATTCAAACTCACAATCACAGCAAGCGAGCGGCCGCAGACCCACGCCTTAGACCGTACGACCACTGAAATCAACTTTTAACTCTTTAAAGACGAAGCGTATCTGTTTTATATAAGGACTCAGTGCGTACCGCGCTGTAAACACTTTCCACTTTGGTTATAAAAACCAGTCTCTTAATGTTTTATAAGGCAAAAGGTGCTGTTTGTTCTGAGATCCGTACAAAACACATAAACGCAATGTGGGCACCGCGTAGAATTTTTTAACGTTAAACCTGGTGGTATGTAAAGTTACCGCTAGGCTTTAAAAGGTTAATTATGCATATTCAAAGTAAATCCATGGGAACGTTTATTTTGACGCGTGCCTGAGCTCTCTGCTCTGTATTCGTAGGTTGACAGCATGTAGCAAGCGAACGTACTCAATAGTGGCTGCTGTATTCTGATGCTTTCCTTCTATTACTGCCTTCATTTACTTGCTTTGAACTTCTTTCTACAGGAATTATTTTGTGTTTCACTTCGCGCATTGTGGCAGTAGTGTAGAGTTTCCTTTTGTTCAATCGGTATATGTTGGGGGTTGCTGAATGCCAGTCTTAACCTTTCTCATGTCCGTTTTTATTTAGAGGGATTTTCTTTCCCAGGTACGAGTATATCACAATTTTCTTGGCAAATATGACAACATTTAATTCGTAACCGTTTTGCTGATATGATGTCATCTATAGTTAGCTTCAAATATTTAAGAGATGACTTACGGTTCGCATATTTTCTCAAACACGACGTAAATCCAGACTAGAAGAGACAGTGTTTGTATCATGCATCCCTTGAGTAACATGATGAGGATTAACATCGTTGCTTATTGTCCTTGCCTTTATAAGTTCCGGCGAAATTAAAAAAACTAAGGTCTGAAGCTGTTGAATGATTCTAGGATACTTTTTTGGGATCATAAAACCAGTTATTTCCTTCCTGTTCCTATTTGTCACTCACTTAAAAAAAAGAATCAGTTTTTGGTTTATTGGCAGCACTTTCTGAACTTACGGTTTATATAGCGTGCAAGTAACATACAGCTCTAAATGATTAATACTAAAGTATTTTTATAGGAACGATCTTGCGTTATTTTTAAGGTACCACCACTATATTTTTCCTTGAATTTTAACTTGCGATTTGCAAATTGAAAGGGTTTAAATGTTAATTACCTTTGGAATTGAAAAGACTTGCCTCAACAGTGGAAAGAGGCAATTACTGTACCCATTTTTAAAATTTCTGTAGCAATTTTGTCTGCTCTTTCCTAGGGCCCATGAACTTGGTCTTTCACATCCCTTGAAAGACGAAACGCATTCTGTCAAATATACTCAGGACGTACCGCGCAGTAAACACTCTCAACTTCAGTTTAAAAAAACAATCATTTGACGACGTGTCAGGTAAAAGTTGCAGATTGTTCCCAGATAAGTACAAAACACATAAACGCAATGTGAGCACCATGGAGAATTGATTAAAGTTGAGCCTGCTAGTACGTAAAGTTACCGCTAGGCTTTCAAAGGTTAAGGAACGAACAAAGACTGAAGGCGTTAGAGAGTGGGTGGCTCAGGACTACATTTAGACTTAAGGGAAGGCAGTAACGTGAAGACGCAAAAATTTAATAAAAAGAGCCTTAGAAGACCAAACGTGAAATAATGTTATGATGTAGAAAGCAAGAATGAGATGGGTGGGGCATGTAGCAAGTGTGGGAGAGAGGCGTAGTCAATGCATAGTTGTTGCCGTAAAACTTTTATGAAAGAGGAAAGCTTAAGGATGTCGGCGTAGAGGGGAAAACAGCATCAAAATTGATCACGAAGGGGCAGTGCTGGAAGGCAGTTGGGTTAATCTGTCCCAGGATATTAATAAGTAGCTGACTGTTGTGAAGAGTAACGATATTTTGACTTCATAAATTTGGGGAATTCTTGAATAGCTGAGCAGCTACTAGGTTGTCAAGGGAGAAGACGCTATGTTGATTTTTAATTAATCAGTTAATTTTTTCCTTCAGGTAGGCCTACTGAGTAGATAAAACACACGTTCGCTGGGAGAGTAAGGCTCCGAACGCAGTACGTACACCCGGTCTGCCGAACACAACGGTAACTGCGACGGTTGTCTTTGATGAGGATTTTCTGGACTGTTTTTAGTCCTTTAAAATGCTGAGACCTCATCCTTCCGTAGCCTTGCCAGCTCGTTACCAACCACGGACTGTCTAATCAGCGTCTGCCCTCCCCATACTATATCGCATCATAAAGCAGAAACGAACAATAACACAGCAGTCATGACTCAGTGTCGCTTAGGCCATCATCATCATCACGTAGTCTGACTATATATCCATTGCCTCTTCCAAAGCTAGTGCCCCAGAGAGTGCGATTAGTGCTTTCTCCTTCAGTTTCTAGTACTTTCTCGTTTTATCAAGGTCATCTAGTAGCTACCTACCTCTTCGTCCTCTTCTTCTCGTCCCTTCTATTTTTCCTTCAGTAACGTTGTATGGAAGTACAATTGTCTTACACTGTGGCCGTTATGACCTACC
The DNA here is from genome assembly GCA_013340265.1 of Coptotermes formosanus. Lineage (NCBI taxonomy): Eukaryota > Metazoa > Arthropoda > Insecta > Blattodea > Rhinotermitidae > Coptotermes > Coptotermes formosanus. The sequence continues at coordinate 1,443,061 of BLKM01000606.1, forward strand.
ACCGAAGAGTTCAGGGGGCATTTCGCCCTTTTTCTCCGGTTTTCATACCAAAAATTAGACAGCGATAAATTGAATGACAACCAGTCAGATGGAAAATTAGTGGCATCTCGCAAAATACGATTCGTTGTCACTCATTCCACACCATACTGAGAGAACGCGACAGAAAAACCTACATAAAACTCGGTTAAATCATGAATATCATTTCCCCACCCATTCGCGTTAATCCGTTAACTAGGTACAGCCCAACATTCAACTGCGGCACAACTATACGCAGCGTTATAATTAGTCTTTCGGTCAGACGAAATTACTCGTCTATAGAGTAAACTAATCAGCGGCCCCGTCATGAACTAACATAGCCGTTTAGGCACACTGAAATTTATTCAGCAAGTTAGAAAGCCAGTCACGAAGTGGCTCAAAACGAATTCAATCAACCATCAGTCATGAGGCATGAGGCGGAACTGAACGATAAACATAACACTAACTAGACGCTGAACGACGTATAAATCCAGCCAGCATTTTTTGTGGCTTGTATGTAACGCAAAATAACGATACCAATGTAAAGTAATGACGGAAAAATGTTTCTTGAAATAAAAGCAAAAAGATATGTTGGGTGGAATATTTAAAAATTCTTAATGAATTAAGATTTCGCGATCGGAAACTCGATAATGCTACGGTAACGTGCGAAGTGAAACAAAAAAATATTGTAGAAACAAGCTTAAAGTATGAACTCTTCTCGGGCTAATAGCCGTGTAAATTGTTTAAAAACCTCCGACGTTTCAGAGACACACTCCATCTCCATCCTCAGGGAAAGTGATGTGGCTACTCACCAACCACCAACCAAAGAGCTAATTAAGGGCAGAGACTTTCGCGAATCGCAAGTTGACGTCCCTTTGTCTGAGTAGCCATTCCTCCGTTTTAACCCATCGCAGGGCTCTAAAACAGACACCATACTCTAAACCAGGAGCAATGACGTAATGTCTCCGCCTACTAACTCCTATTGGTCCGGAGCGCCGAGCTGGTCCCCGGCCACAGCATATATAAGCGACGGTTCTGGTTAGAGTAGCCAGATCACTTTCGCTGAGGATGGAGACTGAGTGTGTCTCTGAAAAGTCGGAGGTTTTTAAACAATTGACACGGCTATCAGCCCGAGAAGAATTCATATAATTTTGTCGCCGTGAAGGCCTGAAGATATATAAAGCTTAAAGTAAGCAAACGTGCTCATTTACAAACGCCACGTGCCATTTCAATCTACCGTCTAGACTGTAACTCTGAAAGCAGTCACGAGCTGACTGAATTTGTTTGTAATGTTATCAGGCAGTCAGTGACACTAGAAAATGCAGACCACAGCCATAAATAATTCTGTTTTCTCAGTCATTTCCTTTGATTTCCCATAGTTAAAATTTAAAGGCATTTCCCTAGCTTAGCGGTTTTTATCTTTCAAGAAAATTTCATTCACCAAGTCTTAAAATAAAAATCAATTTTGGGTATTTTCTTCATATTTTGTTAACTAGTATTTTCATATGTCTGTTTCAGCAAACAATTTATTCTCCGTCACACGTTTGAAATTCTTAGCCTTTGACATTCTCTGACTTTCCCAAAGATTCTTTTCGGCATGCAAATAGTTTCAAACACATGAAGTAAGTTAATCAGGAAAATTATTGGCATTCGAGTGAAGCGCCAGGATTCAGTTTTCTGCAGAATCAAGAGTTTTTTTCTTTGCCATCACTTCAAACCGTCTCTGAGGTTGACCGAACTTTGTATCCAGTTTATTACTTATGTTTTACCCTCTCTTATATCATTATGTTACACAAATGCTTGACTGACTGACAGACTGATTGGCTGACTGATTGACTCTGAGTGACTGTGGGGCTGACTGACTGACCTTGGATGACTGTCGGACTGACTGACTGATTGATTGATTGATTGATTGATTGATTGGCTGGCTGGCTGACTCTCTGAATGAATGATTGATTGACTGATTGACTCTGACTATCGAATTGACGGACTCATTATATATAACGCACTCACCAACAACGCAATCTGCAAGGTAGACATAAAGGCAGCCAGTCAGCCATCCAGACTATCGGCGTCGCATCTGCAGGTTTAATTACGGGTCCCTATAAGCTTATAACACCCTGTGTTTGCCTTCTTCACGTCTTTGCATGTCACACGAGGAATTTTCATTAAATGCCTCCAAGGGCTTCTGCTGTGCGATGTATGACAAGAAAGCGCCTTGCTCCTGAAACTTGTTGCCTAAATGCCGGCCTGACTCGACCTTCAAATGCGAACGATATTAAGTTGTGCCCCACAGGCTGGACGGCGACAGTAACACGTCTACATCGACTGTAGACTTGACAGCAATCTTGTGCAAGAAAATGATGTGTGCGGAATGGAAGAATAAACATATCATTTTCCCACATCTTACTGCGGAATTCTTATCGTAATGAGTATGATGGGGATTATGTGTTAAGTAGGTTCCAAGTTACTTAAACCTTCAAAACTAGACCTAAGAGGTTATTGTAGCGGTAAGGCAATAGATTTTCGGAAGATGTTTGGTAGGGGGACCGATTCCAATGGCCGCGCGATCTAAGGCGTGGGTCTGCGGCCGTTTGCTGGCTGGGACTGCGGCTTCGAATCCCACCGGAGACGTGGATGTCTGTCTGTTGTGAGTGTTTGTGTGGTCAGGTAGAGGTCTCTGCGTTGGTCTGATCGCTCGTCCAGAGGAGTCCTACCGAATGTGGTGTGTGTCTGAGTGTGATCGTGGAGCCTCGATAATGAGGAGGCCCTGGCCCACTAGGGGCTGTTGCGCCATGGAAGAAAAATTTGTAGGGTACTTCTCAAGGGTCACCCCCTGTCGACTGACGGTTTTAATTGCTGGCCCACCTGGTGGATTTGAGGGCAATACTTGAAAGTAAGCCACGTACGACTATCAAATATTTGTACACTCACAATTTATAATTCCGTTGCTATATAACAGGCTCTGCAAATCTAATTTCGCCATTAGCCTTTCAAAACCCAGTGATAACTAAATGTGCCACCCGAGGTAACAATATGGAAATGTACATTTTTCCAATTCATGTATTTCGTATGGTTCTAACAGTAAACACCTCTTATTTCGCTAAACATTAACCTATTGCCCTTTATAATGAACACGGACTGTGCTCTCTGCGATGTATGAGCTAAATTGTCATTTGTGATTTAGATTAACGACTGCTTAACTCTTTCCTTTGCTGCATACCCAAACAGTCTGCTCCCCGTAATCTTACTGTCTCCACTTCCCAACTCTGTAGCTTACGTCTAGTCTACCTTGACCAGAAGGACGGACGGGTACTGTCTAGGAACTTCCAGAGTCATAAATTTTCTGTTCGTTTCAGGGTAAGCATACTGTCTCTCACTACAACCCACTTCCTATTCTTATTCTTAAATAGTCTCGGGGGGGGGGGGGGGGAAATAACCTCAGCGCAATTAACAGCGCAAATTCTGCTGGGTTGTAACATTAGACTGGGTAGCGACTGAGGAGACGCAAGAATCGAATGGTTCTTTGCGGTTTCTTCAGTTTAATTTCTGGATATTCCTTTGAGAAAAGGCCACGACTGGCCCATGCCAAATAATTTAGTAACAACTGTATATGATTATCTTGCTTTCCAATTCCACCCTCTAAACCTACAGTTGAAAGTGTATCTATCCTAACCTTGGAATCGGTCACTAATTTCGTGATATTCATTGATGCGGCCTTCCTGTGCCAGTTTGTGTCCTGGCTATTGATCAACCCGCCAGACACAGTACGCGAATGAAGAATGAATGAGAAATGCACAACCGGACTGACAACGCGAGTCATGTGTCAACGCAGTTCCTGCTTGCCCCGTTGTCAGAACTGATCTGCCACGCTTGGCTAGTATACAGTTATACTGCTGGATATATTGGAAGCGACACGCCGCCCCCATGTTCATATTTAATATTCTCCAGTCTGCCAAATCTCTCCTATAGCCGTTCACTTAAACCATTCCGACACACATCTTCCTGTCCAAATTTCAGTGTAACATATTATAGATGTTTAACGTTTAAACGTGATGCATGTATCTCACATTATTAGGCAGTACCCTATGTCAAGTCATATTGTAAGATGTTTTGGTAATAAGGAGAACCGGGATAGCGTACTCAGTATAGTGACTAGACTCCAGACTGGACGACCGTGGCGTTGTACTTTGATTTCCCACAATAGTGAGTACAGTCGAACCCGGTTATAACGACATCGGCTTATTCGACATCTCGCCTGTACCGTCATATATTCTGTGGTACCAATCAATTCCACACTGTTAACCGTAACACTGTTTTCCTCAGTTAGAGCGACACTCGTGTATAACGACACAAAATATTCAGTCTTTTTCATGACGTTATAACCGAGTTCGGCCGTAATTTTTTTTTTCAAAACGCCCCAGACCTATTTTGAGCCCTATTCAGCCTCCAGGTCAATGGGTACCTTGACCTCTTTCCACTGCGGTAAAGTGCCCGGGGCTTGAGGCTTACCAATCACCACCATACAGAGTCGAGTTTAAGAATGAGTGGAGCCACGTCTCCACCCCTTGCTGTGTCCTTATTTTCCACTAATAAAAACTCGGGCTACCTTAAATGTGTAAATGAATAAAAGATATAAATATAGCTAGTGACAGTTCCTAAGACATTGATGGAGCACTTTTTAATCCCACGTGTTGCAATCGTGAAACCTATAAATGACCGTTCTTCCATACCGTCGAAGTGTCTTCGTCTATCGGTATGGACGTAGTGAAAGAACAAGTATCGGCCATAGAAAATCCGAACGGTTTTGCTTCTCGGTTTCCCTGGGAACACTACAGCTGCTTATTGAATTGCAGAAAACTTGGTTGGTCCCATTTATGATTAAACTTCCGGTTTTTTTCTTACTTCTTCTTTTTTATTTTTATTCCCTTTACTCTCCCCCTCCCCCCGCGCCCTTTCTGCCATAGCAGACACCAATCCATCTCTGCAACTCCCTTCCCCCGAGGGCCCCTCAAGATCTGGACCAGCCTCTTTTGCTCCCCGCATGAGTTGCTTTGCTCACGCACGCTGGCAATTTCAACAAATCGAGGAAGAAGCGAAACGTGCAAACTTCCCGCAAAACTTCGTCCGCTCGGGCTGTTCCTGCTGAGTTGTTGCTCTGAATATAAGAGGAAAGGTCACTGCTGATACGTCATCAGTTTACGCTGTTATTAGTAAGGGTTCTGAACACACGAAGCACGATTAGATTCAAACCGATATCTGCTAATTCTAACTGAGCGTTAGTTACTTACTTTGCTTCATGGTATATTTATAGACATGTACTAACGTCATTCCTTTCCGTGAGTACAGCTTTTAATTTTAATCCAGTTCATTCCTTTGTGCTGTGGCATATTAACCTTTTAAAGCCTAGCGGTAACTTTACGTACCACCAGGTTTAACATTAAAAAATTCTACGTGGTGCCCACATTGCGTTTATGTGTTTTGTACGGATCTCAGAACAAACAGCAACTTTTGCCTTATAAAACATTAAGAGACTGGTTTTTATAACCGAAGTGGAGAGTGTTTACAGCGCGGTACGCAATGAGTCCTCATATAAAACAGATACGCTTCGTCATTAAAGGGTTAATATTGGTATGTGAATTGTCGCCAGACACAACGAACTGTTGTTACATTCACCAGTGAATCCAAATTTTGCAAATACTAAATTATAAATACTTCTCCTGGATCCAAATATACACAACAAAAAATCTGTAAATTACGTATCACTTACAAACTAATATTTTTTGCACTAAGAAAGGAAAATTAAATCATGGCCTGTACTACACACAATTAGAAGCCGCCAAAGAATATTCTCCTTGGGCAATGCAACCCGCTACATCTCGATCCATGTGTATCGTTGGCGGCTGTTCGACATTAATTTCACCACATTTCTGGTCAATCTGTTAAAGGTTGACCTGTACTCATCACCAAATATTATTCGGGTAATCAACTTGAGAAGAATGAGATGGGCGGGGCATGTAACACGTATGGGGAAAAGAGAGGTGCATACAGGATTTTGGTGGCGAGACTTGAGGGAAGGCGACCAGTTGGGAGACCCAAGCATAGATGGAAGGATAATATTAAAATGGATCTTCAAGAGATGGGATGGGGCATGGACTGGATTGAGCTGGCTCAGGATAGGGACAGGTGGTGGGCTTTTGTGAATGCGGAAATGAACCTCCGGATTCCATAAAATGTGGGGAATTTCTTGACTAGCTGAGAAACCGTTAGCTTCTCAAGAAGGCCTCTGCTCCATGGAGTTGGTTAGTTAGTTAGTTAGTTAGTTAGTTAGTTAGTTAGTTAGTCAGTCAGTCAGTCAGTCAGTCAGTCAGTCAGTTAGTTAGTTAGTTAGTTAGTTAGTTAGTTATCTGTTAAAGGTAAGAGGACACTTTCCCTGTGCACACCATGAAGGCTTTTGGGGGGCGTGTAGGTATGGCTGCACTCATTCTTAGTTGCCAGCTGCACACATCAGACGCTCTACCCTCGGGTAAACATCCCTGGGCACCAATTGAGTATAAGGCTGGGTGTGCCCCAGGCTCGGTCTGGATGTTGTCAATAAGTCGAAAATCTCATCCGCGGGAAATCGAATCGCATTTTCTCGGTTGTCCTGCCTATGGCCTAGTCACCGTGCCGACCATACTATCCCGGCTGTACCTTAATCTCGAGAAGAAGTGTCATTAGTTTTATAAAACCTATCCAGATTTTATGGTACCCATACTTGGCGGTCCATTGATCACTGGCTAAACCGCCATTCAACGGACGCACTGTCCTTTTAATATTTCACTGGACAGCTTCTTGGTCGACGGACTGGAAAGATGGTTACGTCTGACTCGGCAGTCTGCTCTTTGGGCTGACATTAAGTCCAGAAAATGTAGCTTCTAAATCCAGCCTGAAAGTGGAGGGAATAGTACTTCCTGGGATGAAATTAGGAATAAAAAATTGTTGTCTGGAGAGTGTGCGAAGAGGTAAAGGGAGGAGAACGTTCCTTATACGTTTCCCGTATTTCTAAGAACACTCTGTATATCTAATTGCACAGAAATAAACCCCGTCTACGAAATGAAGCAACACCCCATATGATTTCACTTTCCTACTGTGTTAGGGATTGAGGGGGGGGGGGGAGAAATTTCTTTAGATGTAGGAAGGGGAAAGGGTGTAACACGGCAAGGGGTCACAAATCAAACAAATTAATGTTACTTTTTCGGATGATGCATAGCTTTCCACACTGCCGGTGACAAAATGGCAGCGAACATACGAACACAATTTGTTCCTAAACTTACCACCTGCTCCTTTCTTATCACAATATTTCACCAGCTACAAAAACATGGAAATCAAGAGCCCTGTTATTTGTGGTAGCGAAATGAGAAGTTGCGGAGGAATTAAGAAATTAACCTACGCTAGAGCAGGATCGTTGACAGTAGATTGCCCGCGAGGGGTATAAAATTTTAATCCACAGATAATTCGCTTTTCTCGTTTCGCTCTTTACTTGCTGAAATTTACGAATACACAGTGAAAGCAACCGTAGTTTCCTTTGTTTTAATTTACGTAATTGCAGCCTTTGCTTGTTTTAAAGCTGAATGCGCCGCTTCCCTCTGCAGTAGCTAGCGCTTCTCATTCATATTGCAGAGACATCAGGATCGATTCCCAGCCCGGAGGCTCTCTGAATTTTTTCAAGGATTTAGTCAGTCCTTCAACAGAAATTGTGTGATAGGGCCTTAAAATCCGCGATGGTTGGTCTTACCACGCCCATTGTAATTCGCGTATCTAAGTAATCCAGCTTTTCGATGTTGTATAACTTAACGAAGTTAAAATCATTCGTTAGCTAAAACAAAAGAACACCCCAAGTCACAATGCAGCAGTTAGCACCTCTTCGTATTCTTTCAATCCCGGGTCACCTTTCGGATATTAGCTTTTGTAAGGTTGCCATATCGTTTTTCGTTCGACAATTGCCATCTCTCTTTATCATCCGCAATCGAACTGCCATTTATAACTTACTTATTTCAGAAAGCGTTGTTAAATAAACTAAAAACAAATAAGTGTTATGAATGATTTTAAATTTCTTGCTGGTTAGTAGGTGATGGCGATTCGTTTTTGGAGTTATTCACCGTGTGGAAGTGAGCTATGCTACAGATGTTTCCGGAGAAATTTATAGTCTCTGTATCTGATTATCATATTTGAGACAGGGCTTGTCAGGTAACCCTGCCTATAAGAGTATTGCCCCTAGAAATTATCAGATCCTCGCTAGGGACAGAAACAGAGGTCTTTATTTCCTAATTTAACACCGCACATCTCTTAGGCATAAGTGCCTTCTACGATTCACTTTTCCTTCTTACACCCACGCCCATGCCCATTTATACTAGGACACGCTGGGATCCCCCCGCGATATCCCTCTCAACACAGACGACAGTATGGACAGGTTAAGCAACACTGTGCCTCGTGGCCATTTCGATCGATGGCTATACAATCAAAAAGTTTCACACCACCAAAGTTTTCCAGACGCCTATTTTAAAAATATTCCAAGGGTACAGTCAGGAAAGAGACGTGCTTATTTTACGTGTGTTGATATTTGAGCACGTCATAGCACGTATGAGGCTTGAGGAAGACGTGACCTAAAATTTCAACAAATTCAAAGCCCCTTTAACAAAAAACGCACGCCGAACGTGGCAAAAAACTTTAAATATTACACAGTTCTGGTGGTTATATCCGAGCAAAAGCATTGACAGAATCAACTGCCTTGTCCATATGTATACTGTAAAGTTATCATAGGTGTTTGTTCTGTGTGAATTACATGAACACATAAAAACACATTAAAACACATATTTTACCATTATCTTTATATACAGTGGGGCACGCAGTGGCGCAGTTGATTGAGGCCCTGCGCTACAAGCCGGAAGGTGGCGGGTTCAACTCCCTATGATGTAATTTTATTTACATTTTCATTGGCATTTTCATTTTTCATTGACATAATCCTTCCAGCCGCACTATGGCCCTGGGGTCGAGTCAGCCTCTAACAGAAATGAGTACCAGGAATATTTCCTGGGGGGTAAAGGCGGCCGATGCGTAGGGCTGACACCCTTAGCACCTTCATATGCCGATTGTCTTGAAATCTGGGAGCCTCAACCTCCTGGAACCCTCAGGGCCGTTATTTACAGTGACTGTATTTACATTAGAGAAATTTGTTGTTCTAATACGTCGTGCTTCATTGAACACGGACCCCTGCAATCGTAGATTGTCCGGTCGGATTGTGTGCGACCCCTTTTAACTGATCATTAGAGACTGGCCTAAAGGAACTTTGCTTATCCTGTCACACGTACAAACCACCCACATATGTCCATGAAAGACCGAAACTACGGTATTGTTTTAAGTAAATCCTACACATATACTTGAATAGCTGTCCTTCAGCAGTGAACCACCTACAGTCCATTTATACTCCAGACAGCAAGCGCTTTCCGCAACTTTGTGCTTGTCTACACAAATTCACTTTCGCAGCTAGACTTGACAGCTTGTCCCTAACAAAGCAATTTTGAAACATGCCTTCATATTCTGACCATTTAATGTGCTCTACCTTCCGTACATACACAATAATAATAATAATAATAATAATAATAATAATAATAATAATAATAATAATTCCCTCGCNATAATAATAATAATAATAATAATAATAATAATAATAATAATAATAATTCCCTCGCCAATAAAATTCTCCTCTAAAGGAAGACGAGAAATAAATAAAATTTGAGTATAAAACCTCAAACGAAGGACAGAGAAGTATACGTAAACGGGAATGTAATAGCTCTTCTTAGTCATAATCATCATTATCATCATTGCTAGCATTTAGCAGTGTTAGTCTCTTGCGACTGTCCCCATTCCGTGGTTAAATTGACAGTCGTTGCTTTATATTTTGCACTGTGTCCAACTCTCCCCTACTATTCAGTGTGTACGGCTAAAATCCGTTAACAAATCTGCTTCTATCTCTTCTTTTTACTTAATGGAAGCATTTATTTCGCAGTTATTCAACTATTTTGTGTAGAATGTTAACTATATTTATTTCTGTCTTGCTTGCTTCATTTCTGACACTGATTTATTCATAAATGTAGTCTTAATTTGTTAGGGTTTTTCCCAAAGATAGTATTTGAACTGCTCCGTGCTTTCAAAGGGTATGTTACTTGCCTTTAGATTGTGATTTTGTCCTGCGTTCCGATTTCAAGACATGAACATGTACTTAATTTTCTCGGTAGTTACGTCTATACCTATCTCCTTACTAGGAATTAATAAAGCTTCTGTGTTTTTCTTTATACTGTTCATGCTCTTAGCCAATGAATTAACATTATCAGTGCAAACCAGAAGCTGATGTGTACCATTCCCTTTCAGTTCCTCCGGGTTTGCCTAAACCCTCCTAATAACATACTCCAAAGGAAGGTTGAACTGCAATGGCACTTTCTCGTAGCTTCAATTCGTAAAAGTTACAAAATACATCTTCAAGTTAACAAAAAAAATTCCGGAAAAAGAAAACATAGGTTTGTATTGCTCCTCAGCGAGAAATCTCGTAGTGTTAAAAGGGTTAGGCAACAAAGTGTCTGCTCTGCAGAATAAATGCGGGAAGGGTGGCATATTTTGACTTCCATAGCTATCAACCCTTGAGAAAGCGCCATCTAAGCTGTCACGTGGATGATGGATCTTCGCCATCACATCAGCAGGCAGGGGGCAACGGGTAGGGTCGGCCTAGGAAGGTGAACTGTGACCCATCCAACTCGGCTATTGTATGGTGCATGTTCGATACCTCCCTGTCCCTCCACCCGCCGTACTAACATTCACACCTCAAAAAAGTGACTGACATGTTCGTAAGTCCGATACGGACCACTGAAATGACTATGAAGTGAGGCATTGAGCTGCGGTTTTCCTGTTAAGAAGAGACTTCGAGTATAAAATGAAGCAGTAATGCCGCTTACGTGTATGATCTATTGAATCTTAAGTTTTACCATAAAGACCCTTCATACTACATCCGGTCTGGACGCTTTTGAGAAGACAAAATGTCTGCGCCAGTTGGGAATCGAACACCAAATATCCTGTCCTCTGTCACATGAACTACTCATGACACTGCGTGATCTACCCCTGCTCAGTACTATTTATCCGCAGTAACAGACTTTGTCTATTATAGTGGGTTTGTATATATAATAAACTTGTCGCTGCGGGCTGGGAGGTTCAGGGTTCCAAACCAGGTGGTGGCAAAGGATTTTCTCTTCTCCACACCCGTCCAAATCGGCCCTGCAGCCACCCAACCCCTTCCCCCCCTCCCCCCCACCGTACAATGGATATGATGGCTGTTTTCCGGGAGTAAAGCGGCCAGGACGTGGCGTTGAACACCCACCCCATGCAGCACCGAGTTTCAGAATGATTAGAATTATACCTTTACTTATCTCTACTCCCCCTGCGTGCCTGCATGGCGTGTTACGGGGAGACCTTTACCTTTCATATATATATATATATATATGTAATAAAAGAGCAGTGAGGCCACTGGGGTGTGGAAACCAAAGAAGGATGTATGTGGATGGTCTGAGCACACACTTTTTAATACGCCTTTGCAGTGTTATGAAGAACACTATGCACTATTCACAAGGACTTCGAGCGAGTTGCTCTTCTAGCATACCCTTCCAAATTATTCATTTCAGTGGTTTCTGGCTTCGAAGACTTGATATGAAAGGGTGAGTTCGAGATTGAGGGATGGGGGTGTAGACGAACTGAACTCTGAGACCTTGAGTCCTAAGCTCTGAGCTCTGACATTCCTCAATCGTCTCTCCTCTCGCCATTCAGACTTTCCGCACGTTCTGGAGAAAGGCGTCGGCGAGCCTAGTACTCTTGTGGAGGGGAGGGGAATGCTTGAGGGGAATGATGGATTTTTAACCAACCTCGCGCCAACGCACGTCTGGAATTTCTATCTAGGATTCGGTATTGCTCGGGAATCGACAAATGTTTTGCAGTCCAAATCAACTTTACATTCGATGAAGGTCTTAAACACCTTGGAGTTTCTCTTTTAGAGTTAATGTAAAGGGTTTTAAGATTGATTCAGTATTAGGACAACTCATTTCAGAAGCTTCAAACGATTCCACTGAGATCTGATGGTGGCATTTACTGTAACAGACATTTCTTATGGCAACTTTATATCCTAATGCACAAGTGGAACACTGTTACGATACGTGAAGTTTTCAGCAGCTTAAAAACGTAACGCATTTTTTGGGACTTTAGAGGGTGTTGTGAAAGTAACGAGATGTGGCAAGTATTATTATTATTATTATTATTATTATTATTTCTTACTGCAATTGGGTTTTCACCCTGTGGCAGCAGTCTTACACCAGTACAGACACCACAATACAATAACACATACATAAACGGAACAGCACAAATTACAGTACACGTATTTGCAATTCACCCATACAGTACAATGTGCCTACACTAATACAGTATACCTACACAAGTACAATATACCTACACAAATGCAATATACCTACACAAATAGAATATACGTATACAAATACAATATACGTACACAAATGCAGTACAAATACAATATATCCCTACAACACAATATACGTACACAAATACAATACAAATACAGTATACTCATATAAACACAATATACGTACACAAATACAATACAAATACAATAAATACAATACAAATACAACAATACAATAATACAATACAAATACAATATGATGCTACTGTACCAGAGACTTGCGAAAATCGCGTTATAAGCATAGCACGTAGTAATTAATAACATGAGGGCAGTAACTTACAGGTTTAGGCACGACTTTTTCCTGATATGGATGCCGACAGTTAATGTCTGGTGTACTGACTCAGTCCGTACTCATTCTTCTGTCTTGGCTTCAAAAAAGTTTTATTCTTGTTGTGCAGGAAATTCGTATAAAGTTTGTTACCATTGTCTTACTGTTACAGGGGTTCCACACGCACACAGACGCTGATTTACGAATCGTTCTATCGGTTACTGCACTCGAGTTATCTTCAATCATTTTAAGTCTGCCAGATTCACATTTATTTCCTCTTTTCATTTGTTCTGGTTATAGCCTTATTTAAATAAGGATGTGCACGTTTCCAGATGTCACCTGTGCAAAAAAAATTTATCACTTAGTTCTTATGAAAGAGACAGCCTGTCTGTCACAGAAATGACTCCTGTGTAAACATGCTGTGGACATATGAAGTGTCGTTTTTTGAGAAACAGAATTTCATTACTTTTTAAGGACATATTTTCTTGATTTACGTTTAGAGAACCATTCATCGATAGGTGTGTGTGTGTGTGTGCGCGTGTGTGTGTGTGAGAGAGAGAGAGAGAGAGAGCACGCTGTTCGTCATGAATGTAGGTCGAATGTAATTTGCACGCAACTGACACATCGCTTTATAACTCAAGCCGTATTTCCATACAACATTAAAGCTGATGTAATTACTGAACTAGGTGAGATACTCTGTATTAGATAAGTTAATTGTTCAGTGTTATGATAAATGATTGTTGTTTATACAACGCATGTAAGTATGGACTGGGAGAAATTATCACATGTGCGCTTAAGTGTGAGGAGGCCGATATCAATGGTCGCGCGGTCTAAGGCGCGGTTCTGCGGCTGAGCGCTTACTGGGATTGCGGGTTCGAATCCCGCGCGGGAGCATGGATGTCTCACATTCTTGTGACATCACTAAGGGTGCTAACAGTGGACACAACTGCGAATGTAATTACTGTTGATTTATTTTAATATGTTACTGATTATACACTGGAGATTGAAAGACAGTACCTGGTATTCGGTGTGGAAAGTTTCGACAAAGGAGACAGCTCGTTGTTAAGTTTTTGAGTTACGGAAAGTACTCAGTACTTTGAAACTCTTTTAGATCCACGACCTCGATGTTTGTCTCTCATACTTGACAAAATGCATTTTCGTTCTACCGAATTAAATTTAAATTAAGTTTTACCTGTTTTTTGTGTGGGTGTGAAACTTGGTCTCTCACACTGAGGAAGGAACAAAGACTGAGAGTGTTCGAGAATAGGGTGCTGAGGAGGATATTTGGGCCTAAGAGGGACGAGGCGACAGGGGAGTGGAGAAGACGACATAGCGAGGAACTTAATGACCTGTACTCATCACCAAATATTATTCGGGTAATCAAATCGAGAAGAATGAGATGGGCGGGGCATGTAGCACGTATGGGGGAGGAGAGAGGTGCATACCGGATTTTGGTGGGGAGACCCGAGGGAAGGCGACCACTTGGGAGACCCAGGCGTAGATGGGAGGATAATATTAAGATGGATATTCGGGAAGTGGGATGGGAGGACATGAACTGGATTGATCTGGCTCAGGATAGGGACAGGTGGCGGGCTGTTGTGAGTGCGGTAATGAACCTCCCGGTTCCATAAAATGCGGGGAATTTCTTGACTAGCTGAGAAACTGTTAGCTTCTCAAGAAGGCCTCTGCTCCATGGAGTTAGTCAGTCAGACAGTCATCAGTCAGTCAATCAATCAGTCAGTCAGTTAGTTAGCTAGCTAGCTAGTTAGTTGAATTAAATTTCTCTTATAGAATTTAATTTGAGAGGGTTACAGATCATTCCTCTAACCTTTAAACAACACGGTCAACAAAATGAAGTACACGGACAAGCAATTGAAATGCCCACTTTTCTAATTTTAATGACCTGCAAGACGGATCATATTTAATTAATTATTTAAAATAAAATCTCCCCTATGCCACAATAAACACCACTCCATGAAAACGTGTGGAGAATCGAGGGATAGCTCCATGCATTCTTATTTTCGGTTCTTGGTAGAGGGGAGTGGGCAGCGTCACGCCCCCAGCTGCTTAACGCCCAAGGAAAAGGCCCTCATTGTCCACCTATTTCTTACATTCTCTTGTGCATACGTACCAAGACAATTTATTTCGTCTTGTATTCACGATTCCCCTTTTTTTTTTTCTTTTTTACGTAAGGAAACCTTTGACCTCATCAAAGCAGGGGTGCACAAATTCCCAAAAATGTAGGAGATACCTAACAATTCTAAGCTCCATATGGGTGACATAAAAGTGACTTTCATACTTAAGCCCCACAAATATTACGTGCCATCCTACAATATTTAGTCGCCCTAGCGACCTGGCGCCCGGAATTTGTGCACCCCTGGCTTAAAACATGTTCAGTGAAGGTGACGGTAAGAGTAATGGATAATAACAAACATATTATTAAGTTAGAAGTGACCGCCAAAGCAAGAATAACTCTAGGAGAACTGGTAACATTTCATGATTTTTATGCTGCTGGTTGTATAATCAGACATGAGAAAGTGAAAAGTGAAGATTCGATATCCTGAATTCGTACCAGTGAAATGTATTGGAAGTAGACAACTTGGAAGACGGGAACGAAAATGCATTGATAATAACAAAACTAATATATCAACCCTTTAAACCTCGTGTGGTAACTACATGTACCGACTTTTTAACGTATGCACTCCCCTTATTTTGCGAGACTTCAGGTTCTCACGGCCCTACTAATTAAGATTTCAGTCTCCTGATAACTTTGCTGCTGTAACTTCAGGGCCTTCTAAGACAGAGGTAGCAAGCCGTTCCATAACTCTTATACCTATATGTAGGAGGATTAATTCCACAAAGTTTCCAGCTTCAGGCGCAGGTAAATTTAGCGAGCCTAGGTTGACGTCGCAATTCGGGAGATTGCGCGAAATCGTGTGGGCGTAGATCAGTGTGTTTCTGCAATCAGAGAGCTGGAGATGGTAGTGTTACTTTGCTTACGTAGTAGCTGGAATCACGTGACTGAGGTAGGAAGGCAGTAAGGTTCGTGAGACTCGCGCTGAAGGTTGTTATGCAAAATGCTGGGGACTTTGTGGACCTAATCCTGCTACATGCCATCATGTAGCAGAAGACTAATATCTTCAAGGACTTGTTTTCATTGCTTCCATGTCCGCTTTCTTTGTAGGCATTCAAAACATCTTGTCTTTCTTCCCAGCTTCATTGCTTTTGACAGAATTCTTACTTTCGCATCTGTCAACCGAACTACATTCCTTCCTGCCTTTGCTTTGCTTCATAACCTTCCATTATTCTCCCTGTGACTCATGATTTTTCTTCCTATTATTCTTCTCTTCAGTTTCTTTCCAGGTTTCCGACGCTGTCACTCTCTTTATCGACATGTGTGTGTATGAGTGCGTGCGTGCAGGGCGCCTGTCTTGTTGGTGAGTTCGGCTGCCGTAAAACTAGCACGTTTCAAAAACAATCGCAACTTAACCCTTTAAAGACGAAGCGTATCTGTTTTATATAAGGACTCAGTGCGTACCGCGCTGTAAACACTTTCCACTTCGGTTATAAAAACCAATCTCTTAATGTTTTATAAGGCAAAAGTTGCTGTTTGTTCTGAGATCCGTACAAAACACATAAACGCAATGTGGGCACCACGTAGAATTTTTTAATGTTAAACATGGCCGTATGTAAAGTTACCGCTAGGCTTTAAAAGGTTAAACGTAAAATTATTGCTTTTGTATCTTCAAATACAGTGAAACTCGCTTAAGAAAAACCCGGTTAAGAAAATTTCCCGCCTAAGAAGTCACGATAAAGAAGTACCAAAATTCTCCCATTTCATTAAAATTACCCTTTTAAGAAATTTCCCGCTTAAGAGGTAGGATTTTCTTGGAATTTTCAAAATTTTCTTAGCAGGGTTTCACTGCACATTATTTTATTAGGTCCACTCAATTGTATTGCATATAGTAAATTAACAAACACCACTCTGATTTATTTTTTTAAATCGTTGTCGTGTTCTTCTCTTTTACGTGTTGTGTTTTGTGTTAGAGACTGCTAACTTGTGTAATTTTAATCACAGGATATTAAGCTAGTATGCAAAGAATGATATAATGAATAAACGCATCAAACTTTCGAGTTCTCAGTCGATATTTCTACTTCTTCTTTCAGAAGTAAAAAGAAATAATATGGTAAATGCGTAATTTGAAATCTCGGTAGCCACAGGGATAGATAGGCCTATATTGCTGAGCCATCGAAAGTAAATTGTGGGGAACTTGATTTTACTGTGAAAGAGTTAGAAGTTTTGTGGAACTCCTTGGAAAAGTTTTCCAACATAAGTTTTTTTTTATTCAGGCCTAATCTAATGTAACAGACCGATGGGTTGAGCTCATTACGGCGAGTTGCTCTTGGCCTCAGTTGCTAACTCACTGCACCAATACACACGAAACTTTATTTCCTAAAGGAACGGTTAAAGAGAGGAAACACAGGAAGTGCAGAAGTATTCAGTGTTTAATAATAATTTTAGATCCTTGCTCGATGTAGTGTTAACCTATTAAAGCCTAGCGATAACTTTACATACGAACAGGTTTAACATTAAAAAATTCTACGTGGTGCCCACATTGCGTTTATGTGTTTTGTACGGATCTCAGAACAAACAGGAACTTTTGCCTTATAAAACATTAAGAGATTGGTTTTTATAACCGAAGTGGAGAGTGTTTACAGCGCGGTACGCACTGAGTCCTTATATAAAACAGATACGCTTCGTCTTTAAAGGGTTAATTAAATATTGCACAAGTTGTAAGTTGTAAAACGCAACTTGATTTGTTTCCACTCCGTGATATGTTTTTAATTTGGGCGGGCTTACAGGGATCGTCTACAAACACAAAGGGTTCTGTTTTTAGGCACAGTAGCAAGTCAGTTGCAAAAATAGACTGTTAGTTGCTTCATGTCTGTCCGTCTTGTCTGTCCGTATCGAACAGCGCAACTCCCGTCAGACCGATTTTCGCTAAATTTTGTACTTGGAATTTTTATTAAAATTTGTCGGCGTATTCAAATTATGGCTAGAATATAGCAATATAAAAGAGCAACAGTGCCAGAAATGTTACGTTCTGCATACATTTCCTAACTTGTTTTATCTCAGTATTGAACTGGTTACAATATTTACCACGCGTTTCGTCTGAAGGGGGAACGGTATTGTTGTCAGGACAAGGCTGTGGATACGAAGTGTCTAGGCATAACACAAGTTCCTGGACTGTCTGCTGTCGGTTACATCACTAAAAATATCATATTCGAAACCCCGTTGTTTCTGCAGTTTACTGAATAATATTATTTTGTCTTGGAATGTAGAAGACAAAACAGCCAAAAGACTTAAGCGAACGTTTCTTTATATTTTTTTCTTCGTTATTCATTTGTCCCCTTCTTCGCGTTATTTTTCATATTTCTTCGTTTCTTTCATATCTTCTTATTTTTCTTGCTTCCTTTCTCGCTTATGAGGCACGCGTTGGCGCTACAATCCGGAAGGTCGCGGGTTCGATTCCCGATGGTGTCATTGGAATTTTTCATTGACTTAATACTTCCGGCCGCACTATAGTCCTGGGGTCTACTCAGCCTCTAACAGAAATGAGTACCAGGAATATTTCCTGGGAGGTAAAGGCGGGGGGTGCGTAGGGCTGACAACCTGCCACCTACGTTTGCCGATTGTCTCGAAATCTGGGAGCCTCAACCTCCTGGAACCCTCAGGGCCTGTCCAGGCCTGTAATGGGACTGCTTTAACTTTTTTCTCTGTGTTATACTAATAGTTGTAAAGTGCTACTCAGTTCTCCTATGTAAGGTCTATATGTGATAACTACTCTTTCCTTTATCGTGTATTTCACAGTTACTTTGAGCAGCAGACGCCCTTTAACCTTTTAAAGCCTAGCGGTAACTTTACATACGACCAGGTTTAACATTAAAAAATTCTACGTGGTGCCCACATTGCGTTTATGTGTTTTGTACGGATCTCAGAACAAACAGCGACTTTTGCCTTATAAAACATTAAGAGACTGGTTTTTATAACCGAAGTGGAGAGTGTTTACAGCGCGGTACGCACTGAGTCCTTATATAAAACAGACACGCTTCGTCTTTAAAGGGTTAATAAGTACGGGAAGTAAAAGTATACAAGCAGGCACTCAGTTTGCTTGTTTTAGAACATGAATTTCGAACATTTACTACTTGTCGTTGAACTGTGAATGGGCCTGTTTGTATTTTCAGTTTGTAGTTAGGTGGTGTTCGGCATTGTATTGTGGAGCGGGGGGGGGGGGGCTATAGGGTCTTTAATAATTATTAACCCTTTAAAGACGAAGCGTATCTGTTTTATATAAGGGCTCAGTGCGTACCGCGCTGTAAACACTCTCGACTTCGGTTATAAAAACCAGTCTCTTAATGTTTTATAAGGCAAAAGTTGCTGTTTGTTCTGAGATCCGTACAAAACACATAAACGCGACGTGGGCACCACGTAGAATTTTTTGATGTTAAACCTGGTCGTATGTAAAGTTACCGCTAGGCTTTAAAAGGTTAAAGGACTGTTGTAAAGTTAGTCTGGACCTGGGCGGTGAGAAGAGAACCGATGTGTGTACAGAATTCAGTAGCTCGGAACCCTCAAGATGTTTGCGTCTCTTTCACCGTAGTAGTACTGAGCCTTCACAGTGCGGTCCATATAGTGACTAGGCTGCGGGTTGTAGGTCCGAGGAACCGCAGTTCGATTCCTGTCAGTGTCATAATTTCCTCTTATTTTCAAAAGTCTCCAGATTGACTGTGGCGACCAACCAGCCTCACGTTCGATGGGTGCCAGGAAATCTCTCCATGGGGGTAAAGGGGCCGGAGCGTGAAATTACTCATCTACATCTAGTATCGTTAACAATTAGTGCACCTGTACCCGTACCCACATGCTGGTACTTTGATAGTGCGCACTTGGGCTATATATTCTTATTCCACATTACAGGTGAATTTACCTTACAGTTAAAATAAATTCACGCGCTCTGCGTTCGTTCAGAAACTACCATTCGCTCTGTAGTGGTCCGGGGAAGACACCACAACTTTACTTAAAGCGGAGGAAATGGTTCAAGTAAACAACTGGTAATAACGCAAGTTACACTACAATAATTTAACTTTTTTTTTTTGTTCACTCGACGCAACTCTTGTTTATTGGTAAACAGGCGTATTTTGTTGACAATAAATTGCTGCATGTTTCGACACTAACACCAGGGTCATCGTCAGGCTAAACCAGTACAAAAGTGGATAAGTAAAACACCTTACATCACGTCATTTCAAACCCTATGTGGCAGTGACGTCTGACACTTTACGACATTATATTTTTATGCATTATTATTTCTTGTTTAGCTGTGCAGCTACAATGTTGTGTTTACTGTGTGTTTGTGTATTATTTTGTTTATTGTGTGGCTTTGGTATAAAAGCCGAAACATGTAGAATTTTTTTGTAAACAAAAGGAGTTATTTTGCTAATAAAAAAGAGTTGTGTCGATTGAATGAAAAATTTTGTATTTTTATCCCATTAGAATATACAAATGAATGTCACACACTAAGATTAATAAAAGTTATGTTTAACCTTTTAAAGCCTAGCCGTAACTTTACGTACCAAGAAATTTAACATTCAAACATTCTACGTGGTGCCCACATTGCGTTTATGTGTTTTGTACGGATCTCAGAACAAACAGCAACTTTTGCCTTATAAAACATTAAGAGACTGGTTTTTATAACCGAAGTGGAGAGTGTTTACAGCGCGGTACGCACTGAGTCCGTATATAAAACAGATATGCTTCGTCTTTAAAGGGTTAATGGGGTAATTGCACGACCAGTAGGAGCTAATTTCCGTTACTACGAAACGAGATCACTGAAAGTATTTCATGTATTTAAATGACTGGATAAAATCCCGTAGTTCTGAAGTGGGACAAAAATGTGATTGTTAGGTGTGGAAAGGTAAATTTTGCCACTGTAGACCAGCAGGGCATGTGAATATGTGATGGTAACCCTTCAATGGGCCGTGCCATGGCTCAGGCGGTTAGCCGCTGCCGCCGGGTCAGTCCATGTGGGATTTATGGTGGACAAAGTGGCACTCGGACAGGTTTTTCCCCGAGTACTTGGGTTTTCCCCTGTCAATTTCATCCCACCGGTGCTCCGTTACTAGGAAAAGGACAAAAAAATAATAATCATCATGGTCATCTTCATCACAGGGTTGCACAAGAAGCCTCAAAGCTGCGGTGCGTCCGTAGCGTCTGCTGCGGGGCCCTTCACCACTAAAAAAAACCTTTAATGCCGCCCTCGGTACGCGCTACGGACCTTCAGTTCTTCACGTGCTGCAGGCTTCAGGGCATCGAAAACACAGGAATGCATTTAAGGTTACAGTAAATTTAAACCCTCTTCGTCCTAGGCAGTATTTTTAGTCTTAAACTCCAGCATCTTTGAAGGGTTAACCTCGATGGAGGTGAGTGGTCAACTTCAAAGCCCTACCTTTGTACTCCCCAAGGTGTTGTCCCTTTACATGATTGTAATACTTAAAAAAAAGCCAAAGTAACCATATTTAAGCGGTACTGTTTGTTTCAGTCTTGTGGGTTACTTAAATTAGCATATTTTGAATGCGTACTTAACACTCTTAATAACCGAATTGCCTCTTAACTCTCGGCACATAAATTATTTCGTAATAATGTAAACACGTGTAATTAGTCCTTTAATGAAAGCGAACAGGATGCATTTTCTTCATAAATTCTGCCACAGTAATGTCTTGTCCTTCATCATTGCTAATACAGCAACTTTTTGCATGAAATCCACCGTCATAATGTACTTCAGATGTTATGGTTTGGTGGTGCACGCGGTGGCGCAGTTGGTTGAGGCACTGCACTACGAACAGGCCGTTCGCCGGGTTCGATTCCCGATGGTGTCATCGGAATTTTTCATTTTTATAATCCTTTCGGTCACAATTGAGGGTGTTCGAGAATAGGGTGCTGAGGAAGATATCTGGGCCTAAGAGGGACGAGGCGACAGGGGAGTGGAGAAGACTACATAACGAGGAACTTAATGATCTATACTCATCACCAAATATTATTCGAGTGATCAAATCGGTAAGAATGAGATGAATACAGGATTTTGGCAGGGAGACCTGATGGAAGGCGACCACTTGGAAGACCCATGCATGGATGGGAGGGTAATATTAAAATGTATCTTCAAGAAGTGGGATGGGGCATGGACTGGATTGAGTTGGCTCGGGATAGGGACAGGTGGCGGGCTGTTGTGAATTCGGTAATGAACCTCCGGGTTCCATAAAATGTGGGGAATTTCTTGACTAGCTGAGAAACTGTTAGCTTCTCAAGAAGGCCTCTGCTCCATGGAGTTAGTTAAGTCGATCGCATGGGGGTCGACTCAGCCTCGAACAGAAATGGGTACCAGGAATATTTCCTGGGGGGTAAAGGTGGCCGGTGCGTTGGAATGACAACCTACCACCTTCATGTGCCGATTGTCTATAAATCTGGGAGCTTCAACCTCCTGGAATTCTAAGGGCCTGTCCAGGTCTGTAATGGGATTGCTTTTTATTATGGTTTGGCAATTCTGAGGGTTTTGAGGGAAGTTAAAAGAAAGTTGAAAGACAATGTCAACCACAGGCGATATTTTGTATAAAGGAAATGACGCATTAGATGCTGACAAGACAGCCATATAATTATGGAAACAAAGCCACATGTTCACTCTTCTGTTGTAGCCTCCAGTCCAATGGCAACGTAATTAAAGTTCTTCTACTTTCTAAGTTCTTACGTGTTTAGCAGTTTTCCAGTTTTATTACACAAGTTTAGCTAACTGTCACACGGTTTGCCTTCAGGATCTCTTAATGCCAACACTTTGTTATGTTTAATTGTGTGTACATATTTTACTCTGTGCAGTATGTTGTCTCAGATGTTGGTTATTTCTTTTACCACAGAAATTTATGTTTCTGTACAATTTAATATTCACTGTCGGTTATTTTTGAAAACACCACAGTTGTATTTGCAAGAAACAGGTGTGATCGCTAGTGGCGGATACAAAGTCGTAAAGAACATGTGTGGATATTGACTGTATTCGAAACTGGATTGCATCTTTGCTTTCCTTTTCTCGATACTATCATGTAATAAGGATCGTGGAAATACCAGATAATTCTGGATGTAGGTGGATCATAGAACGAGTAATTTCGAATGACTGAATGTCTGCTTTGCTGAAGAAAGGTGAGTAATAGCTAACTGGACTTCAAGCAAAACTTTATGATTTTTTGGAAAGGGGGCGTCATACTCTAAAAGCACGTTTTGCCACGCCACCTGTGAACGTGGACACAAAATTGGAATGACCAAAATTCTGTTACGCTGTAACAAATGTCTGAGATACCCGGTGGTATTTTTTTGAAATATGACTCCCTAAATTTAGGTTAAACCCTTTGATTTGGAACATAATATTTATGAAATCTGAGAATATTTGAACTTGAGAACAAGATGTAACTGGGGGGCATAGTTCAGATTTAAGGAAGAGGGTATAATAGCAAAACCCCACAGTACGGAGTGTTGCCCAAAATGTTGGTTACTCTGCTGACCAAGAAATGTTTTATTTTTTCGTTATTTTGTTTATTACAGTGTTAATGAAACTACCATGGGAAGCCGTTCTCAACTAGTCTACTTACTCGTTCGCACCTTGCTTCTCTTCATGTTCATTTTAATATTTACGGCTAAGTCTGCAATGGCCTAACGTTTTCTGACCAAAATTGCGTAGCAGTGTGGAGATACTAATCTGCCCAGATATCCCACATACCCTGGTAAAATTCACCCTCCTTGCTTTTCTCACATTTATGTGTAGAAAATTTTTTACGCCGACGTAAATTATGATATAACCTTATTTATTTTTTCTTTAATAAAATTATCGGTCTAACCGGATTGCAAATCCTGCCGGCCGCTTGTTACAGCTCTTCTAATAGCAACGTTAGAAAAGGAAACTCCTTCACAGTTCACAACAAATGCGCGTATCTAGTCTTGAATCGCTTTTCACTGTCAAAAGGAAATAAGAATATTCAAGTTGCCTTACACTTTAATGGAAACAGGTTTTTTTTATATCGAAGCTTTGAGAGACCAAACAAACACCGTTGCAAGTTATGTCATTTAATTTTGTACAGCATAGCGTAGAACTGTTGTGTAACTTGTCAATAACTGGAATGAGGCGAACATTTGGACAATCGAAGGCAAACAAGAATACAGATCGAAGTGATGGTACAGGCACACAAACAAGAAAACACGTACTAGTTTAATTACATTTATTTGAGTGTTGTGCTTTCCTGTCAACGATAGCCGCTGATGGAACAACAAAATGTATTGATTTTACGTTAGTATGTTTTATTCAATTCCGTGATGTTCCCAATCACAACCACGAGGAGATACAATATTTCATTTACCACACATACCTGAATGATATAAAGGAATGTACTGTTTGCCTACAGATAAATGCTCTGTTTTGCTCATTCAGTGAACCGCAGAGTCAGTGAGCATAAGCAGAAATGCAAGCAAATATATTCGTGTTTTTATACGGTAGACCCTCGAATTAACGGACCGCTTATGTACGGATTTTGGAAATAACGGACGAAATCTGTTGTTTCCAAAATTCTCATCCGCAGTGGGAATAAGTGAAATTAGCGGTCTTGACTGTTAATTAGTGAATCGGCCGCTACGTGGCGGACACAGTCGCGCGCCCAATCTTTGCTGACACTGGCGTGGAGGTTTTTGGTGTATTGCTCTTTTCATGACCTGGATCGTGGATTTATTATGTTTATCTGAAATTTATTAAATTCCAATTAACGACGGCTTCCGGACAAAGTGGTAGTGCTAACAGGAGAGTTGTGTACAGTATTATGTGTATGCATTACTGCTGTATATAGAGAACTGTATTGCTGTTTTGACGACGTCTAGGCTACACACACACACACACACACACACACACACACACACACACACACACACACACACACACNACACACACACACACACACACACACACACACACACACACACACACACAATTCGGAAGTACCGGACAATTGGCATTATTGGACCACCCAATCCCCACTATTAGTCCGTTCGTTCGAGGGTCTACGCTACATGGTCGATGTCAACTGAATGCACTGTGGATTTGGGTGAGTTTACGAAGAGTGCTTTCCAACTGCTCATGTTGTGGCTCGTGCTCATATGTTCTGTAAGTGTGGACGGTTTTGCGATTCGAGAGCGAGGTGGGTTACCTAAGCCCTGGGCTCGGAGAACGGTGGGGAGGGGGGGGGGGGTGGTGTTCTCCACAGAGGCGTTACTTTGGAGGGTCTCACAAATGCTCAACCCAATTTGGATATTTCAAACCACTGATCATGTAGTTTGTACCCAGCAACGTTCACCACGTGCATTGTGAGCACAAAGATGAGTAAAAACTCAAGCCCGAGTAGTTCTGACCCATCTTAACCATTTATGCACCACCACATGTGTTTAACAGTCAAAACTTATATACGCCCTGCCCATAAAATGTATTGATATGTTATGTTTGGATCTCAGAACAAACAGCGATTACTGTATACAGCACTGACTGATTATTTATGACAGAAAGAATATGTTTGCTGCGCGGTACGAACTCGGTCTTTAACCCTTTAAAGATGAAGCGTATCTGTTTTATATAAGGACTCAGTGCGTACCGCGCTGTAAACACTCTCCACTTCGGTTATAAAAACCAGTCTCTTAATGTTTTATAAGGCAAAAGTTGCTGTTTGTTCTGAGATCCGTACAAAACACATAAACGCAATGTGGGCACCACGTAGAGTTTTTTAATGTTAAACCTGGTGTTACGTAAAGTTACTGTTACGCTTTAAAAGGTTAAACACAATTCATGTTTCTGTTCGTCTTTAAATTATCATTCCTCCCATATTCATCTTCATCTACATGTTTCTCTTACGAGAAGAACAAAGGATTGGAGCCTGAGAACCCTCCGAAAAGCCATACGCTTTCGAAAAGTATGGGGACATTAGATATAAAAGTACTATTACGTTTTGTTTTCGTTTTGAAGAATTGACACAGTGAATGGATTAAAATAACGAGTTAGGTTGGAGCTGAAAGCGAGTTGCGTAGCCATGCTGATTATGGGTGCTCTCTTTGGACACACAAAAACCTACAGTGCTGCCAACCGACCACGTTTACAACTCACTGGTCAAGCCTATAACAGGCCTGTCTGGGCAGTACATAACCTAGTGGCTAGTACAGGGTACGTTCAATTCTACTTTTATCAGCACGTAGCAAAAATTAGCGTTATGACGTCCTTGTTATCGTCGTCTCTCGTGTTTCCAACATAGAAACTTTCAAAAAAGAGGATTTGAACATAGCCTTTCTGAAGCCTTCACAGCATTTATTTCCTATGCACATAAAGCAGCACGTAAATGGTTCTATCCAACTACCTGTGCGCTCTGTAAAATTAATAATTAAACCTGAAAAAGAGTACTCTGTAGGACAAAATAAAAACTGCAGTCTTGACCCTGGGGCCGTCGCGTGAAACTGTCACGGACTGAACATTATCTTTGTATGCGGGGTCTGTACTAGGTGTAATCTTCAACAGGTTACATTTCAGTATTCCCATCCCTGTAGAAAAGTACGTTTGAGCAGGTGTCCACAATTTTTTTTAAAAAACGCCCGAAGGGTGGCATGAAACAAGTTCCGTAGTAAGGACCCACAAATATTAGGGGCACCGCACAAAATTTGGTCACCTGGACGACCTGGTGCCCGTGATTTGTACACCTCTGCATTTAAATACTCCCGCTGCTTTTGAGTACTCGCCCCCCCCCCCGCCCCCGCCCACACCAATGGCTGTGCCATATTTTCCGTCACCCTTTCAGGTACTTCTAATCCGCAGGACCTCCCTAGTCTTCACCTAATCATAATTAACATCACTGACCCATTATTTTGTGGTTGACACAGTTTCCTCTGCGTAGAAAATTCGGTCGAGCCCGTTGTTATAAATATACTTCACCAGGAGTGTGATCCAGCAGTTTGCTCATAGCTTCATTCCACAGATGTTAAGTCAACGGTATTTAGTGTAACGATAACTACTGTCGAGCATAAAAACATTGGTTTTTAGAACGCCATCCATGCTAAATAAACTACACGACAAAATTATTTAGCGCCATAACAGGGAAGCACAACTCTCAGACTGTCCACAGCAAATATGTGGATTTTGCGTGTATTGCGTAATATGGTGAGTAACGCTTAATGAGTTTGTGTCATTAATGATTTCTTTTGAGACGGTGTGGAAATTCTCAACCCACGGCTCACCCCCTTATTCGTATGACTCCGCCCTTTGCCAGGAACCAGGTACCCCAATAAATGTGACAGTGACTCGAAGTAACAGGGTCTGACGTTAACTGTTTATTTTTATTGAACTTTTCGAAACCTAATCTGTTACTGTAACACCATAAATTTCCAAGTATTTGGCGTTGGGCCATACGAGAATCTAGAGGGAATGTAATCCAGTTTTCGTCCTTAAAACTTTGAGAGGTCTATTAACCTTTTAAAGCCTAGCGGTAACTTTACATACGAACAGTTTAACATTAAAAAATTCTACGTGGTGCCCACATTGCATTTATGTGTTTTGCACGGATCTCGGAACAAATAGCAACTTTTGCCTTATAAAACATTAAGAGATTGGTTTTTATAACCGAAGTCAGAGTGTTTACAGCGCGGTACGCACTGAGTCCTTATATAAAGCAGATACGCTTCGTCTTTAAAGGGTTAAAGCACAAACACTGTAATGTTACAGAATTATATTGACCGTTATTGCCCAAACGATAATTAATAATTTCAGTTTTTACGCTTTAAGTTGAAGGGGCTCTTCTATTTGAGAAATAACATACGAAACTGTCAGTACCCTTATTTTAAACAGTTGGTAAGACTCCTTAGGTGGGGGATGGGCCCCATCACAAGGCCTTTCACTCACTCTGTCTCTCTCTCATACACACACACACACACACACACACACACACACACACACACACAGGGCAAAACAAACAAGTATAAGTTGCCTGTGTTGAGTTCAGACACACTACCGTAGCGTTTGAGCGGATGCAGACATGACGTGCCTTGAAACACACGGCCATAAAATCGGCGTTATAGTTCTTTGAAGAACAGTTTAAATGTAACCTGTGAAAATGTTTTATTGTAACTTTTACAAAAAAAATATTTGATATCTTTTGTGGAATGCGTGTTTATTGTTGCGTAAAAATATGAATTTCTATTTAGCGTTTAATGTTCCTGTTCACTTTTTACACGTATGTGTTTAAACATCAGAACTTCGTGGAATTTTAAGAGAAGTTAATCCTTTTAACATTCCCTGTGTCAGTGATTTTCAAAGTATAGCTACTAGTTACGTCAGCAGTCACAAAAGCAACCACTGCAAAGGGTTCCGAAGTATGCGACTGTTAACAATTTGTTAAACGGTGAGCAGACTCAATGTCAGCAATGACAATGATTTCCTGACATTTAAAACGTAGCTTACCTGCACTGTTAAGCAAATACGACGAATGCATTAGAGCTTGCTACCTACGTATTAACCCTTTAAAGACGAAGCGTGTCTGTTTTATATAAGGACTCAGTGCGTACCGCGCTGTAAACACTCACCACCTCCGTTATAAAACCAGTCTCTTAATGTTTTATAAGGCAAAAGTTGCTGTTTGTTCTGAGATCCGTACAAAACACATAAACGCAATGTGGGCACCACGTAGAATTTTTTAATGTTAAACCTGGTCGTATGTAAAGTTACTGCTAGGCTTTAAAAGGTTAATGGAATAGTCTGAAACCCTTAAGGAAAATCTATCCATCCAGTACACCGCTTTTTGAAGCTTGTATCGAGTTGCAGGTGTCTATCCGTCCGATCCCGTTTCAGATTTCAATTTCAGTACTCTGGTTCTCCAAAGTGTTTTTAAATTCTGGTGCACGTCACTTGTAGGTGATTTTTAACTTTTCCATCTATACAAAATTGTCTGTTTCGAGACTTTACGTAGTCGTTCCCTCTTCTACCGACTTACAGTAGGCGTCGAGGTTGTTTATTTTCATTTGATCGCACACAGACACACACCACATTCGGTAGGACTCCTTTGGACGAGGGATCGGCCCGTCGCAGAGACCTCTACCTGACAACACAAACACTGTACAAGACAAACATCCATGCCCCCGGTGGGATTCGAACCCACGATCTCAGCAAGCGCTCGGACGCAGACCAAAGCCTTAGACCGCGCGGCCACTGGGATGAGACTTCAGGAAGTACGAATAAAACCAGCATACCGAACATGGCACGCGAGCGAAATTCTGAGGTGAGGTCATTAACCCTAAGCAGAATATATTCTTGAAGTTCTGCCTTGAGTTGTTGATAAAAATTAATTAAAGAAGGGCATTAGAGAATGAAGAACAGAGAAAATGTCGTGACTCGCTGAAAGTCGCCAGTGTTCATTATTCTTATTATTTATTTGTTAATATTTTATTATACTCCTTGCTTATTAATTGTTGTTGTTACAAAGTTTTCCCTCAGCATGTATGTTTTCTTCTGCACACCAGTTCTGGCTGCTTGCTTACACAGACCCCTAAATTAATTACTGCGTTAAACTTTGCAGTCTAGTGAACTAATTTGTCGTACTGTAGTTTGTTAGTAACCAGTGTGGGCAGTAGGTGTCACAGGCTGCTGACACCCTCACCTTAATGCACCGGAATATACTTTAAAGCAGGCCTGTGAAGTCGGAGTCGGAGTTGGTGTCGGTGTCGGAGTCGGTAAAAGTGTACGGATTCCGACTCCCACCTCAGTCTAAATTCTTAACTAGATACTCCAACTCCAGAACCCTGATAGCTACAGTAACCATTAGACTTATACTTAAATATAGGTTATAAGTCTAAAACGGAGCCTGATGATTCACGTGGTGGCGATGAAATGTCTTATAGGTTTACCGTTATTAATACATATTGAGCTTTTATGAAGGAGTCGGAGTCGAAAGTTTTAAAAATCGAGGAGTCGGAGTCGGAGCGTTTGTGTACCGACTCCACAGCCCTGCTTTAAAGCCTCGGGATGGGCGGCCAAGGAATCGCATCCTTTCCTCAGCAGAGGGAAGGCTTTTTTTCCCCTAAGGGTCCAGACCGGCTCTGAGGTTCACTCAGCCTTCTATTAAATGAGTAATGGGAGTTCTGTTCCTGGGGATAAGATGACCTGCATCTAGTGCCGAGGTTAAGAATGAGTGGAGCTGTACCTTTACTCCCCCATATCCTTCATACCGTGGAAGAAGACGGTTTTACCTCGGTTCCCCCAGACAACGCTGCAATGACAATTCAACCTTTTAATTAAAGGACAGTGATTATATGAAACCTCCTGATTTAACATTACAGCCCTAGTGTGTTTTTATCCACAGGATATGTGTGTGTGTTTTTTTTTTTCATTTTAAGTGTTTGTTTAACGACGTTCTCAGTTACTAAGGTTACATGGCGTCGGTGATACATGAATGAGTATTGATCGTTGGTAGAGTGATAACAACATGAAAATGCTTGATTACATTGAATAGACCCTAACTCTGTTCTCGTGCTACTTTGTCCACCACAAATCCCACAATAATTCTGTGTTTCGTACGAATTTATTTCCATAATCATTTCCAATTGAGACGCGATTTTTTTTTTTTTGCAGGGAGGCACTCTAACTGAAGTTTTAAATGCGTAATGTATAGCTGAATTGCACTTCTACCTTCATATATTTGCCAGTTCGTTGTTAACAGTCGTCTTTCAGTCGATTACTAATAGCCATGGCAACTGAGAAAGTGTCTTATAATAAACAAAAAGGTGAAGTGCTGAAGCTTTCGCTTCGCATTTTAAGGGATTTAAGCTACTTTGATGACTTCGAACCATATATACGAACACGCATTACGTAAGAAGCAAAATTACGTTCTAAAATTTTGCACATGTGATGCCTTGTGTCATTGTCTTCTTAATTAACCGCCGTTTTTGTTTACTTTTGTAAAAGAGCGCTCATAAAAATAGCACGTTGCCTTGTGTAGGACACAGGTGCCATCTCAGTGCAGCTGGCCATATGCCTCATTATTTTTAAACAGTAAGCATTACCGTAATATACGAGGTGTGTGTGTTTGTTGAATGAGTCGTTTCTAACAGTAGTGTAAAGGAAAGTGTCAGTCACGGTGGCCTGCAGTGCCACGGCAGGCACAATGTAGGCACGAATATGGCGTCGCAGTAAAATGCGCTTCCCAAATCCACATATGAATAAAAGATGGGATTTCAATTGAGCATCGATTTCGGAACGTTGTACGGAGTGCGCATACATTCCTCCGTTTCCTTACCCTTCACTGAAAATTCCAGTGACCCGTAGTCGAATGTAACAACCCGTTTCAACACGTGGAACACTGCAGCGTAAAGCTGCATTGCATAAAGAACGACCTTCAATTAGACCTACGTTACATCTTTTTTTTCAATATCTTATTCTTCTTCTATTGTACTTTCTTTGTATTTAACCCTTTAAAGACGAAGCGTATCTATTTTATATAAGGACTCAGTGCGTACCGCGCTGTAAACACTCTCCACTTCGGTTATAAAAACCAGTCTCTTAATGTTTTATAAGGCAAAAGTTGTTGTTTGTTCTGAGATCCGTACAAAACACATAAACGCAATGTGGGCACCACGTAGAATTTTTTAATGTTAAACCTGGTCGTATGTAAAGTTACCGCTAGGCTTTAAAAGGTTAAATCGCTAAGATTGCATTACCCGGATATGAATGTTTCTTGGGAAGAAAATAGCTGCCTGCATTTCTAAAGGAAAATCTCTCGAAATGTCCTTCATAGAAAATAAGGAAATGGGGCGATAATATTTTATTTTAGGGAGACAGAATGAGGATGTGATCTGAACAGAATTGCACCAGGACTGTGCCCAGTGGTGCATATTTCCTCCTCTGGACGTTGACCTTTCGGGTTCTGATAGCAGACGTTTTTTTATTACAAGTGATGTAAAGTTCAAACAGGTTATGTCTCTTTCCTGTGTTTCTCTTAAAAATGAAGTTTCCTGGAGCTGTAAGTCTGAAAATTACTATCTTTTTCATTTATTTGTTTAACAACAGTTTATCGTCTTTTAGCTTCATATAATGTCGAATGGAAAGATGATTTTGTATTGACCACAAAATGGCTTGTTATAAAATATTTTGTCAATGCTCGTTTCGATAAGACGAAGAAAGCCACATAATGCATCTATTTTGCACAGTTTGGAGGCATAAATATGAATTGGGCCATTCTGAATTCAAAGAAATGCTCAGCACTTTATTTTTTAAGTGGTGAAGGGCCCCGCAGCAGAAGCTACGGACGCACCGCAGCCTTAAGGCTTCTTATGCAACCCTGTGATTATTATTATTATTATTATTATTATTATTATTATTATTATTATTATTATTATTATTATTATTATTATTATTATTATTTGTCCTTTTCCAAGTGATGGAGCACCGGTGGACTGAAACTGACAGGGGAAAACCGAAGTAATCGGGGGAAAACTTTTCCCAGCGCCACTTTGTCCACCACAAATCCCACATGGACTGACCCGAGATCAAACCCGGGCCTCCGCAGTGGGAATCACTTTATTGATACTTTGGAGATGTCATTATTTAGATTTTACGAGAATCAACTACACGAATTTTGGTATGGTACACAAGATGTCTTCTAAATTTTTCAGACTTTTCTGTGTCCATACTACTGGCCTACCCTGCACACTGTAACATTATCTCCACATTTGTGCGAAAAATGTTTTATATAATTCTGAAAGGGGCATTTGTTTGTACAATTGCCCACATTTTTGTTAAATATTTGCTTCGTTCCTGCATCGCTAAAGTCAGCAAATTAAAGGGCACATAGCAATGTACATATATGACTCAGAATGTTGGGCTTACATCCGTGAGATATTTTCCGTATGCGTTTTCGTTCTTAACACTTAAAAATTTCTTAGTACAAATAACGTCCAATTACAGACTAAGTACTAAGTAAATAAGGGTTTTTTTTGCACTAATTACCTTTGCCCTCGGGTTACGCTGTTGGTATTTTCTTGGTGAGATCTTTCAGCGTTGGGTACTGCGTATGGTTAACAGTGTGAGTAAACACAAGCTTTCCTAATTAACTGTTGGACTACTTACTTTGTTGATTCAGCGAACTACAGAAATTTCACTAATAGTCACTGCATATATTTTTATTGAACATACTGAAATTAACCTGTTATTTCAGAACGGAAGTTGCGTATCTTCAGTGAGTTAATGACCCTTTCACCTTCAGGTCATGAGAAAGAAGTTCATTGTTTATGCAGTAAATATTTTCCGAATATTACAAGTATAGAAACACCGTAAAGAGGGGAATAATTTTTCTCCTCCTCATCCCCGTTTAACTTTATATTCTTCCTCCTCTTCTCTGCCTCCTCTCCATTATCTTTTCCCTTCTCTTTCCTCGTGTTAATATAATATTGCTTAAGTTTTTAAAATTTTGGAGTCAGTACGAAACTTATCAGTTTTTTACGAAAAAATATTGTAAATGTAAGTTTACGTGTTGACTGTCACGGGAACAAAACATGTCGCAATAAGGTATTTGCCATTTACATTTGCCATAATAATGCCATTTACACACTTTTATGTGCGCCTAAATCGTATCTGTGTTATAGTTATTGCAGTTAAGGTAAAGGTAAAGGTTCACCCTATAACATGCCCTGAGGGCCCAAGAGGGGGAGTAGAGGTATAGCTCTACCCGTTCGTGAGCCTCGGCATGAGGAGGGGATGAGGTGGCTAGCCCCACGCCCCGGCCGCTTTACCCCCGGGAAAGAGACCCGGTACCCATTGTACAGGAGGCTGGGTGGGCCCCAGGACCGGTCTGGACGGGTGAGGAAAATCTCGCCCCCCACCGGGATTCGATCCCTGGACCGTCCAACCCGTAGCGAGTCACTATACCGACTGAGCTATCCCGGCCCGCTGCAGTTAAAGTAGTCGTTTAAATACTGACAGCATAGCAGTCCTACATTCATCCCTAGCTTAAGCCAGTTCAGTCCATTACTGTCCACATATACCGGGGGTGCCAAAAAATGTATACGGCATGCGCAACGATACACGTGGACTGTTTGGTCCACGTTGCTTAAGCAGCAGTTCGCCGTAATCAGAAGTGTCTAGACGCTGATGGTAACCACTTTGACCACCTCTTGTAATTGCAGAAGTCAAACGTGACTTTTATTCATCTTTTGTTATCGGTATATATTGAGTATTACAATTTTAATACAGTTTTTTTCCTTTCTTAAAATGTGTATACATTTTTTGGCACCCTCTGTATAGTTTAATTTCATCCTCCCATATACGTTTTTTTTACTTCGAAGTGATCTCTTTGCTTGAGGTTTTCCGACCTAAATGATGTGTGCAGTGCTCAGTTTTTCCCCCCCCCCCCCCCCCGCGCGAATCATTCTGTGTAACTGCGCAAAACATACGTAATGGGAAACCATTAAAACTTCTAGACTGCAAGTTACACGTAAAGCATTCCCTGTGGCACATATACAGACTTCTGTTCACAGTTTTAATAGGAGATTGGTAATAAGCTTGGAGTATCTGTTTAGATCCGCTTTTACGAAGTCTGAAGCACCCAGCAACATGCATATTTACGACTCAGTGAGCGTAATGCTTGATACAAATCAGTTGAATCGTGACGTAACCTTAACTGTGTCGTCGCTCACGGTAAGTTCCTGGCGTCTGTGAACAGCGTGAGTAGTAGCTTGGCTTTGTGTAGAACCCGTAACGAACGCGCGCAACTCTTTGTCAACCATTGGTACGCGCGCAACTCTTTGTCAACCATTGGTACGCGCGCAACTCTTTGTCAACCATTGGTACGCGCGCAACTCTTTGTCAACCATTGGTACGCGCGCAACTCTTTGTCAACCATTGGTACAAGTAGCGTCAAATTACCGAAAGAAGTGTGTGTTTGTTTGTGACGGCGAGTGTTTTGAACTGAGAACAACGGCTTGGCAATTGACAAAATCAGCATCAGAGGAAGGCATTTCTGTTGCGTGGAGCTGCAACATGCCAATGCTGATAGGAGCTAAGGCAATACTGTGCTGAAATGTAAATGTAGAACCATGACGTCGTCAATTCTACTTCGATCACTTGCCTCGTATTATTCAGAACGGAACGCTATGGAACATACCATAGTGCACTCTGAAGATGGAAGCAATATATCCAGTTGAACTCGGTTATAATGCCATGAAAGGGACTGAATATTTTGTGTCGTTATAAACGAGTGTTGTTACAACCGAGCATTATAATCTTATGATTAACAATGTGGAATTAATTGGTGCCACAGAAAATCTGACGTTATAGACGAGGTGTCGCATAAAGCTGTGTCGTTATAACCGGGTTCGACTGTAATTTTTTCTTCCGACAAGACAGAAACGTTTTCCATTGCTAAAAGACTTCATAACCCAGAAAATAAACCCGTAATTTCTGCATGTGTTGCCATGTAAACAAGAATTTGGAGACAGTTAAATAGAAACGAAATTTAAATAACACTTTCGTTGTGGTTTTGACGCCTTTTAGTCTGGTACATAGTTACTAACCTTTTAGAGTCACCTTCTATGTCCATATGGTGTTTCCATATATCCTGAAGATTGAGGCAGCAGATCTTCCGAAATTTTAGTGATTTCCTACTAGACTACACGCTATTGACGTCACAGAAGACAGGAACGTTTAGTCACTGCCTTGAGAACCTTAAATCTCAAAGAAACAAATATCTCGCATAGTGTGTAATGAATATTGCCTCATTAGTAACTTAATGTGCTTAGTTGTGACATGTCACATTTGTCTCTGTCCGTTGCTTCAGCTATCCTTGGCACAAAAGAATGCGTCGGAGTCAGAAATGTGCTTACGTCGTTGGGTAAAAGTAAGAGTACGTATTATCGATTACCCGGGGTAATGGTGGGGTGGGTAATTGAGAAACGCGGGTAATCCAAAACACATACTTTACTGAGCCACGAACAAACAATATAACTGTAATTTACTTATATACGTAATAAGTACATAGCGTACGCACATTATTTACGTAAATAGTCCGTCGTTTTTGTTTGTATTTAGGATTTTGTTCGAGCACTCGGCGCTAAATCGCTTTATTTTCCACCTTCACCATTAGTCATTAGCAACTTAACGAACGCGGACGGATAATCCGGGGACCGGATAATCCGGAAGCGAGAGTACGCTGTGTCATAAAAATTATTCCGCTGGATCCGTTAGATCGCGCTAATAAGTAGCCCAGTGGTTTCTTTTCTAACAGCAGGAGATAAGAGAAAGCAAGTTACAAAACTTTTAAAATTTACCATTTTACCTCTGAACAACTAACCTACCAAAGTCACAGCCAAAATACATGAAAGTAATCCGTAATGTACAAGGAGAGGACAAAACCAAACAACAGACTTGAAAATATGCTATAAAACACTGAGGCGTATGCTACACTTGCAGTTAGTTGCTATCTCGTACGCTTGTTGGTAGAGATTAAATCGATCTGATGTATGTAACAGTTTTTATAGCATTAGTTTTGCCCATCGTCAGCACAGACAGATTGTTTCAAGCAGACGTTAAGACACTGGACACCGTTCGACGTAATACTCTTATAATGAATTAGTGAACGTCATATACCTTTAGAGAATTTCTTTTTCTCTTCGCACATCCTCGCTGTGTTATAGAATCGATGTAAACACAGTAAGTATACGCTCTGCAGAACACTCTTCTTCTTTATTGCTTTGTACGCGACACTTGCTACATGTTTCAGCCACTGTTCGCTGCTATCATGGGACAGTTCTCAAATAGGATCCAGAAAAAACACGAACGCACATTTCTGTCATTAATAGGCATATCGTCTGTACCGCTCAGTTAAAATTACATTCATTTTTATTATATGAACTTTTACTTTCAGTGGTGTATGTTAGATTTTAACCTTTTAAAGCCTAGCGGTAACTTTACATACCACCAGGTTTAACATTAAAAAATTCTACGTGGTGCCCACATTGCGTTTATGTGTTTTGTACGGATCTCAGAACAAACAGCAACTTTTGCCTTATAAAACATTAAGAGACTGGTTTTTATAACCGAAGTGGAGAGTGTTTACAGCGCGGTACGCACTGAGTCCTTATATAAAACAGATACGCTTCGTCTTTAAAGGGTTAATTTGCGTTATGGCTTCACACGTTCGAATCGCGCACGAACGATAGCTCCTGTCTGTATTTTCTGTGGTGTACGACAACAGACGTCCTACGTCGTTTAGTCGCCTAATCAAGGGGCAGTCTTTTGTGTCCTAAAATCCATTGTAATACAGTCGAGCCCTGTTATAACGTCATCGGTTTATACGACACCTCGTCTATAGCGTCATATATTCTGTGTTGCCAATTAATTCCGCACTGTTAACAATGACGCTATACTTACTCGGTTATAACGACACTCGTTTACAACTACACAAAGTATTGAGTCCCCTTATTGACATTATAATGGAATTCGACTGTATTTTGATCCTTTGTACTGAGTATTCTTACTCCACGGGGTCCCCAGATTGGTTAAAGAAACACTCATGCAAATCAAAAATATTATAAAATCCATTCATCTTGTCAAAGTTATAAACTGTGTATGTATAGTGTAGTGTAGTGTAGTGTAGTGTAGTGTAGTGTAGTGTAGTGTAGTATAGTGTAATGTAATGCAGTGTCGTGTAATGCGTAGTGTAGCGTAGTTTAATTTAGTGTATTGTTTTGAAAGTTAAATGTTGATGGCATATTATTTTGTCGTACAGCCAAAGAAAATTGTTGACGTCAGAATGTAAGGTACAGACCCTCGCTTTGGGAAACAAAAAGCCTGCCCTTTGTCGGACATTGTGTGCTTCAAATGCAGATAAATGAACCGGAACTGCGGAAAGGCGAACTAGTAATTCGCCCTGTGGGCGGGTCTGACAGATGGCCAAAGGCACATTCACACATCTAATATCAGACAAACTAATTAATACCATTTTCGCCCTTTGTGAATTGTGCAGTGTTAAATACACATCAGACTGCGGAAGATGGGTGACAGGAGGGTCGATTGTAAACAAGGGAAGCATAATGTGGTGGAAGGGGTTGGGGAGAAGGGGGGTCACTAGGGTTGAAATCTGAGTGTTGACCGCTGTAGGCCTTTTAGCCCTGTGCGTATTTTCATCCCAGTCTATCTCACTTTTATATACAGCCAGTCTAAATTATCCACATGGCTTCCCTATAGGCTAGTTAACAGACATGTCCTAACTGGTGATGTTCAAATTGGGCGAGCTCTTGGAATAACACAAACATTTTCACATGCATTATTCAACAGAAATACAATGTTAATTAATTAGCAACACGAAACGCTAGGCAGTTTAGATATTCACAGCTCTCGTTACATGAAATAATTGCCTAATTTATTTTTTTTACCCACACATGAATTCACGCAAATTGATCACTATTTAAAACAAATATGTATTGTTTTTGAAACGAGCCAGTGACAAAACTGTGATTTAGCAAGTGACGTCGGATTAAAAACCACTCAAAAGCAAATCTAATTAGAATTCAAACACATTCAAGCAATAATTTTAATGTAAGACATCTCCTTTGGCGTATCAATTGTAAGTGCATGTTTTTTATACTACAGTGAGTCCCAACATGTCCTTTAGCACATGTTTTATTGATAACTGGTTTCGGCTCATAAAAGAGCCATTTTCAGGCCGTAACAAAAACTGTAAGCCGTAAACCCCATATGTTGCAGGTAGGAGATCTCCCCCCCCCCCCCTTTACAGCACTGCAGGTGGACGATCTCCTCCTTTATGTAACTTAACTGGTTGAGGATTTGTTAGCTTCACCAAAAAAAGACTTCGTTGCATGATGATTGGTTGGTTGATTAGACACTCGCTACATAAAGCACTCTAATAATTCGAACTTGTTTCATGAAAATATTTCCTTGTTATAAACCTTTTAAAGCCTGTGTGGTGATGGGTTTATGGACTTTATCCATCTTCCGAAAAGTAAAATATTAAAAATTAAAAATTAAAATCACAACGTTTCGGAAGCTGGCTCTGCTTCCGTCCTCAGGTTAATGGAGGGGGAGAAGAGAAGAACACTTACTCTGTTGGGCCCGTTAGACAGACTTAGCCTTCATCACTGGACTGCTCATGTCAGCGAACCTCAGTTCTATAAGCACCCGAAAATAGGTTTTACCTGTGAGAGATATATCCTATCGGGTACTTTACGTAGCACCTGGTTTACCAGTGAACAAGTCTACATTGTACTGTCATTGCATTTGTATGTTTTGTATGGAACTCTGAACAAACACAAATATTTACCTTATATATAATTAAATGACTGGTTTTTATAATAGAGACGAAATGTGTTTACTGCGCGGTACGAACTGAGTCCTCACGTAAAAGAGATTACGTTCCGTCTTTAAAGGGTTAAAGACAATTTTGTAACAGCAAACATACTCTCCCTTGCGGGGCTTCATTTATAAAGTGTTTTGCATATTTCTAAGAACCTAAGTGCCCAGTATGATTTCAATGGATGGGGAAAATTTTATGTTACTTCCATTAAACAAAATGACCCGTTATGTCATACGGTTTGTCGACTTGTACACAAATTCACTTCCGAACGACTGCCGTTCTGTCAGTGAGACCGCCAGGGTGAGGGTGGATAAAACACGACCCACAACAAGCACAGTCCACCAACCGTGAAGTCTCGGTCGACGACGCTATCGCCATGAAAACTAAAATTAAAATTAGTTGTATGTAGAAAGCTGTCGTTATCACCAGCATCAGAACGTGAGGCATCTCTCAAATACAAAACGTATTGCGAAAGCACCGTCAATCATTCGTAGATTATTTAATGTCTGTGTGTTCTTATCTGCCTCGTTATTACGGGTAAAAATCAGAAGACTGGAGTCGTCTTGAGATTTGACGCTGTACCCTTGAGTGAGTATTTTGCTACGTTTCGGAGGGATAGTTGTGCCTCAATCTTCAGTGTTAAGAAATCCAAGACCCTGAAGGAGAAAGCATTACGGTCCTTCGAAACGTCTGGAACTCTTCATCCAAAGACAGGGCGTCACATACTTGAAGACTCGAGTTTTTAGTCACATGGCTGTGAGAACCTCAAATCTCGCATTTTAAATAAATTTAAAAATGTTTATCGTAAGTCTATTGTCCAGTCTATAAAAATGTGCAGGAGCGTGGAGATGAAACTCTATACGCACTGCACAGTGCATTATGTTGAGTGATTAGCTTGAACACTGCAGACGACAGATTTGAAAGTACAGTAGGAGTTTATGAATTCATTGTTGGTTTATGTAATGACGTCGTTTCAAGTAGCCTTTATAGCGTCACGTGGTAGTATATTTGCAAATTATTAATAAGGAAGAACATGTAAGGAAGAGACCATGGCTTATTTTAAGGTATCTTCCATCATAAGCGTAACTTGGCTGGTAACACTGGGGGGGAGGGGGGGAGGAGGAGGAGGAAAACTGACTATGGGTATTTCCCATAAAACGCAAGTTTTTCATTTTCTTTTTTCTGTCTATTTTTTATCCAATTCAGTAACCAAATAAATTATTCCCAGGTTGAAAAAATATGGGGGGGAGGGATTTGCCCCCCTTGTCCCCCTCCAAGTTACGCCTATGTTTTCCATAATTTTCCTGATGAAAGCCAAAAGAAATCTTAGTTTTGGGATCGAGATTCAAAACGAGACCTCCGAAATATGTAGTGCTTATCACTTAACCTAGTCCTTCGGTTTGAATTTATGGACTATCTACACCGTCACTGGAATTGCTGATGAGCGGGTGTTTGTGATAGTGTACCGTTTTAAACATGTTTATATTATTCCATGTACTGTGCCCGTGTTATTCCAGTACAGTGTTTCCGTTTCGTATAGTGGTTGTTTGGTGTTACGAAACTGTCATTAACCCTTCAAAGACGAAACGTAATCTGTTTTTTTATAAGTACTCGGTGCGTACCGCGCAGTAAACACTTGTCACCTCAGTTATAAAAAACGAATCTGTTGATGACGTTGAAGGTAAATATTTCAGTTTGTTCCGAGGTACATACGAAACACATAAAGGCAATGTGGACACCATGTAGAATTCTTTAACCCTTTAAAGACGAAACGTATCTGTTTTATATAAGGACTTAGTGCGTACCGCACTGTAAACACTCTCCACTTCGGTTATAAAAACCAATCTCTTAATGTTTTATAAGGCAAAAGTTGCTGTTTGTTCTGAGATCCGTACAAAACACATAAACGCAATGTGGGCACCACGTAGAATTTTTTAATGTTAAACCTGGTGGTATGTAAAGTTACCGCTAGGCTTTAAAAGGTTAAGCACCGTAACATTGTCTCTAGGGACTAAGGAAAAGTACGAAAAATCTAAGAGAGTATAGTCGGTTTTCTGCACGAGATTTGACCAGGTGCCAGCCGAATAAGAACCATCACACAATTTGCTCGGTTTTTAGACTTTTGTGTCCATCCAGCGACAAAAAAAAATGGCGTATCCCTGCAAAATATTTGCACTTTGCAAATTCGCACCACTGGTGCTTGTGACCTCCCTCGGCACAAGCCGTCACTGATCCGCCTTCTTTTTCGAATGCTACAATAGTTGCAGTTTTGTTTATTGTGTGCTCTTCTCCTATGTTAGTTACACACGGTGGGGAACATACGAAACGAGTAACGGTATTAAATTAACGATTGTTATTATAAATGACTGAAATGTCCTTTTCATTTTTTGTTTCTAGAGCCATACTATCCAAGATCTGGAAGTTTACACGCAATACCGTGTCTCTCTCCAAGTGTTCAACCCGGAAGGACCTGGTCCGAGCACAACAGTCCTGGTAATGACGGATGAAGGCGGTGAGTAAACAGTTCCAGTCGCTCGCGGTAGATAGCAGAGTGTATCTGTATATCATGCCGCGCTCTCAAGTGGCAGTCTCTAG
The DNA here is from genome assembly GCA_013340265.1 of Coptotermes formosanus. Taxonomy (NCBI): domain Eukaryota; kingdom Metazoa; phylum Arthropoda; class Insecta; order Blattodea; family Rhinotermitidae; genus Coptotermes; species Coptotermes formosanus. The sequence continues at coordinate 1,484,949 of BLKM01000606.1, forward strand.
AAACACGTGCTGAAACCCAAACCTCGACGAGAAGGAAGAGTCGGTCAATACGAAAGGGAAATTGAAATTCATCAGGGGTAACCAAACATTTTAGCATTAGATACGTATAAATTCTATTGACGGAAGTTGTATGTGCAAAACAGGGCACTGAAGCGGAATAAGAATATTGTGTATGAAAAATGGATGTACTGACCCGTGGTAAAATGAAGGAAAAATTGTGTTATTCAGAATGACCTCAACGGTAAACAGGGATGCACAACCAGCAAAATGAATACGTTGTAATAGTGGGAAATGTCTAAAAAGCAACGTTGAAGATGGAAGTACAGGTGCGCACCCAAAACCTATACAGAATGTCAGCAAATGCAAATTATAACCTGCAGGAATTTAGTGTGTCTAAAGTTTTTGGTTCAGATTCAAATCGAACTTAACATTTTCTCAAGCATTACGTTTCATTAATTTTAATGTGGGTCATCCCGTTGTACAGATATCAATAACTTAATGGAAATTTAAATAACCGTATATATACATATTAAATTGGTGTTGTGGTGGCCGCGCGGTCTAAGGCGTAGGTCTGCGGCCGAGCGCTTGCTGGGATCGTGGGTTCGAATCCCACCGGGGGCATGGATGTTTGTCTATTTTGAGTGTTCGTGTTGTCAGGTAGAGGTCTCTGCGACGGGCCGATCCCTCGTCCAGAGAAGTCCTACTGACTGTGGTGTGTGTCTGAGTGTGATCAAGTGCAAAACAAAATACCTCGACACCTGCTGTGAGTAGGTAGAAGAGGTAAGGACTACGAAACGAAATTGGTGTTGTACTGTGTGGTTCTTTAAATTTTCATTACATCACTACTCGTCATTGTCAAAATTCAGTAGTTAGTAAATTTAGTTAAGGTATAGAACTTGTTTTTTATCTGAAATATTTTTGATACAGTGCGTACGAGTGTTTAACGAAGTGTAAGCAAAATTGGTTTGTAAGTCATTTTCAGTACGGATTAAAGAGCTTGTTCATTCTTGCTTTATTTTAAGATCATGTGGTTCTGCGCATGTTTTGTGGCATTGAATGGCCGGAAGATCTGTGGCAGTTGAAGAAGTGATTTTTCTTATTGTAAGGTGCCCGTGCTATATTTTCCTGGAAGTGCTGAGGAATATGGCTAATCCCGTTAGGATATTGTAGTCTCCAGACCTAAAAGTAAAGGCAGGACCTCCGGAACAGAAAGCAAGATATAATTCTAAACTATATTTCGTCGACGTGAATTAACTACACAATTCCCCGTTATTAGACCCGAAGGCATTTCACCGATTATCCGAGTCCAAGTTTTTGAGAAATATGCACAAAATTTACCCACACTTCTGGCGACCACATTCGTGAGTTACGAATTTTCTAACAGAAAACTGACACAGCAAAATATATTGGTTTGAATGTAAAAGTTAGATCTCAGTTACTGATATTTTTAATACAATTTTATACGGCACCTCTTATGAATTTTATTGTATTGGGCTGTAGATGACCATATTGGGTCGAAACATGTTGCCAGAATGAAGTCTATAATATACAATAGTTGTGTTTGACGGTAATTAATTCCTGCATTATGGAAGAATATATTTGTTATTGTGTAGTGTGGTGAGTGTTGTTAGCTATGTATAGATCAAACCAACAAATGCACACTAATGATAAATATGTCTTTTATCTTTCAAAAAATAAAAAAATATAAAAATATGTATTTATCATTAGTGTGCACACTAATGATAAACACATTTTTATCTTTCAAAAAATAAGAAATGTAAAAATATGTGTTTATCATTAGTGTGCACACTAATGATAAATATGTTTTTTTGTCTTTCAAAAAATAAAAAATATAAAAATTCTTTATCATTAGTGTGCGCACTAATGATAAATACATTTTTATCTTTCAAAAAATAAAAATGTAATAATATGTATTTATCATTAGTGTGCACACTAATGATAAATGTTTTTTATCTTTCAAAAAATAAAAAATATAAAAAATCTTTATTTATCATTAGTGTGCATTTGTTGATTTCATCTAGAAATATAATAATATGCACGGTGTGAAAATATAAAAGTTACTAGCTATATTATTGACGTAGAAGTTGACGCATTGCAGATAGTTACTTTCACGTTCCGGCCGCTTTACTCTCTGTACCCATTTCATCAGAGGTCCTATCGTTAATCGAACCCCAGCCGTCTTTTCCGTAGGAACCACTTTTCCTGACAGTTATCCCGATTTGTTGCCCTCACCATAGTACTTTCAAATGAACTGCGATCATTCGACGGTTCGTAATTTGCATTAAACCTAAAAAGACGGTTTTTCCGTAACACTAAATCAAGATTTCGAATAAGTAATGAAGAACTTCTATGTGAAAATTTGAGACATATGTGTTACGTAGTTTTGAAACGTTTCTCCTTTATTTTCCTACAGCTGAGCGTTCGGTCACCATTGCCAGCAGCGCGCTGTAAATGTTTCTTTCTTCTTACTGAAAATGGCGTACATTTGGAAGCTTTTCCGGTTGTGTGATGTCAGCCATTGTTCTGGTCCGTGCGCTGACTGTACGTAACGTGGGAAGACTCCTTGATTAGATACCTTTGTTCTGGTTTTACACAACCTGTCATACTAGGCTGCCTAATATCAGTCTGTTAAAAATAAACTCAGTTGCAACAAAAAATGTTAGTCGTTTGGCAGATGTGTTTGAATAATATTACCTCATAAGGTTGTAGACCCTGCTACATTTAAATCTGATGTCGGTTTTAGTCGTATTGACCAACATTTTCTGTGTAAAACTAAGTCTTGTGGTGATGCGATATAAATATGCTCCTTCAGCATTGAATATCATCGAATGCGAGGTAAAAAAGTTACGTGACTGGTGAGTGGATAAGAATTTGTAAGAAAGTGCGAATGGTTTTTAAAGTAATATCCTGACGTTTGCCTGGAATGGTAGAACGCCACTGAAAACTTCTTGGAGCGTAGTGGGACATAAATTCGACCTGAGCAACTGTATGTGTGCAACTGGGATCATTCCAGCCTGCTCCATATTATGTACTTTAAATTTACAATCTGAAATTAAAAACAAATTTGTTTGGTGCGCTGTTAACGCCTTTGCATGCTAGGCTGCCTCGTTTTGTCTCCTCAGTCTAAAACCGTAATCAGAAGTTACAAACATGCACTACATAGTACATACTTTTACTTCAGTCACTCCTCAGTTCGTCTCTAAGGTTGGATTCTTTTATACTTTGCATTTCCCTTGCCTTCTTATGGTCTATATTATTTTTTCCCCTAATTTTTTCCCGTGGGACATTCGTTTATTCTGCAGATATGTATAAAGTAAAAAATACGTATCAGTGAAAACGCAATTATATTTAAACAATAAAGTTTATGTGTATAAAAGAGCGACCTGTGTCGACCTATATATAGGTGATTTTCAAGGTCATGGCAATTCCAAAACCCCATACTGAGGAAGATCTCCCTCAGTATGGAATATTCGGGGAAAGCTTGACCCTGAAGATGGATTACGGTTTTACGAAACGTCGATAACTTTTTTTGCCAGTCGACAATGCGTAACATCGCAGAAGACTTGGATATTCAGCGACACTGCTATAAGAAACTCGGATGTTGCCATTTATGAAGCTGTTTTTTGATAGCGAAGACTCTTTTGATAGTCGAGCCAGGCGTTTGTAAGTAGGTTCGGGGACAGGCCGTAAGCACTCTTACAAATTTCCTGTGGAGAAGTTCGTAGATGCGTGCAATTGCAGTTGTGTAAGGAGAGAGAAAGGCACCATATTGTGTCTGATAATTCTTAGGTAGTTGTAATTTATGCTGAGAAGTTTATAGGCCTATAAATATCAAGTAGTCTAATTGCTGCTGTACAAGTTAGGCTAACCATTGTCTGTATGTACAGACGCGTTTGAGTGTTAAACTACGCGCCAGAAGCATTTTTCATTACGTATTGTGTCTGATGTTAGGGCCATGCCATGTCTCAGGCGGTTAGCCGCCGGCCTCCCACCGCGGAGGCCCGGTTTCTATCCCGGGTCAGTCCATGTGGGATTTGTGGTGGACAAAGTGGCACTGGGAAAGGTTTTTCTCCGAATACTTCAGCTTTCCGCTGTCAGTTTCATTCCACCGGTGCTCTGTTACTAGGAAAAGGACAAAAAATAATCATCGTCATCGTCATCTTCATCACAGGGTTGCACAATAAGCCTCAAGGCTGTGGTGCGTCCGTAGCGTCTGCTACGGGGCCCTTCACCACTAAAATAACAATTGTGTCTGATGTAACTTGAAGTCTTACTCGTCTCGCCAGTTACGTTTGCTGGTTGAGAATGAAAGGAAGTTCTCAAAGACAGGAACTACAAGTCACTGCCTTCGTTTCGTGGTTCAGTTCACAATCATGATTTAGAACAGGCTTGTCATTAATGCAGACCTCAGGAAAAACAAGACGTATCAGACGTTCCAGAAGGGATTAAGAGAAGCAAAACTGAATGCAGATTGACGTTCGTACGTTTTATTGTGAGCGCATGAAGGTTTACGTACTCTGTCGAGAGTCAAACCAGACAATAAAATCGTGAATTTGAAGCCTCACGCCGAACGTGGACATTTCTTCACGTTTTTTGGCGAAGAAAGACTGCCTTCTGTAGAAGCTGTTCAGCAACCGGAAGCACGAACTTCCACTATGCTGTGAAGAAGAAAGTGTGTTTTCCGTTACTGTGAACAGTTCTTGAGTTTGTTAGTGTAAGCAAAAGTAAACGTTGCAACTGATTATCCAGAGACGCAGCGTCATATCGCAGAAGCGTGGAGTCCTCATTGTTGAAATATGTTAAGATTTTATATCTGTTTACATTTTTAACAATGATGATTTTAAGTTAGGCCTACTGTGGAAAACGTAAAGCAAAATCCGCATTTGTTTTCAGGATTAAACTGATGGAGATAAAAACAGAGTTATTTCTGTGCCCGCCATGAAAGCATACGGGGGAGTGAGCCGTTAGGTTAATGCTCCGACCGCTTTATCCCTTTATCCGAGGAAGTAACGACGATTACTCACTTAATATGAGGGTGGATGGGGCCCAAAGATGGTTTGGACGCTTTTGAGAAGATAAAAATTCCTTGCCTGAAGTTTCAAAACGAAAGACGCAGAGCGTCTTCTCTGCCACATTTAGCATAACTCATACTTTCTGCGTAAAGCCCCTGAGATATTCTGTGATTTGCCAGAGGCTTCGGCCAAGTGCAGCAATAGGTCCATTCGCTGCCCACGTAAGTACGAATATCCACCCCCCCCCCCCCCCCACCCGCCGCGATTAATTCGTTCTACACTTTTAATATTCGGTACACCCCTTCACGCTTTCTACGGACTTCGTTCAACATCAGCATCAACCCTACATAACGATTCTTCGACCCGTTCAAGGCAGCGAAAAAAAATTAAACATTCAAAATGCCTTTATCGGGGGACGAATCAAATTCTTAACCCTCCCATATAGAAATGTAACGCTGATTAAAGCTAAATTTTTAATACAGTTTATAATGCTAGTGAAAACGCATGTCATAATTGGCAATCAAATGTATAAAAAATAATTTTAAATTCGTATGTAAAGATCTTTGTGTTTTGTTGAGTGACAAGGAATACGCTATTGCAGATCCGAAAGTAAAATGCCGTGAGCATTTCGACAGTGTCACAGTGCAATAGTAACACCAGCCACAACTGCAACTCGTAACGATATAGAGCAATGCTTCGTAACGTTTTTTGTGACATGGACCACTTCGAGAGCGTGGTGAACTGTATGGACCCCTTCTCAGAAACGTGTATTTAAAAGCGTAAAATGAAATACGTAGATATAGAATCTACAGTGTATATTATCGATTTATTGAAAAACGATACCAATTATGCTTAAACATGGATTTCAAAATATTAAAAAAAATAACGAATATGTAATTTGGTAATGTATGGGCTTTGTTAACCTTTTAAAGCGTAGCGGTAACTTTACATACGACCAGGTTTAACATTAAAAAATTCTATGTGGTGCCCACATTGCGTTTATGTGTTTTGTACGGATCTCAGAACAAACAGCAACTTTTGCCTTGTAAAACATTAAGAGATTGGTTTTTATAACCGAAGTGGAGAGTGTTTACAGCGCAGTACGCACTGAGTCCTTATATAAAACAGATACGCTTCGCCTTTAAAGGGTTAATCCATCCATCCATCCCATCCAAGCTCACGGACCCCCATAGGTTAAGAACCACTGATGCAAAGGGAATTTATCTTTCTATAGAATCCCATAATTGCTGTGAGCAGTAAAGTTTCCTATTGCTCAATATTAAGTGCAATTTTACGTGATGTTATTGCATCTTGCAGCGATAAGAACCATAAACATTAGAATAACGTGCGGCTACCTGTCTACGTGATGCAGTACCTTCTATGTAAACTTCGTGGTTATCTAATTAATGTATTTCCTGCTTTTAAGGGACACGAAGATCCGACGCCGCTTTTAAATAGCCTGTTCTTAGACCCTATCCTAAGCCATTTCAGTCCAGTCCACGCCCTTACACAAGGTCTCTGACATCCCTTTTAATATTATCCCGCCATGCGGCTTCGATTATATCGCTCACGTGGTCTCTTGCGTTTAAGTTTCTTTCCGTTTCGTAGACCTTCCCTCTTCTACCTACTTGTTCACGTTAGGTGTAGAGGGTTTTTGATTTTTCACTTGATCACACTCAAGCACACACCAAATTCGGTAGGACTTCTCTGGACGAGGGATCGGCCCGTTGCAGAGACCACTACCTGACAACACAAACACTGTACAAGACAAACATCCATGCTTCCCGGTGGGATTCGAACCCACGATCCCAGCAATTGCTCGGCCTCAGACCAACGCCTTAGACCGCGCGGCCGCTGGGATCGGCTGCTTTTAAGGTACCCGAACAAAATGTTTATATTCTGAGCCATATTAATCCATTCCACGCCCTCCTCTCCTAAAGGAAATAAATAAATAAACCCCAGACTTGTGTTGCGTAGTTCTGTGCCGTATGTAAGAACGTTCCACACACCACAGTTTGCAGTTCGCATCCCCTTTCATGCCACCTGGCTAATCATTTCCGTTAACAAATATATCAACTTGAAGGAAAGGACGGGGTGGGAGTGTTAATACCGCGGCGAAGCACTGGCCTTATAGTCGGACTGTACAGGGTTGCAGTAAAGATGCTATACCAACAGTTGTGATTCAGAATTTGTGTCAGTTTGTCAAGGGTAGTTCCGGGGTAGTGCCTTAGGAAGACATCGGCACTTTCATTCTGAAATCTTTTACCCATTTACTGCTTACGAAAATCCACGCATCCCATCCGACACTTTAGCGCTTCTGTAGTTGGTATAACGTGGTATAAATACAGTTTATTTTGGTATTTTTATTGCTTTATTTCCTTCTTTCGTGGGAGCCCTGTATTGTAGTCATTATAGAGACTGGGCTACGAACTGGACGATCCGGGATTCGACTCCCGTCAGGGGCGGGTGATTTCCCTTCTCCAAACCTCCTAGTCCGGGTCTGGGGTCCACCTAGCCTCCTGTTCAATGGGCACCGGGTTTCTTTGCAGGGGGTAAAGTGGCCGGGGCGTGTGGTTGACCACTGTAGTTCTACTCCCCCCTATCTGCTTTCATGGCGGAGAGAGGAACACCTTGATCTTTACGGTTTCCTTTTTCATTCTTTATATACTTGATATCGTAAGCGTAACTTGGCTAATCACATTTTCCGGGGGGGGGGGGGGGCACAAAACTGACAATGGGTATTAGGAACTTTATTTTACAAAGGAGTCAATTTTGAAAGAGGGGCAAATTGGTTCCATAAAACGCAAGTTTCTGATTTTCTTTTTTCTGTCTATTTTTTATTTTCCATTATTCAATTCAGTAACCAAATAAACTATTCCTAGGTTGCAAAAATATTGGGGGGGGCTTGCCCCCCTTGCTCCCCTCCAAGTTACGTCTATGGTTGATATTTTGCCCCTTTTCTAGCGTTTTCCTTTCTCCCCCCCCCCCCTCCCTTAAACATTTTGTTTTCTGTTTCGCTGTCCCTTTATTGCTTCTTCTCCACAGAACCAAGCGACCTGTTCTTAAGAATGCATATAACCTGCCGTGGGCTGGCAGTTCTGATACTGGCATTACCACATTGATTAACTGCAACTTTTGGTACCCTTTCTGGTGATATGTGGGCCATTAAGATTGACTGGGTATGGGCTGGACAATCATCATTCATATCCTGTCAAGGGGAAGAATTTCTCTTCTCAGCCACATTCAGCCCTACTCTTTGGTTCGCCAGCCTTCTATACAACGTGTTTCGGTAACTTCTCCGAAGGACAAAGCGTGCGGAGCGTTATGCTGACCGTATTTTGATTGCCGAGGTTACACCTGGTGCCATGCATCAGGGAATATTTGTGGACAGAAGAGATAGAAGACAAGGGAAAACAGCAGGGATATGGCGATAACTTTAACCCTTTAAGAACGAAGCGTATCTGTTTTACATAAGGACTCAGTGCGTACCGCGCTGTAAACACTCTCCACTTCGGTTATAAAAACCAGTCTCTTAATGTTTTATAAGGCAAAAGTTGCTGTTTGTTCTGAGATCCGTACAAAACACATAAACGCAATGTGGGCACCACGTAGAATTTTTTAATGTTAAACCTGGTGGTACGTAAAGTTACCGCTAGGCTTTAAAGGGTTAAATGACTAGACTATGGTCGGGACATCCGAGGAAACGAGGTTCGATTCCCGGTAGCAGCAAGGGATATTTCTGTGCCCTGAAGCCTCCAGATCGGCTCTTGGAGCCACCCCGCGTCCTATTAAGGGTGTGGCGGAAGTGTTTTCCAGAGAGTAAAGCAGATGCGGCGTGAAGCTGATCACCAATCTCTAACCCGGAGTGGAGCAGTACCTCCATGCCGTCTCACGCTTTAATGCCGTGTATAGGAATAACTTTTATATTTCAGTGTAGATATTTTCCTTTTACTGGATAAATGTCAATTCTTTGAGATTCACGTATTTTCAAATATGGCATTCTGCCAAGTCCAATTCCGTTTGACTTCATATTTGTCGCGTTAACCCGCACATTAGCGTGGAACGTGATTTTCGAAATATCCGACTCACTGCTGCTCAGGGCCATTTACTTGGAACACAAGGCAGAACTGAATTTAAAAGTGTCCTTATGGAGTCTAACATTGAAGCAGTATGTTGTCATCCTAGACAGATATCTGACTAAAATCTACAGAAGCAGTCGAATTACACTGTCTCTGTTTTTCCGCCGCCCCCCCACCCCTACCCCTCGCCACCGTTCCCAGCTACGTGACATCTCGGCATCAAGTGAGAACGTGCCCTCACGATCTCCTGACTTCAAATCCCGAAGGGCGAAATTTGAGAGCTGTACGTAAGATATAATGGAACTTCATTCTTTGACTTGTAAATATAATTATAGCTCGAGCCAGAAGCTGTTCGGTCTCAACACAGGACGTCCAGAAAGCAGGACTGTGGTGTTTTAAATCGAAGTTAAAATTACAGTTCCTGTTCCTTTGTTGTTATTATTATCAGTGTTGTTACATTAGCTGTAGGTTTGTATCGCAGTGAACATTTATATTAACCCTTTAAAGACGAAGTGTATCTGTTTTATATAAGGACTCAGTGCGTACCGCGCTGTAAACACTCTCCACTTCGGTTATAAAAACCAGTCTCTTAATGTTTTATAAGGCAAAAGTTGCTGTTTGTTCTGAGATCCGTACAAAACACACAAACGCAATGTGGGCACCACGTAGAATTTTTTAATGTTAAACCTGATGGTATGTAAAGTTACCGCTAGGCTTTAAAAGGTTAAAGACGGAACGTATCTGTTTTATTTAAGGACTCAGTGCGTACCGCGCAGTAAACACTCTCCACTTCGGTTATAAAAACCAATCTCTTAATGTTTTATAAGGCAAAAGTTGCTGTTTGTTCTGAGATCCGTACAAAACACATAAACGCAATGTGGGCACCACGTAGAATTTTTTAATGTTAAACCTGGT
>BLKM01000606.1:1504584-1539807 GCA_013340265.1 Coptotermes formosanus
AACGTCATTTAATCCCCACAGCCTACACGTCTGAAAACAGACCAATAAATATCCGTCAGACACAACACTTCTTTATTAAGAACCTAATTCAGCCACATGTTTCGACTCGTATTAAGCCAACCTTAAACAGTACGAAAGCCGAAACACGTAGATGCACTAAGTTTTTAATAAACAAGCGTTGTGTTTGAGGGATATTCACTGGTTTAGAAAAAACGTTAAACACCAACAAATGCACAAAGAGTTTTTTCTCGTCAATTATAACAGACTCCTACATGTTTCGACCCTGCTGGGTCATCTTCAGGGAGAAACCTTCCGTTGTCGTTATAGTATAACATAGTATAACATAGTATAACGACAACGGAAGGTTTCTCCCTGAAGATGACCCAGCAGGGTCGAAACATGTAGGAGTGTGTTATAATTGACGAGAAAAAAACTCTTTGTGCATTTGTTGGTGTTTAAAGTTTTTTGTAAACCAGTGAATATCCCTCAAACACAACGCTTGTTTATTAAAAACTTAGTGCATCTACGTGTTTCGGCTTTCGTACTGTTTAAGGTTGGCTTAATACGAGTCGAAACATGTGGCTGAATTAGGTTCTTAATAAAGAAGTGTTGTGTCTGACGGATATTTATTGGTCTGTTTTCAGACGTGTAGGCTGTGGGGATTAAATGACGTTTTGCAATTGCATAGTTTGCATAGTGTCTAAAGGTCAGATAATTTGACTGGAATGTCGCAAGATGTGGTTGGTGGTGGACGCTATTACGCTACTATCCCGTCATGTTCTTGAAGGCACTAACTAGGATGTGTACCCATCAGATTACCCAGTAGGATGTCCGTAATGACGTCACATTCGTTAGATTGCGTTTCACAACCTGTGGGTTTCACTGCACGCAGCTTGAAAGCGATAACCCTTGACAGTGACGCTTGTTGATAAATAACATTCGCCTTTTGGAAGTGTACAGAATCGATAACAAAACCAATCGTATTTCCGGTTGCCAGCGGCGCAACAGTCGTACGCCAACTTGTCTCGGTCGTGGCCGAGTGCAGTCTGTCAGAACCTGTAATTGCGTAATCGTCGTAGTGACTAGGCTGCTGGATGGACGTTACCAGATCTGGTCCATTCCTGGCAGGGGCAAGATATTCTTGTTTAAAGTATGTCTAGACCAGTTGTGGGGCACACCCACCATCCTGTTGGCTGAGTACTGCAGACACTTTCGCCGGGTGTAAGGCAGCTGAAACGCAAAGCAGATCACTCACCTTTGTCTAGGGCCGAGGTTAAGAATGAGTGGAACTCTGTCTCCACTTCCCCGATATGTCTTTATGGCCTGCACGAGGATTAGTTAATTTACCTTTTTTTTTATCTTATCGTCTTTCCTGCTTCTTCCGCAAGTTCGGGCACCTGCAGTTCTGTTCTGGTCAGACTTGTTGCTCTCGCAGTGCCTGTACATCACAGAACAGCGAACTTTAACCCTTTAAAGACGGAACGTCTCTGTTTTATTTAAGGACTCAGTGCGTACCGCGCTGTAAACACTCTCCACTTTGGTTATAAAAATCAGTCTCTTAATGTTTTATAAGGCAAAAGTTGCTGTTNAACCTGGTGGTACGTAAAGTTACCGCTAGGCTTTAAAGGTTAATGTCCTGACAGACGCATTTACGGTCAGTCTTTAACGCATATTAGAATATGGCGTACGAATAATTTGTGGTGGGTTTTCTTAGAACTTTATGAATCATTATATACAGAGTGGTTCAGGAGGAGATTGCAGTATTGGTAATTGGGGGGGGGGGGAAGTTCATATGGACATGTGTACAGTTCTCCATGGTTATGGAGATAGAGGTGTTTGAATGTACAAATACAAAAGCACTGGGAATGGAAATAAAGACAGAGAAATTACTGGCACTTTCATTTTACTTTTAACCTTTTAAAGCCTAGCGGTAACTTTACATACCACCAGGTTTAACGTTAAAAAATTCTACGTGGTGCCCACATTGCGTTTATGTGTTTTGTACGGATCTCAGAACAAACAGCAACCTTTGCCTTATAAAACATTAAGAGATTGGTTTTTATAACCGAAGTGGAGAGTGTTTACAGCGCGGTACGCATCAAGTCCTTATATAAAACAGATACGCTTCTTCTTTAAAGGGTTAATGGAATGCTTAAATGACAAATTTGTTACACAGAAATGACAGAGTTTTTACAGTTCACAATAAATGTTCGAAGAATCCCACCATAAACCTCAGTGCACTTCGCAACTCGTGTGCAAATATCGCGCGTTGTTCATGTGAGTTCATCTTCATGTTTCTTTATAAGCATCATAAATGCGGACGAGAAATTCGCGTCGTGTATCCACCTTTCTTTGGGAAACTTCGATTTTCATCCAGCCCCGCAAACAAAGATCGAACGGATTTATTTATGTCTGGAGATGCATGTAGTGTCAAATGTAATGAATTGTAAAGGGCAAGCTGTGCATGTGCACGCCCTGAAGACGTGGAGTAGTGGAGGTGTAGCTCCACTTATTCTTTATGTTGGCATGAGGTGCAGGTGAGAGGTCATTTCCACGGCTCAACCGTTTTACCCAAAGGGAATGAACTCGCGCTAACCATTGGATAGAAGGCTGGATGGTTTGCAGAGCCGATCTGGATTTTTTGGGGAGGAGAAATGTACGTCACACCGTGGCGGGAATCGAATGCTCACGTTGAACGTGTTCCATACTGGGGTCAAGGGTGCGCTCTGAAATAACTTTTAGTACCGGTTCGAAAAGTAGCCAGCCTGATGCTGGTAGCAGTATGGATGATACGTTCTAATCGGAAGAGTGGTGGACGGTACCTAGAGAAGTATAGCAGGATTAGATTCACAAAGTCTCCGTCATTTTGCATGACAACTTTAGCGCGAGTCTCACAAACCTTACAGTCCTGCTTCAGTTACATGACTGCAGCTGCTACGTAAGCAGACAAATACTGACACCTCCACCGCTCTGATTGCAGGAACACACTGATCTACGCGCACACAAATTCGCGCACTCTTCCTACTTGTGCCTTCAACCTAGACTCGCTAACTTTCCCTGCGTCTGACGCTGGAGACTTTGTGGAATTAATCCCGCTATACTGGTTTGGAAGGGAGCTACATTTTCTCATAATTTCGCAGGATAACCAGAAGTCACAAAGAAGGAAAGAACCGCCTTTCCACACGATCCAGGATTAATGAAGATGCACGACGAGGCGGATTTGTCGTATGCCGTGTTGACGTCGTATTTCCGGTGCTTTTTAAGTGCCAGGAACTTGAGTTAAAAGCCCGCATTATTCTTCCTTCGTTACAGTTTCTGAAAGAAACGATGTAGAAGTTAGACAGGAAATTGTCATTATGTCGTCAACTTTGTCGTGTGAATTTAAGCGTAGACTTCCTTAGCCGCCTCTGTTTCTATTAGATATGAAGTTATTCCTCTCGAGGTCACGTTATTTTGTATGTAATGTGGCTTCCAACATGGAGTAAAGCGAGAGGTGTTCAAGAAATACAAAATGAACATGGAAACACATTCTATGTGACCGAAAAAACAACAGTATAGAAAAATGTTTATAAGATAGAGGTGGGCCCTCACGTTCACGCTCCTGCCACTTTATCCCTAAAGAAATAGCTTCCGGCGCGTGTTGGATAAGGAAGAAGACTGGCTGGAGTCCAGAGATGTGCACATGACACCGGGGTTATCTGAAATACGGTTGCCCGTCCTTTAGGCGGTAACTTAACTGGTTCAGTTACGACCTGTGTAGCTCGTAACTTTTACCGTTGGAACGCTATAAATGTACTTTTCATTTAGACTTGTATTAGAAAATTTATGATTTATTCAAATCAGATATTTACAGTACTTTGAACAACACGTCTCGTCCACAGGACTGGAAAAGTGTACTGTTAATAACTGTGGAGTATGCAGTTAACCTTGGCAGTGGTTTGCGCTGGCGAAAACCGACTGTCCTCTTTTTTTTTAATTTGTGTGTGTGTGTGTGTGTGTGTATATATGTATGTGTATATATATATATATATATATATATATGTATATAGCAGTAACCGATGTATTCTAGTTAAAATTACACTGGGCAGAAGTACTATCGTGTTTTTGAACGCGTAAGCGAATACAGTCATTTTTTGTAGTGTTGGTAAGAAGACCATGCAGTGATAGTTGTGTTTTTTATACGATCTGTATGTTTTACCCTGACTTTCGTAGCGAGTGTTAACGGACTCTACCCACGCAGTTCAGGTCAACTGCTTTGTCTTGAGTAAGGGACAGTACATAGTAGCCGGGATTTCAGTGCGGTTGTTGATGAAGCTGTGGTCTTCTTAGCGGGTTTCTGTACCATATGGTGTTTAAATGTTGACCATAAGTTGGTGCAGAAAGCCAAAGTAAGACCATCACATAGCCGGGTATTACCGACAATTTTAATAATAACGGTAAACTTGGTCTGTCACACTGAGGGAGGAAAAAAGACTGAGGGTGTTCGAGAATAGGGTGCTGAGGAGAATATTTGGGCCTAAGAGGGACGAGGCGACAGGGGAGTGGAGAAGACTACATAACGAGGAACTTAATGGCCTGTACTCATCGCCAAGTATTATTCGGGTAATCAAATCGAGAAGAATGAGATGGGCGGTGCATGTGGTACGTATGGGGGAGGAGAGAGGTGCATACCGGATTTTCGTGGGGAGACCCGAGGGAAGGCGACCACTTGGGAGACCCCGGCGTAGATGGGAGGATAATATTAAGACGGATCTTCGGGAAATGGGTTGGGGGCATGAACTGGATTGAGCTGGCTCAGGATAGGGACAGGTGGCGGGCTCTTGTGAATGCGGTAATGAACCTTCGGGTTCCATAAAATGAGGGGAGTTTCTTGACTAGCTGAGAAACTGTTAGCTTCTCAAGAAGGCCTCTGCTCCATGGAGTTAGTTAGTTAGTTAGTTAGTTAGTTAGTTTAGTTAGTTAGTTAGTTAGTTAGTTAGTTAGTTAGTTAGTTAGTTAGTTAGTTAGTTAGTTAGTTAGTTAGTTAGACTTTTTAGTCCACTGTGACTCAGAAGAGAAATACCCTTTCTTCGGTAAAGTTTTTGGGAGCTGTATATAAACTGAAACCTGTAGGAGAGGGAACAGTTTCCTTCGTTAAACGGCCTGGAAAGTAAGCTGTCTCCCGCAGCGAACATTTCCTTCTCTTGTATTCTGTTGTGCATTCACACAGTTCACAGGAGACACGGACTGTCCCTTTCTTTATGAAAGTTCGCAGTGTCAGTACCCACTGTTGTAACCAGGAAGGCGCAAACTGTAGATTTGTATCATTATTGTGGGCAACGGAAGAGCTTTGGCCCCAGACAGGCTTCGTTAACCCTTTAAAGACGAATCGTATCTGTTTTATATAAGGACTCAGTGCGTACCGCGCTGTAAACACTCTCCACTTCGGTTATAAAAACCAATCTCTTAATGCTTTATAAGGCAAAAGTTGCTGTTTGTTCTGAGATCCATACAAAACACATAAACGCAATGTGGGCACCACGTAGAATTTTTTAATGTTAAACCTGGTGGTATGTAAAGTTACCGCTAGGCTTTAAAAGGTTAATTGGAACAATCGTGTGAGAAATGAAGAAATGTTACATAGAGTCGAGGAGGGAAGGAATATCCTACGTACAATAACAAGAAGGAAGGCTGACTGGATTGGACATATCTTGTGTAGGAACTGCATTCTAAAACACGTTATTGAAGGAAAGATAGAGGGAAGGATAGAAATGACGGGAAGACGAGGAAGGAGTCGTAAACATCTAGTGGATGACCTTAAAGAAACGAGAGGATACTGTAAATTGAGAGAGGGAGTACTAGATCGTACTCTGTGGAGAACTCGCTTTAGAAGAGGCTGTGGACCTGTTGTAAGACACTACGGAATGAATAAATGAATGGATGAATGAATGAAGGAATGAATGAACGAACAAATAAGCCGTTATTTATCTTTCCATATACCTGGGACGTTATTGGTTTAACCTTTTAAATCCTAGCGGTAACTTTACGTACCACCAGGTTTAACATTAAAAAATTCTACGTGGTGCCCACATTGCGTTTATGTGTTTTGTACGGATCTCAGAACAAACAGCAACTTTTGCCTTATAAAACATTAAGAGACTGGTTTTTATAACCGAAGTGGAGAGTGTTTACAGCGCGGTACGCGCTGAGTCCTTATATAAAACAGATACGTTTCGTCTTTAAAGGGTTAAACCTCAACTGCGAGTCCGGCTGTAAGCTTACTTAAATATTTCGTAGCTTTGCTGAATTTTCTCCGTGCACGTACCGAGCTTACTCTAAAATAACCCACTGCGGAGTCCTTCGCAGCAGTTTTTGTAAAAACTGTACTCATGTTAGTCGATCCTAAACGAACTGTGCAGTTGCGAGGTTTGAGGTGGGCCCAGCGATGTTGCTGAAGATACAAAGCTTCCTTGATGCGAAGCTTCATCGTTGGGCGATTATTTTCCTACGTTTCGAAGGAGTGTGTTGCCTTATCTTCAGGTTCAAGTAGACCAAGAAGGATGACCTTGAAGGTCGAGAACGGCTGTGTTTCGAAACGTCGAGAATGGCTCGTTTAACGACACGGCGTCACTTCCCAGAAAAGCCGTGAAGTTAATACCTCTTCATTAGATAATTTACTATCAAACCACACGATTTCTATGATTGTTGTTCCGGAAACCACATAAAAATTTCGGATCGGTGTTGCATTTAGGTACGAGTCAGGTTAGCGTAGTCGGCATAGTGACCCGCTACGGCCTGGACGGTCCGGGGATCGAATCCCGGTGGAGGCGAGATTTCCCGTACCCGTCAAAACCGGTGCTGTGGCTCGCCAAGCCTCCTGTACAAGGGGTACCCGGTTTCTTTTCCGGGGGTAAAGCGACCGGGGCGTGGCGTTTATCATCCCCACCCCCCCATCTAGTGCCGAGGTTAAAGAAAGAGTAAGTTATAGGCCTACTCTATCCCTCTCTGGGCCCTCATGGTCTCTTCCAGGGTGAAGTTTACTTTTTTACCGTTACTTGGTTGTATTTAGGCACCTTCGCTTTCAACCTGACGATTTGCGACGGACCAGACACTTTGTTTTTAGTTTTGAGGAAGGCGTCGTTATAAATAAGCGAGTTATGGAGCAAGGCTAGCTGACTTCCTATTTATTAACGCAAGAATAGGCAGTTAAAAATAGTCAGTCAAATCATTTCAGGCTTCTGTTTAGATTTGTCTCTTCGTGGTCTCCATTTGCCTAGTTCGGTTCAGATTTTAGGCACGTTCAAATATCCGCGAAAAGCGCCTATTGTCTTCGTCATGTCTTCCCGTCCGTCTGTCCCTATGTATCAGCGCAGCTTCCACTGGCAGGATTTCCGTGAAATTTGATATTGGGGACTTTTATGAAAATCTTTCGAGAAAATCCAAATTTGGTTAAAACCGAACAAAGTTATCTGGCATTTATTGTTTCGGGCGACGTTCGATTGTCATAAAAACCCTCTCTTCGACTGATATGGTATTATGCGGTTAGGATATCCGCGGAGGTATAAGCATTACACAGACGCGCCACAAAGTTACTTTATACGTAGACCCTTACATTTGCCTGTCCTGTTTAACCCTTTAAAGACGAAGCGTGTTTGTTTTATATAAGGACTCAGTGCGTACCGCGCTGTAAACACTCTCCACTTCGGTTATAAAAACCAATCTGTTAATGTTTTATAAGGCAAAAGTTGTTGTTTGTTCTGAGATCCGTACAAAACACATAAACGCAATGTGGGCACCACGTAGAATTTTTTAATGTTAAACCTGGCCGTATGTAAAGTTACCACTAGGCTTCAAAAGGTTGAGAATGGATCCAGAAACTCTCACTTCTTCGCAATATGCAGGCAGGTCGAATCCATTGTTAATATACACAAAGTTTTAAAATTGGGCTGCACTAAATATGTGAACGCGCATTGATACAACGAACGTGTGATGCAATATCCGGTAGAACTCGGAAGATTCAACACCGCTGTTACTCAGACCCGCTAGTCAGAACGACCCTGAACCAATTCCATCAACCTTATAAACTCGCAGACGATTTTACATATTGTATTCCATGAGTCATTTGTATCTTTGTCTCTGTAATGTCGCCAATCTCAACTACACATGTGACCTTTATAAAGCACGATATTCTTTCTACTGTCCTTTTCTCAAGAGAATGCAGTTGACCTGCGTAGCATGGGTAGAGTCCTTTGACACTCCCGATAACGGTCGGGGGAAAACATGTAGAGTTTATAAAACTTGTAAGCCTCTATCGTGCATCATCTGCTCACCATAGGTTGCCATTTGCTAGGTGTTTCGTTTATAACAAATGTGAGTCATATTTGTGCACAGCTGTAACCACACAGAACGCTGCAGATGATAAATGCATTATTTCACACGCACAAAACACGACACCACTTCAGCCTAATGTACTTTTAACTGGAATACATCACTTGTCGGTCACAAACAAGGGACGATTGGCTTTCCTAATCGCAAACCACTGTCAAGGTCACCTGCATACTCCTCAGTCAGTAACAGTGTATAACCTGCAAAAATTCCCATTGATTCGCCACATTTCTGTACAGATTTTTTTCTTGAGCTTTCTGTTTTCATCTGCTTCCCTGTCTAAGACACCCATGCAAAGGAAATAAGAAAATGTTATTTTATGTATTGCAGTGTTTGTGAAAGAGATGATGAATATTTCTTGGCAGTGTTTTGTCCGTTCTTGTATAATATTCAACTGATAACCCTAGCTGTAGTGTAGTCCCGGAGATATGATAAGTGGGTGTACGTTAGCCTAACTGTTGTCTATTGTATGTTTTTAAGCACAGAAATATCTTAACATCTCTGCCTCTTTATACCAGCGTAATTTTACGATGCCCCCTGCTTTTGCGTGAGCTATCTTTATCCTAGTGGAAGGGAAAGCTTTAAGAAAAATGAAGCTTGAACGGAAGTAGGGAATAATAGTCTTGAAATGTAAAAGCGTTCGCCCAAAACATGCAATAACCTAAATGTAGAGATGGACTTTAGCCTTCGCCATGCTCTGTAAGGTGTATCTCATTTAGAAACATTGACCCTTGTTGTTCGTATTTGTTGGATGTTTGAGTAGATCACTCTGTGAAACCTGTAGCTGTTGTCAGGTAATCCAGGTAGTTAACCATCTTCATGTCGGTTTATATTTACATAAACATTCCTGTTGTGTAATAAATTTTTTCACCGTGTACTCCAGTGTTGTCTAATAATGCAACAAAGTATATCAATTCATAGGTCACTAATATATCTGTTATTCAACTCTTCCATGTTTCGGCCTTCGTAGCTGTAGTATTTTATATGAGGCAGGGAATAAATTATTTCTGTAAGGTGTATGAAATTTTAGCATGACAGACAAGATGCATTTTTAATTTTAATTTCCATTTTTTAATTTTCGTAAGTAGATATTACTGTTTTACTGTTTTAATTACATTAGGATATATTATACTTATTCTTTTTATTGTAATTAAACGAGTAGAAAAGCTCAGAGCAACTTGCAGTAGTACATAGAGTGGTTTCTATAAAGATGGCCGCGAAGGCCGAAACATGCAGTCGGGGTTGAATAAGAAATGTATTTGTGACATACGAATTTGTATACTTCGTTGGTTGCATCATTACATAAACGGCATTGTATTTCTGTATTGTAATGGGAACGTATAATTTATGCTGTTCGAAGAGCCACACATCTGTTAGCCACAAGTGTTGAAAGATCACGGACGAGTTTCCTTCGTCGTCCTGTAGCAGTGTGTATCGGAAGTGAAATGAAAGGAAGCAGTCGTGGCCTGTTTTAAGGAACTGTCCATGTTAGCACCTGGGTAGTTGGGGGTATCCACGAATAGACGCGTCAGTCAGTCAGTCAGTCAGTCACTGGACCGACGTTTGAACCAGTTATTTCCGAGATACAGAGGCTAAGCGCTGAACCTTAAGTTCGACGGGTAGCACTAAGGGCCTGTTCTTGTTTAGTGTCAGTATTTTGTCTGGCGAGTACAGTCATCTCCACACTTACGTCGTCTCAGCCTAAAAGTTGTTGCGCACTTACGTCGTTTGCCCCGAGACCCAATATATTAACCCTTTAAAGACGAAGCGTGTCTGTTTTATATACGGACTCAGTGCGTAAACACTCTCCACTTCGGTTATAAAAACCAGTCTCTTAATGTTTTATAAGGCAAAAGTTGCTGTTTGTTCTGAGATCCGTACAAAACACATAAACGTAATGTGGGCACCACGTAGAATTTTTTAATGTTAAACCTGGTCGTATGTAAAGTTACTGCTAGGCTTTAAAAGGTTAAAAACGCTTCCATCATTCACGCAGCGAGCTGCATTTTATTTGCCTCAAATTATTAGATAGCACCGNTAGAATTTTTTAACCCTTTAAAGACGAAGCGTATCTGTTTTATATGAGGACTCAGTGCGTACCGCGCTGTAAACACTCTCCACTTCGGTTATAAAAACCAGTCTCTTAATGTTTTATAAGGCAAAAGTTGCTGTTTGTTCTGAGATCCACACAAAACACATAAACGCAATGTGGGCACCATGTAGAATTTTTTAATGTTAAACCTGGTGGTACGTAAAGTTACCGCTAGGCTTTAAAAGGTTAAGCCAAGCACGCAAATTCGTTCTTACGATGTGGTAGATTTTTTCGAGTTACTGAACTACCATGATCACCAGCCCACACTTGACCATCTTGTTGAAATTCGGAAGCAAGGCGCCCTTGAAGTTGAGGAACCCATGTCAGAGCCTAAGGAGAGGACCATGACTGTTTTGAAGTTGACTGAGGGGCGTGGAGTGACTGAAACTGGCATCAGGGTGTTCAGGGCAGTGATTAGAGCGAGCAGTGAGCAGCAAAAACTAAACAAGAAATTGTGAGGATGGTTGCTTGCTGTGAGGAGATGCAGTAGGAGTAGAAGACGCCTTTGTCTCACCAGACTTCAGTGTTTACTTGCTTCAAGTCCCCTTGCGGGACCGCTGCACCGCTAGCTTTACTCTCGGACGTTGCGGATGATGATCAGATGACCTTCCCACAATTCAAGAGGGAGTGCCTTGTCCTTAAATTTTCATTTGCCATTTCATATTTTTTGTAAATTTTTCGGAAGTATGAATATATCTTTTTCTGGGTCAAAGTAGATTGCCAGTAACCTCCTTCCCCACTGCATTTATGGGAAAAATCTCTCCCGACCCTCTCGTCTCTATTGACGGCGCCTGTCTCACAACCACTTACGGCGAAACGTCGGAGGACGACTGTATATACAACAGTTTCGTTGAGGATTCGTATCATCTGGGATGTTACGCCGTGTCACTGAGTTAGTGTATGCAGACGTTTCGAAGGAACTTAATGCCTTCATCTTCAGGGTTTCTTGGTCCTCTCAGGCCTTGAAGATGAAAGGGCTGCGTACCTCCGAAACGTCGGGAAAAACTAACCGAGCGACACAGTCTCACATCCCAGAAGACCTGACACCTCGGTTAAACTTGATTTTGTCTTAATGTACTAAGATTTTTCTTAACGTGATATTAACCGTTTAAAGACGAAGCGTATCTATTTTATATAAGGACTCAGTGCGTACCGCGCTGTAAACACTCTCCACTTCGGTTATAAAAACCAGTCTCTTAATGTTTTATAAGGCAAAAGTTGCTGTTTGTTCTGAGATCCGTACAAAACGCATAAACGCAATGTGGGCACCACGTAGAATTTTTTAATGTTAAACCTGGTGGTATGTAAAGTTACCGCTAGGCTTTAAAAGGTTAATTGGTGCGTATAAAAAAGACGGTGTGCTTATTCAGAACGAAGGGAGTTACATAGAATTCTAATTATAAGCAGTGTAACAGCAGTTGCGTGACTCGGTCTCGTTCCCATCCATTTGTATTCACAGTTTTCCTTAGAGTATTCTGCATGGTCCTAATTCCCAATTCAGCGGAAGCGTATATTGTGTTAACGATGCCAGTTGCCCCTTACCGTTCGTGACCGACACTCAGAAGTGAGCACACTTCCACGTATTATTTTGTCTGCAGCTTCTCTTACTTGCAGCTACTATTCTTCCAACATGTTCTTTTTTCTATTCGTATACAGATTAGGTATTCCCCCCACCCCTGTCTCCTTTAAGTTTCACGTGACCAGTATCACCCACCGTTCAGTTTTCCCTTCAATAATACTACAGTTGCACCGAGTAGCTAACGGTTGCTCATCTGTTCGAGAACCTCCTCCCGATGTACGAATTTCAAAATCTCACGCCGCGGTTGTTCCGTGGTCGAGCTGGACCGATTTTTGAGTCACTTTAAGATCCATTTTAATAGTATCCTCCCATCTACATGTGGGTTTCCCAAGCAGTTTTTTTTTCTCTTGTGGTTTTCTAACTAAAACTTTTTTATTCATTTCTCACTTTACTCGTACATGCTACATGTCCAGGTCATACCATCCTTTATGCTGGGCGTACCTTTGTGGTATTGGAACAACATTCTACATAGGAGATATTGTCACCGTAAGTTGTTATTTGATAAATTTAAAACTGTCCGTACCGTGTAGTATTTTTCACATATATTATCAGAACCAACTCGTACGCAAGCTTCACGGAACTACCGACATATTTCGGTGTGAATTCACATCATCTTCAGGGGAACAAATAGAACACTTAAAAACACTTTGTTTTCAAATCAAGGCTACGTGTTTCGACTCTTCAGTCATCTTCAGGCCACGCCCACATTAATAATTTTAAAACTGAGATGTCAGTTACCCACAAAATCTTACCTTTTATATTTTAATACAGGAATGGCCTGGAAATGACCGAAAAGTCGAAACATGTAGCCTTGATTTGAAAATAAACATCAAATAACAAGTTGAGGTGACGGTGCCTTCTACGGTAGAATGTCATTCCGTCCTCATTATTTTGGTCTCCCAAAGAATAATTGCTGGAGAGTAGTGCAACGTATGAAGCGCGTCAATATGTAATTTTATCATGCTCCCGTTACTTCATTCCTCTCAGAACCAAATGTTCCGTTTACCAGTTTTTTCTCCCCCCGGCCCGGGGCCCCCCCCCACCCGGGGGGGGTGGGGCGGCTCACGGTGCAAGGGTCTGCGCGTCTAACCCGCAAGCTGGATCAACGCCCATTTTTGGCCGTCCGCGATTGCGTGTTCATGGGTTTCGCCGCCATATTTGATATCTGGCTGTCTACTCTGCCATTCGCAGCTACAGGCGTGAAATGATCTAGGAGGGGCCCTACTTAACATGTAGATTAACACTCTGCGTTGTAATTTCTAGCAACTTTTATATGACCATACCTTCTCAGCGCGCTTGGAATTTCTAATATGTGCCTGCTGATGATGTCAGTCTGAGATGGTTGCTTTTCATAGTGGTGTTCACGGTGCACTATATTCTCGCATGTTTCCTGTCGTATTTCTTACATAATTCTGTTTATCACATGGAACCTTATTGAGATAACAGTTTCAGATAGGGGAAGACAATGGAACTGTATTTGGTTATGTGGGGTAGATAGGAGCCAACCAAAGACAGACGTGTGTCATTAACCATCTTACTCCGTGGAACAGAGTCCCTCTTGAGGCGCTGACACCTTTTCACCTAGTCAAGAAATTCCGTGCACGTTATGGAAACCGAAGGTTCGTTATTATATGCACAAAATCCCGCAACCTAACCCTATCCTGAGCCAGATCAATCCATTCCTCGCCCCCTTCCTATTTCTTGAAAATCAGTCTTAGTGTTATTCTCTAATATACGTCTATTCATTAACCAGTTATTGAAAAAAAAATGATTGAGTCTGTTGTAACAAGTAGGTGGATTCCGAATTTTTTTCGTCAGGTTTCGCCAGGGCCCAAAATAAAATTCCGTCTGTGGTTTTCTTTTGGCATTGACTGGGCCTTGTCGAGAAGGTTGATTGCTGTGGCGATAATGCTGTAGGCTTGCGTGTGGGAGGTTGCGGGTTCGAGTATCAGCCGGGACATTGACTATCATGATTTCCATGACTTTTCTTTCTATCAGCTGCTGCCACTTCCTTCCTAATCCTTTCCAGGCAGTATTTCACTAGTTTTCCTGCCATCGACACAGTGTAATCGGTGATACAGCCAGCGTCGTGAAATTTAAAAAAAAATGTTTTTGGTTTTATCGTCGATGGACAGCTCATGCATTTTATGTTAGGTGAGGCACGTACAAAGAACAGTGGTGTTGGTTGCGGGGATTCACATTGAAGAATCTTTCGCGTCATATGCCTGTCATGCGCGTTCTGCAGACAAGCTTGGGCACAGATCGTCCAGCTTTAGTAAGCAGCCTCCAGTCGCTTAATCGCCGCTGACAGTAGGAATAGTTCTTGCCTGTAAGAAAATACTTTGGATAGTTTCCAACTCTTCCTGTCATGCATTACACAATAATATTTTACATTTTCCTCGGTAACTGGCGTAACGACGTAAGGACTGGTTCTTATTCAGCAGGTTCGCGTATTGAATCGCAAGGTCAAGTTTTCTAACAGGTATTTCCCGTATTTAACGCAAGGGAAAGAACTGTGGAAGCAGTTAAGTTCTTGTGTAAGATATCAGGGTTTCGCGGCTGGCGTTGTTCGTCTGGAAGACTTCTGGTTTATTACGCCTTGTAGGTATAGTTTGTTCCGATGTTTCGGCTGAAACTGCTGCCGCCATCTTCAGGGTAACTGACTTTGGTTCATGTGGGTGCCTCTGTAATCGACACAGTTCCTCCTCCCAGCCACATCAGCATCCACCAGAACAGAATTCATTCACCTTGAAGATGGAGAAGTTAGAGACGTCCGGAACATTAGGACACAGTCTTTGTATTCTAGACGGTGTGACTAGCCAGTAGACTGGCGTATGAGACAAGATAGCGTTGCCTCTTGCCTGTCTGCATAATTCATTTGAAGAGTAAAGTCTCTGTGCATGCCATGAAGGCGGATAGGAGAGTGAAGGTATAACTCCACTCATTCTTAACCTCGGCAGTCAATGTAGGTGAGTGGCTGGCTCTTTCGCTATACTACGGGGGATGCTGGGTGGGTCCCAGAGACGGTCTGGACGCTGTAGAGAAAAGAAGATTCTCTTGCCTCTGGCGGGAATCGAACAGTGATTATTGGTTAAAATATGAATATAAACTGTCACTGACTCGCAGCGGAAGTTACATTCGGATGCGGTGGTATTGCACTGACCTTTTGCATGTCAACGCTGATTAACCCTTTAAAGACGAAGCGTATCTGTTTTATATAAGGACTCAGTGCGTACCGCGCTGTAAACACTCTCCACTTCGGTTATAAAAACCAATCTCTTAATGTTTTATAAGGCAAAAGTTGCTGTTTGTTCTGAGATCCATACAAAACACATAAACGCAATGTGGGCACTACGTAGAATTTTTTAATGTTGAAGCTGGTGGTATGTAAAGTTACCGCTAGGCTTTAAAAGGTTAATGTGTGCCAGATTTGATTGTGCGTTCGAAGTTCACCACATCACCAAAAAGTTATCCTTCATTCTTATGTGGCGGGGGCATATGTTTTGAGAATTCTCGCGGGTCACAGATGTAACTTCGTTGGGCCACGGGTTGCTTATCACTGGCCGTACACAAAGCAGGCCACTGAATGCCTCTGGCAAACTTGGATGCAAATGAACAGCTGCGAACACGTGCGGTTATGTGAGCGAGGTGCTGAACAGTGCAACAGTGTCTAGTTGTGTGCTGTGTAGCATTTGCAGTGTTCATTATCTTAGCAAAAATGTGTATGTTTCTTTGGTAAATAAACGTGAACACGGATGAGTTACGTAAGAGTCAAAGAAAAAAATGTTTTGAACATGATCTGCGTTGGTGGATTCCGGACGGCCTTGCGTCAAGAGACACGGGCCTGCATGACAACGTGTTTCCATTGTCTATCCATTTCAGAATGGCGTATTAAATAGACGAGAATGTTATCGTTTGTAACTGTATCACGTCGGGGAGTGTTGGTGCAGGGCAGAAAGAAATGGCTGCACCCACCTATCGCCTTATCACGTGATTGTAACAAGGTTATGAATAAGCAATTATATTGTCCCACATTACAGGCACATCTCCTGGTGAAGTTGGAACGTCATTAGGTTGGGGCACCACGTGGGCTGTCGCTGTGTGGAGTGATGCAGACCCCAAAGATTGCGTTTTGTCTTTTTACGTGAACTCTTGTGCTGCTGAGTGTGAAATGTCCGGATTTCGAATCCCCTCCAAAAAACTTATGGTATTTGTCGTTCGTCACCTTGACTCCCCTCCACTACGTTCTTTCTCCGCCTGCGTAGAAGATGGTGGTTACGTTTAGGTGAAGAAAAGGTCAAACAGATACTGCTGAGGTGTTGTAGAAATTATAAAATGGGGAACAAACATTTTAAATAAATAAGGCAGGCAATGTACGTATAAACGTAACATTGAAGCGCGTTCGCGTAACCATTGTTGCCGTGGAAAAGCAATAAATGTTAAATATTATGAGTGTGTGTCTGTAACCTTATTTAGCCAGCATGCAAATCGCATGCGCCGTATTATATTGTCATCTGTGGCCTGTCTGGCTGTACTATATTTTTCCCACATTATCTCATAAACGGCACGATTTTTGGGAAAAAAAATGTTATTGAACATAAAATGTATGTTTTGATTTTCTGTACAACTCTTGTCTAAAACATTTTTTGTTCTAAAAAAGAATTCAGCCAGGTATTACAATAAATATACATAGGTCTTCATATAAAGTACTCGCTATTTTTGTCAGATTTTAAGCAAATGTGAATTTTCTCGACAGATTTTCGAAAAATCCTCATGCCGAGTTTTTCCTTGCGGACAGACAGACGGACAGGCATGATGAAGCTAATAGACGCTTTTTGCAATTTTGCGGACGCGCCTAAAATTAGTTGAATATGAATGATGATACAGCTTACAACAAAATAATAAGATTTACTAACAAAGTTCAGGTAATAGACTTAGGCACGTATTTAGACAAAGCTAAATATAAATGGTTCGACGAGGTAAAAGGTTTGTAAATACCGTATGTATCGGACGGCCCAAGAATTGGTTGCCCCAAGAATTGAAACATCTGAACTCAATAAATAATAGTAGGTGGTGGTGGTGGTGGTGGTGGTGGTGGTGGTGGTGGTGGTGGTGGTGATGGTGGTGGTGGTGGTGGTGGTGGTAGTGGTGGTGGTAGCAGTAGCAGTAGCAGTAGCAGTAGCAGCAGCAGCAGCAGCATACGCCTTTGTAACATGGCGCTTTTTTTTAGTGGTGAAGGGCCCCGCAGCAGATTCTACGGACGCACCGCAGCCATGAGGCTTATTGTGCAACCCTATGATGAAGATGATGATTATTTTTTGTCCTTTTCCTAGTAATGAAATTGACAGGGGAAAACCGAAGAACTCGGGGAAAACCCTGTCCCAGTGCCACTTTGTCGACCACAAATCCCACATGGACTGGCCCGGGATCGAACCCGGGCCTCCGCGGTGGGAGGCCGGCGGCTAACCGCCTGAGCCATGGCCCAACATGGCGCTTATGCATGGAGGACAGTTTACCTTTTGTAACACGAATTATTAATGGCAATCTTGTGTGATTCCTTACGGCGCTTTCTCTGTGCTAGACTGTGTGGCGACGGTGGTAGAATGATTCACGAATGGTGACTTGGAAAGGATCCGGAAGAAAGCGACCGTACAGTAGTTCAGTGATGCACATATTTTCCTAAAAATTTAGGAGCCATCTCAAAATTCTAGGCGCCAGAAGGCGGGTGAAGCAAGTTCCCATACCGAACACCCATAAATAACCACACTACAAAATTTAGTCGCCCGAGACTTGTGTGCCTCTGACCTAGTCAAGGTACCACCCGTTCATTTGCCTGTATCTACTGAAGAAAAACACGAAATCAGGATAGGAGGTGTCCCGCTGGAGACTAAAACCTGGAACCCCTCGAACCAATGGCGTAGGTAAGACCTGAATGAATGGTTGCTATACAAAATTATAGGGACTTTATGGTAGTAATCCACCTATAACTTCGCTGATAGTTACACGGAGACCCCGACCACCTGTCGACTTTACTAAAAGAAAGGTGAAGCAGTCTCATTACAGGCCTGGACAGGCCCGCAGGGTTGCAGGAGGTCGAGGCTCCCAGATTCCCAGACAGTCGGCACTTGAAGGTGGTAAGGTTGTCAGCCATACGCACCGGCCGCCTTTAGGGGGGCCCCCCCCCCCGCCCCCCTCGCTGGGACCCATTTCCATTAGAGGCTGAGTCGACCCCAGGGCCATAGTGCGACCGACAGGATTATGTCAATGACACCATCGGGAATCGAACCCGCGACCTTCTGGTTTGTAGCTAAGTGCCTCAACCAACTGCGCCACCGCGGTTCCCGTCGACTTTGCTACCCAAACGGAATTCTGCAGGTCTGTTTCTGCACCGCCCTAGTCGGTGTGTGGAAGTTGAATGATTTTATGTACGTACAAGTGTAAACACTTGTGCACCTGTAGGTACTCTAGAGCAGTGCTTTTTCAACCTTCTTTCTCTCATGTACCACTATCACGAACGAAACGTCTACGCGTAACAGGGGGTACCGAAAATATTAATAACATACAGTCTGTACTTTTCTAGTTTAATTTTATAAATATAGTCTAATCCGGTTATAACGTCATGAAAGGGACTGAATAATTTGTGTCGTTATAAACGAGTGTTGTTATAACCGAACATTATATTGCTATTGTTAACAGTGAGAAGTTAATTAGTACCACAGAATATCTGATGCTATAGACGAGGTGTCGTATATAAACCCAATGTCGTTATGACCGTGCTGGACTGTACTTCGTGTTTTCTTTGCATTTAAATACATTTAAACAATTTTAGTGATGCGATTAACGTATTTGAAATTTAATTATAAAAACGTTATAAATCCCAAACAAAGTCGTGCACCACCAGACGACCCTCCGCGTACCAGCAGTGGTACGCCTACCACCAATTGAAAAACACTGCTGTAGAACGTACGAGGCGTGCATTGTGTTTGAACACAAGATCTCTCACTCTAAATTTAATCCCCCGGATCGTCTTCAGCTTGAGCTTCTATTGTCTACGGTCCAAAGTACACAGTCTCAATAACACGGAGTTCCGAAGCCATCCGTCATAGAAGAGGGAACGTCGTCGTCGTCCTTATCTCTTCTATCTACTGACAGTAGGTGTCGAGGGTGTTTATTTTCGCTTGATCACACCCAGACACACATCACAGTCTGTAGGACTCCTCTGGACGAGGTATCGGCCCGTCGCAGAGACCTCTGCCTTACAACACAAACACTGTACAAGAGACAAACATCCATGCCCCCGGTGGGATTCGAGCCCACGATCCCAGCAAGCGCTCGGCCTCAGACCTACGCCTTAGACCGCGCGGCCACTGGGATCGGCACAAGAGGGAACATGCACTTAAAAATCTCAGCCGAGTGCATGAATTCGCAAATAACACGCGAATTTAACAAGTCATTTGTCCGTCTACACTGCATAAAACTTTTTTCTTATATTTGTTGCCACTTTATACCATGCTGGGGGGAAAAGCTGTTGGAAGTGCAGTCGTTTCTCTTAAAAAGGTTAAATTACTGCATTAAATTGGACGAATGACCTCTATCCTTCTTGTCGTTTTGTGACTAAAACATCCTGTTGGCGCTTCCCAGAGCTCGGCTGACCACACTAAAAGGGAAAGTGAAAGAATAACGTGAGAACCGTACGCTATAATTTCTTTCTAGAAAGGGGGTACGGCTTGGCGCAGTTGATTGAGGAGCTATGCTACAAGGCGGAAGGTCGCGGCTTCGATTCGCGCTGGGGTAATTCGTTTCGACCGCAATATGGCCCTGGGTTCGATTCAGCCTCTAACAGAAATGAATACCAGGAGTATCTTCTGGAGCGGTTAAGGCGGCCGGTGCGTACGGCTGACAACCTTGCTGCCTTGTTGTACCGATTGTCTAGAAATTCTGGGAGCCTCAACCTCCTGGAACCCTCAGGGCCTGTCCAGGCCTGTAATGGCACTGCTTTAACTTTTTTCTCTGTCTGTGTTATACTAATAGTTGTAAAGTGCTACTCAGTTCTCCTATGTAAGGTCTATATGTGATAACTACTCTTTCCTTTCTCGTGTATTTCACAGTTACTTTGAGAAGCAGCCCTGGAGCCCTCAGGGCTTGTCCACGCCTGTGCAGGGACAGTTTACCCTTTCCATAAAGACTAAACTGAGCCAGCAGCAAGTTCATATCTTCTGGGACTGGTGTCGGTTTATACATAAACGTTTGGGAGGAGCGTGCTGCTTCCATCTTCAGGGTCTATCAGTCCAAGAAGGGTTCTTGGATTGCTATTGGACACGCTGTATAATCTTTGGATTGTTACGTGTTCGTACTGTTCTGTATTTATCAGTAATGATGTCCTGTTCAACCCTGTTCTCCTTATCGTGTCAACATCTGATGCTGACCCTTTGGTACGTTTTGTCCCCCCCCCCCCACGTTGAAACTTCGTAGTCCCGACCTCTTCTACCTACTTACAGTAGGTGTCGAGGGTGTTTATTTTCACTTGATGACACTGAGACACACACCAGAGTCGGTAGGACTCCTCTGGACGAGGGATCGGCCCGTCGCAGAAACCTCTACGTGACAACACAAACACTGCAAAGAGACAAACATCCGTGCCCCCGGTGGGATCCGAACCCACGATCCTAGCAAGCTCTCGGCGGCAGACCTACGCCCTAGACCGCGCGGCAAACGTTGAAACTTACGTAATAAATTGTGGCTTACATGTTGCTGACGTGCTTTTTAATTGCGGGCCTCGGCGCTTTGGACTCTTTTGAGTATTAATTATTCTTACGCACCTTACGTTTTGCCAGCTAGCCATTTCAGTATTAGCGTCTTGTCTCGCGCTTTTGTCATTGTTAATCCCTACACTTTACACTTGAGTGCGCTCTGTGTGAGTGAGTGAGTGAGTGCGTGAGTGAGTGCGTGAGTGAGTGTGAGTGGGCGAGTGAGTGTGAGTGGGTGAGTGTGTGAGTGCGTGAGCGAGTGAGTGAGTGAGTGAGTGAGTGAGTGAGTGAGTGAGTGAGAAATTCAGAACGCATGAGAGCGAAGTGACTCCATGGAGAAGATGCCTGCTAGAAACGCTGGACAAGCAGTTGTTTCCATTTTATTGAATTCTAAGGTTCCTAACCACGCTCAGAAAAGCCCGCCACTTGTTCCTGTCGTGAGACACTTGACTCCAGATTACACCTTCCTGTCCTATTTAAGATACAGTTTGATATTATACTCTTGATCTACGCTTAGGTCGTTTAAGTGGAAATACACACACACACACACACACACCACACACATACACAGAGTGGTGCAAAACGCACTTGACACTGGAGGCAGCATGTTAACCCTTTAAAGACGAAGCGTATCCGTTTTATATAAGGACTCAGTGCGTACCGCGCTGTAAACACTCTCCACTTCGGTTATAAAAACCAATCTCTTAATGTTTTATAAGGCAAAAGTTGCTGTTTGTTCTGAGATCCGTACAAAGCACATAAACGCAATGTGGGCACCACGTAGAATTTTTTAATGTTAAACCTGGTCGTATGTAAAGTTACCGCTAGGCTTTAAAAGGTTAAACACCGAGTGTCAAGTAACTCATGCGCCACGGTATGTATGAAAGCCTACGAATTACGGAGACATGAGTAACTATACTTTACGTTTGCTCGGTTCCCCGTGATTTCTTGGATTAAATTTTAGTACGCTACCGCGTGGGAAAGTTTAACAGACGCTTCTTCCAATTCTCGCCGTAAGTCTAACGCGTGTTAATTATTGGAGTAGCAGTATTTCTGTTTCTTGTGTGTAAATATACTGGGTCAAATCCTTCGAGTGCTGATCCCGGTGGCCGCGCGATCAAAGGAGTGGATCTGCGGCCGCTCGCTTGCTTGGATCGCGTGTTCGAATCCCGCTGGGGGCCATGGATGTCTGTTCAATGTTGTCAGGTAGAGGTCTTTGCGTCGGGCTGATCACTCGTCCAGAGGAGTCCTACCGAGTGTGGTGTGTGTCTGAGTGTGATACCGAGGCCTCGCTGATGAAGAGTCACTGGCCCACTAGGGGCGGTTGCGCCGTGAGAAAAAAGAGCCTTCGTTCCTTTCAAATCCCAGTGTAATTTAAAAGTTTAGTGTGCTACATGATCGTGAAATTCTGATAGAGATGTGTCAGGAGTGAACTGTTTTATACTTCATTGTGAACTTGAATATGATGGAAATGTTTGGACATGACCTATGTTATTTTCGAGAAAGCTTTTATTCTGTCGAAATCGGCCCAGTTTTGAATGTTTCGTCGCTGCGCATACGGTCGAACACGGTTATAACGTCACGAAAGGGACTGAATATTTTGTGTCGTTATAAGCGAGCCTCGTTATAACGGAGGAATGTAATGACCAGTGTTCCATCTAAGCTGTGCCGGTGCCCGGCCGCGCAGTAGTTGAAGTGCTGCCGCGCATACTGAATTGTTTCTGCTAAGCTTGAATTTTTTTTTTTAATTTTCATTGTAAATATTCTTGTTACGCATATTACGAAAAAAAAATTTAAGTGCCGCGCAGTCGTCAGGTCGTGTAAAAATTTTCTGCTCGGAGCAGTAGCTGGTCCGTCCAGCTTTTAAAAAATTACGGGTAACGTTGATAATGAAATAGTTAACAGTGAGGAATTAGTCGGTACGACAGAATATCTGTCGATATAGACAGGGTGTCGCTTTAACCGGTGTCGTTATAACCGGGCTCGACTGTATATAATACAGAAACTGGTGTGCGTGTGTGCTTACCCTTAACGCGGGCGGGGGGAGGGGGGGTTGGGCGTGCCAACTGTACAGAATGAGATCTGGAATTAACAACGCTAATAATTATGGGTGGTTCCCTCTTTATCGAGCTGACGGGGAGGGGGGGATGACCGTTTACCTACGCTGCTGTGTAACACCATAGTCACGTTCGTCGCTTTACGTTATCATTCCGTGAATTCAGAGCAGTAATTCTCCTAATGTGTTTTACCTTACCTGTTGTGTACCATACACTGTGTATTTAAAGTAAAAATTAAAATGGAGTTCGCTGTTGTTGCTGTGTTACATGCCTTTCGCTTTCTGAAATTAGATTAGAATTTATGATTTTCCTTGTGGGCGTGTCATCCTACGTAGGATATGACGCTGGATGTTTATAAACAGACGTATGAATCATTGTATGAAAATGTGAGCTATGATATTGAATATAAGGCTAGTGAGCGCTCGTCGATAAAACGCCTCCGCGTATGTTGCAGATTTGTCTAGTGTACGAGTAAACTAACCAGTTTACTTTTCCACAGTATACTACTTGTGTAGCCCTGACATTTCATTACAGCTTCCCCCAGTGATGGAAATCAACACAGAGTAATGATATTGAGGTGTCTGTCTTTCCTTTGTTTTTATTGTCGTTTTTGTTTCTCCCTCGGGTATTAAACCGTTTAATTTATAACTACAGGTTATGTCAACTGAATTACAGATGTTATGTTCAGGTACTGTAGAAAACTGAGATATTTTCAGTGTATGTGACATATTCAAGCACTCGTGTCTTTTTTTTTATGTTAAGAGATGCCTTGTTCCAGGTTTAGAAATTTCGAACTTTTTCCACGGGTTTCGACACCACACCAGGTGCTGACACGACTGTTGGGAGACGTTCCTTATGTCACTGGCGTTAGAGATTGCTTTTTGGTTTTGTGTACATCGGGATTGTAGTGCGGGTATGCGGGTACAATTTCATCGTCCTTGTTATTAATGACAGATGTGTCAGTTGTGTGTGTTTATATTGGGCGCGTTCGCAAAATTGCGAAAAGCGACAATTAGCTTCGTCATGTCGGTCTGTCCGTCCACCCGCACACAACAACGCGGATTCCACTGGACGGATTTTCATGAAATTTGATATTTGAGTTTTTTTCCGAAAATCTGTCGAGAGAATTCAAGTTTGATTAATCCTTCAAAGACGAAGTGTATCTGTTTTATATAAGGACTCAGTGCGTACCGGGCTGTAAACACTCTCCACTTCGGTTATAAAAACCAGTCTCTTAATGTCTTATAAGGCAAAAGTTGCTGTTTGTTCTGAGATCCGTACAAAACACATAAACGCAATGTGGGCACCACGTAGAATTTTTTAATGTTAAACCTGGTGGTACGTAAAGTTACCGCTAGGCTTTAAAAGGTTAAAATCTGACAAGAATAACGGGCACTTTATGTGAAGACCTGTGTACATTTATGAAAGTATCTCGCTAAATTCGTCTCAGAATGAGAAATGTTTCAGACAAAAGTTTTAGAGAAAATCAAAACACACATTTTATGTTCAGTAACCTTTTCTAGAATATCTTGCCGTTTGTGAGATTATGTGGAAAAATATGGTAGAGCCAGACAAGCTGCAGATGACAATATAATACGGCGCATGCGCTTTGCGTGCTGGATAACTAAGGTTACAATCACACACTCAGAATATGTGATACTTATTGCTTTTCCGTGGCGACAGTGGTTACGGTAACGCGTCTTAATGATACATGTGTGTGTGTATATATATATGTATTGCCTTTCGTGTTATTATATTGGCTCTTGAGGTGTTCGACTTAATGCTAAGTACGTATGTGTTGCGTTATTAGTTGCACGTTTCTTTGTGGGCGGTTTGTTGATGTACCTTAATTTGGTTAAATGGACGCGTGAGTGTGCTTTTGGTACGTGGAATTCTACATATATTTAACCGTTTAAAGCCTAGCGGTAACTTTACATATGACCAGGTTTAACATTAAAAAATTCTACGTGGTGCCCACATTGCGTTTATGTGTTTTGTACGGATCTCAGAACAAACAGCAACTTTTGCCTTATAAAACATTAAGAGATTGGTTTTTATAACCGAAGTGGAGAGTGTTTACAGCGCGGTACGCACTGAATTCTTATATAAAACAGATACGCTTCGTCTTTAAAGGGTTAATACCGACTCCAAGAAGCTGTTATGTATACAGTTATTGCTTTCATCCTTTTACCACAGTAAAAAGGTAGCAAATCCTTTTATAAGCCAGGACAGGCCCTGAGGGTTCCAGGAATTTAAAGTTTCCAGATTTCCAGACAGTCGGTACATGAAGGTGGTAAGGTCAGCCGTACTCACCGGCCGCCTTTATCCCCCAGGAGATATTCCTGAATCTCATTTCTATCAGAATCTGAGTCAACCCCAGGGCCATAGTGCAGCCGGAAGGATTAAGTAAATGAAAAATTCCAATGACCCCATGGGGAATCGAACCCGCGACCTTCCGGCTTGTAGCTCAGTGCCTCAAGCAACTTCGCCACCGCATGCCCCCCTTATTGCATTAGATTTTTCGTTTTATTTAGTATCATTATACCGATGTAGCTGCATACGTACCACCTCAGACTTCGCACAACAGGCGACACCACTTTTGAGTAGACGCCTTTGTAGATATAAATGTAATGGTTCAAAATTTGTCCATCTTTTCTTATTATGCACGTACTTAGCGACACGAGGGCTAGAAGTCTTATCGATGTGTTAGCATAACTGGGAACTCACACAAGTGGTGTCTGGTTAACATTGACGTTTATTCATACTGTCGATATGGGCGCGTTTCGGGTTCAGGTTAGCTATAGCCTCTGCCCGCCAGCCCCAGCAGTAGTACCTAGTGCCGAGCTAAAAACAGCTGCAGATATCTTCAGCGTCTGGGTCTTCACCGGTGGAAGAAATAATTAACTTACCCCAAGTCCAGGAATAACTTTGAGTATATCCTGACGGCGCGTTCCGTCGTCTCAGCACGGAATGCATTAATAATTACTTATCGTTAATCACTCGTATCTTAACGTGACTCATCCCCTTGTGCTAATTATATCGAAACCAATAAATATCCGCCAAACAAAACATTAGTCGCGTTAAATTTAAAGTGGGTCATCCCTTTGTGCGTTGACAATAAAACTACAGGAAACTTCAAAAGGCCGTAGAACACAACATTAATTTTTCAAGGTATATTTAAATATTAAAATTGTACACTACATGTTTCGGCACTTTTGGTGTGCCATCATCAGGTGTGACTGTTACAGAACCTTTCCATACAGGTCGTATTACAATACCTCATATCAAGTGACATCTCACTGATATTACTGAGTAAAACAATTGCAAAGCCAATTATCACTTTATAGTCTATAAATCAAAGCCACATATAAAATATAGTGAGGTTAAACTGCTGTAAATTGAAATTGACATGTTATGGATAAAACTGCAGTTAAAAACGGGTAGCAATGTGTACAGTAATATCTAAAATTGCTGGACTGGAGGCTAACCTACTGATAAATGTATGTTGAAGTATGTTAGGTTCTTATAAAACGTCGTTGGGGCACGCGGTGGCGCAGTTGGTTGAGGCACTGCGGTACAAATCGGAAGGTCGCGGGTTCGATTCCCGATGGTGTCACTGGAATTTTTCATTGACATAATCCTGTCGGTCGCACTATGGCCCTGGGGTCGACTCAGGAATATTTCCTAGGGAGGTAAAGGCGGTCGGTGCGTATGGCTGACAACGGCTGACAACCTTACCACCTTCATGTGCCGATTGTCTAGAAATCTGGGAGCCTCGACCTCCTGGAACCCTCAGGGCCTGTCCAGGCCTGTAATGGGATTGCTAGCTTTAAAACGCTGTTGTTGTGGACTTTATGGTGGATTAGTTAGTCCTAGCTGACTGTATAGTTGTTCCTCTGTTTCACGTTTTTCCTCGTCTTGTTTCCTCCCGTTAGGTAAGAGTTGTCTCATATCTGTAATTATTTTCTTACGTGGGGTGCCATCCTTATTGTAGTTCGTGGTTCCGTGCTGGATTGTTTTTATGGTGGTGGATGCACGAGCGGACGTATTTTCACTTTTAGTGCCAGTCAGCTACAAAATGTAGTGTGTAATTTTAGTATTTAAATATATCTTGAAAAATTAGCCTTTTAAAGCCTAGCGGTAACTTTACGTACCACCAGGTTTAACATTAAAAAATTCTACGTGGTGCCCACATTGCGTTTATGTGTTTTGTACGGATCTCAGAACAAACAGCAACTTTTGCCTTATAAAACATTAAGAGACTGGTTTATATAACCGAAGTGGAGAGTGTTTACAGCGCGGTACGCGCTGAGTTCTATATAAAACAGATACGCTTCGTCTTTAAGGGCTTAATGTTGTACTGTACGGCCTTTTGAAATTTCCTATAATATATCAGTTGCACTGTCGTACAGTGCACTTTCTTGTAAATCTTACACAGCCTGATTTATGGCTTAGTTAAAACCCGAAACACGTAGCTGTTGGTTATGTATAAGAAATATACATGTTGCGGCTAACGGATACGTAATTTTTTTATCATATATGGCTTAACGCGGATAAGGTAACGGGACGTATTGTGTTTCACTGACATGTACTAACGTTTGTTAAATTGATGATATGTCGTACTTCTGTACATTTCATTCCCACATACTTCGGACCCCCCAGCAATCAGTTCGCTTCAATCGATTTTCAACAACTGTGTTTCTGAAAATTCCACCTTGGGGTGCCAATGAGTGAGGCACATGTCGTGAGAATTTGATCATTCCAGAAATCAAGTTATCTTTTTTCCTTTGCAATATTTCTTGCTAAACTGAAGTGAAATGGCACCCTGTCTGTTCAGATACGATAACCTGCAAAGTTTGTCTACTTGTATGTAGTATCATTCGTTTTAATTTACGGGTCTATTAAACCAGAAAGCATCAACAAATTCTGTGTGCGTTCTGTGCAGTTATTAGCTTTCATTTTAGGAAGTACAGTGAAACTCGCTTAAGAAAAACCCGGTTAGAAAAATCTCCCACCTAAGAAGTCAGGATAAAAGAGCACCAAAAACGTCCAATTTCATTAACCCTTTAAAGACGAAGCGTATCTGTTTTATATAAGGACTCAGTGCGTACCGCGCTGTAAACACTCTCCACTTCGGTTATAAAAACCAGTCTCTTAATGTTTTATAAGGCAAAAGTTGTTGTTTGTTCTGAGATCCGTACAAAACACATAAACGCAATGTGGACACCACGTAGAATTTTTTTAATGTTAAACCTCGTGGTACGTAAAGTTACCGCTAGGCTTTAAAAGGTTAAAATTACCCTTTTAAGAAATTTCCCCCTTAAGAAGTAGGATTTTCTTGGAATTTTCAAAATTTTCTTAACAGGGTTTTACTGTATTTTAACTAACAGCTGTGTCCTAACCGGTTCTTAGTTTCGTTGTCACCTCTCCTGCAGGTGCCAATGGCCTTTAGCGTTGGTACAGGGAAATTGAAGCTCTCACCTTACATGACGTTTTATCTTCGTACCCCATAGACGTCTTCAGGGCGTGGTACTTGCGCACAGAGGAAACTGTCTTGCTTGTTTACCGCAGTCTGTAAAATCTGGTCGGGGAAGAGTGGCGGTATTTGTTTCTGAGAGTTTTCATGGCAATAATTTGAAGGAAATACTTCAAAATTTCACTTTCGGTCCCAGTGACACTGTTTCTCCCCCCTCCCCCCCCCCCTTCCCCAATCCCGATGTTAAAAACGGGTCCTCGAAGAACACGGAAGTATTTGTCTATAGAACTTAGTTTTTTTAGCGGATCTTGGCGTTGTGTTTGAATATGGATTGGTGGATAGAACTCCCTTACTTTGAAGGGTTTTCGGTGTTAATTGTTTAAAATTTTTCTTCTCACTTGCCTTTATTAATAGCAAGTGGAGAGGAACACGGAAATCTTTTTTGAGTTCAAAGATTCTTGCAACAGGCAAAAGTCCTTCCTAAGTCATGGAGAAAATTTGGTTTTTGCAAACCACTTGTGGACGAATCGGTGCACAGGAAGAGGTAAACATGCTGTCACCTAGTGAAAAGTGCTTTATTGATCCGTGCTGTACGCTGCAGGCCTCACAGCGGCTTTCGGAAAGAAACAGACACGTAGGAAGAACACGAAACGGAAGGAAAAGTAAAGAAGGCGATTACTTGCTGTTCGACACGGTTTTAGTTAATAATCTTTTTAGTACCAGTCGCCCGAACTCGGTAGGCGATACGTGTGTTGTGGCCTTTTGAGATAAATTTCTTATGTAGGGCTGCAGCCCAAAATCGGGCCCCGGTCACTTCGTTTTTGATGTTAGTTAATCACACACAATTATACAGACGCGTACACACACACACCCATAGGCGGTAGGACTCCTCTCAACGAGTGATCAGCACGTCGCACAGGCCACCTCTACACAACACGCAACAAACACAAGAACGAACAGCCATGCCCTCAGCGGGATTCGAACCCACGATCCCAGCAATCAGGCGGCCGCAGATCTACGCCTTAGACCGCACGGCTACCAGGATCGGCTTTCTTTTCAAACAGTGGCGCAGTAATTCGAAGCATTGTCAGTATAGTACGCCGAAATTCCAGATTCTGATTGATAATTTCTGATGCTATTATATTATTATTATTATTATTATGCGTCTTACTACCCATGCTCCTCTTTCATTTCTTCCACGGAATAAGAATTTTAGAGTACCCCGCTGTGGATTTCATCCTGAGACAATTTCTCTGTCAGGAAATCTGGATTCATTTGATCGGTGGTCATCTCATTGCTGTTTATTTGGGATCAACAGTATAGAGAAGCAAAAATTTGGGAAGACAGTGAGTCGCACTTATGTTATGCATTCGTGATATCAGTTCACTAACAAGACGTGCATTACGTATGCACAACTCGAAAGTCACAGATGCGAAGCTTTGCATTTTACAGGTGCTGTCTTCTGTTTTGTACAACGTAAAACAGTTAGTAATTGCTCCCGTCATTGTGTTTGAAATAATGCTGGCACAGTGCCTAGCAACAGGCTAGGATCGCGTCTTTCAAATTTAAAAGTTTCCGCTTATTAGCTTTTATATTGCATTAATTTTTATTTTTATTTATGGTACCGGAGAGATTTTTCGATAAAGGCAAGTTTTCGTTTAACTTTTTAAAACCTAGCGGTAACTTTACGCACCACCAGGTTTAACATTAAACAATTCTGCGTGGTGCCCACATTGCGTTTATGTGTTTTGTACGGATCTCAGAACAAACAGCAACTTTTGCCTTATAAAAGATTAAGAGACTGGTTTTTATAACCGAAGTGGAGAGTGTTTACAGCGCGTATAAAACAGATACGCTTCGTCTTTAAAGGGTTAATCCATGCTCCGACTGAAACTAGTTATTTTTACTGTAAGAAATTTTTCTGATTATGTCCATCCTACTGCCTAAACATGACTAATCGAGCCAATCTTGTCTTGTGAACAGATTACAATTTCATCTACCCTCCCAAAGCGTCATTTTGTTTCCATTTATATTAATTAATCTCCACATACAGTTAACTTTTGTGTCATAGTTGACACCAGTGTGCCTGCTATGACGGTCATGCAGTGTCACGTGCTGAAGTTAATTCGGGATAAGTAACGGGGAGTGTATTCCAGAGCCGAATTTTAATCCAGTAACAGTGCTTGAATGCAGCTGTTGTAACTAGGTATACTACGTCAGTAGGCATTTCCGTAATCGATATTGTTGAATTGCGTTGTTTTCCGCGTCGAGAATCTCTGAAGCCATAACAGATTTCAGAAACACTTTCGTCATATCCTGTACGTGAATAGGGTTTTGTGTAGTTTGTTTCGTCATTTACAGAGAGGTAAGAACAAGGACTGAAGGTGGTTGCAAGTGACGTTCTGTGGAAAATGCAGAGTCCTTACCTTATCTGGCCAGTATCATTTGTCATTTAACGTGTGTTATCATGGGCGTGTGCTTTGTATTTACTAAATGTTTGTTCCCTTTTATTATCTTCATATCTTTCATCCTTCATTTCTCTTGTATAATATCAGTTTTTCGTAACACACGGTCTTCATTATATGACGCTCCGTAATCACGGCGTAAGCGCGGAATTAATGTACGCCGGCTGTTCCCAGCGTCATAATTTCAAACCTCCGTATCAATTTTTAATCCTAACACAGTGAAACCTGCCCACAACGGAACCGCAAGGGACCGAAATTTTTTCCATTCCAGGAAGGTTACGTTTAATACAGGTACTCCAAATTTTCGCCGAGAATGTAAAAGTTTTCCGCTAAAGACAGGTTTTCATAATGCCTAGATTACGTTTAAGACACGTTTCACTTATATTGTCTGTGATTATTGTCATTTGTTCCTGGGTAATAAAACTTTAATTTTTCGTAAGAATTGTAATGCAGATTAACCCTTTAAAGACGAAGCGTATCTGTTTTATATAAGGACTCAGTGCGTACCGCGCTGTAAACACTCTCCACTTCGGTTATAAAAACCAATCTCTTAATGGTTTATAAGGCAAAAGTTGCTGTTTGTTCTGAGATCCGTACAAAACACATAAACGCAATGTGGGCACCACGTAGAATTTTTTAATATTAAACCTGGTCGTATGTGAAGTTACCGCTAGGCTTTAAAAGGTTAACGGAAGAAATCGAGTAAGCGAAGAGCGTGGCGGATTTTGAAGCAGAGTGTCTGTGAACGAGGATTCCGCTTGCACGCGCTGTGAGTGGCTGACACACACATAGCGGTACCCATCTTCTTATGGTTTGTGTGCGTCTCCACGTGGAAAGCGTTGAGAGGTTGTTAGTTAGTCGGCTGGCTAGTTTTTCTCATTCTGTTAAGTAAACAGAACCAAATACGAAGCATAATGTAACTTCAAGGTGCGTTTGGATCTTGGCATCCTGGACTCTTCTCAACATGATCATGCCACTTTACCCACGGCGGTCACTTTTTTTTTTTGGTCACAACTGTGAAGATATTTTAGCAAGTAAGAACAAATTTTCCAGAAATGTAAGGAGCCACGTCAAAATTTTGGGTGCCAGGAGGGTGACAAGAAGCAAGTTACACGTTGAGGACCCACAGATACTAGAAGTCACGGTACAAAATTTTGTTTTGTTAGTGCATCCGTGTGTTACAAA
Organism: Coptotermes formosanus; assembly: GCA_013340265.1. Lineage (NCBI taxonomy): Eukaryota > Metazoa > Arthropoda > Insecta > Blattodea > Rhinotermitidae > Coptotermes > Coptotermes formosanus. Next base: position 1,536,550 of record BLKM01000606.1, read on the forward strand.
ATGTTATGACTTACTGGTGTCTATTATATTTATTTGCTGAAATTATCTGTATGTCTTGTTCATTTTGTTAAATTTATCGGTCATACATAACCTGAAGTTCAGAAAATATATATAGCAATATAACCTCAAGTCTGTACCCCTTCGAAATATTTCGTCATTTCGGGCTTAAAAACGATCTTTCGTACACAGTTTGTAGGTGTGAGTAATCATAGCCTTCATACCAGATTTTATATTCCTAGACGTAACCAATAAACATTAAACATGACTGCTCATTTTTATTGCCCGTCGTTATGCATGATGTGAAGCGCATGATGAAATACGGCAGGTTAGTTAGTGTCGGTTAGTGCTCTAATCGATTAGTATCGACGTCAGCCGTGGTAATGCTAGTAACAAAAATAGTGAAATGCATATAAGTCTTCATGTAAAGTGCCTGTTATATTTGTCTGGTTTTAACCAAACTTGAATACTCCCAACAGATTTTCATAAAACCCCCAAATATGAAAATTTACGAAAATCCGGGCAGCGGGTCCCGATTTGTTCCATGCAGCCGGAGAGACCGACACAGCCAGTAGTCACTTGTAACTTTGCGAACGCGTCTAAAATCGGTTCCCTGTTGTATTAGTACCGTAACGTTGATTAATTATCTCAGTGCCTGGTCGCTCCTTCCAGGCAATGAAAGCAAACTACGGACGGTGTATCTGACGAGAAAAGTTTCCTGTTAGCTCGTTGCTCGGTTAACATCGAGGTGTTTTGTTATGCCATCTGCTTGGACGTACTTCCCTGCCTGCTGCCCGGAAGTATGACGCACACCCATCTACGCCAGTTGCTTGGCTATTGTAGCTTTTGTTCCTTGTCCGAAGGCTACCTTATGTGCAAGTAGAAGCACTGGACTGACTTGTTACAGTGAGGTAGGCAGGTGGAGGTTTGTGATGGTCAGCTGGAAACTTCAAACAGTTTTGTGGGTTACGGAATGGAAAGAACACAGAAATTTACTCTTCATTATATGTGGTTCGCTTTTCCTTATGTTTCTTACGTACCTGAACGGAAATGAAAGTGTCTTTGGGTCTGGTGTAGTGATAAACGACGTAATATTTCGTAAACACAAACGGACGCGGAAGTCTATGCCTCTCCATTCGTGAGTTCTACTGCTTCTGGCGAACATTAAAGATGAATTTTCTTAAGAACCTTATCAAAAATGATTCCTCCGCTAATTCCGTCACTTAACCTTTTAAAGCCTAGCGGATACTTCACATGGCACCTGGTTTTAACATTCAGAAGTTCTACATTGTACTGACAATACGTTTATGTGTTTTCTGTAGATCTCAGAACAAACAGCAACATTTACCTTACACGTCATTGGTTTTTATAACCCAGGTGGAGAGTGTTTACAGCGCGGTACGAACTGAGTCCTTATATAAAATAGATTACATTTCGTCTTCAAAGGGTTAATTTGCATTGTGTTCAATCATCAGCTGTGTGGTGACCAGGCCTGTTTCTTTGCAATAATAAAACAATTTTGAAGCATCGCTGTTGTGTATTTGGACTTCTTCCGTCAACACTAATTATACAAACACGACGTTTGAAAAGCAAACTACGTTCATCTTCAGGTGAACTATAATCTTAAGAATGAATAATAACCTGAAATCTGCAAATTTATGTGTAAGAGACAAAATAATCCAGAACAATAAATATAAAAGCGCTTTGTTGTTTGGTGAAGACATCCAAACGCGTGCATCCGCAGCTGGAAGCGAACATTTCCATGTCGCTACATCGACAGCTACTAACTAACTGACTGACTGTATGGAACAGATTCTTACTTTTGAAGCTAATAGTTCCTGAGCTATTCGAGAAATTTCCCGCATTTTATGGATACCGGAAGTTCATCACCGCGTTCACAACAGGCCGCCACTTCCTCCCTATATGGAATGAGTTCAATCCAGCCCACGATCTCCCATCACAAGCGTGAACTTTGGGGTGCAAAGGGGGGGGGGGGGCAAATGCACCTCCAATATTTTTTTCCCTACGAATATTTTTTTTGTCTAGTGGGTTGAGAGGGGCAAATAAAAAATATAAATACTCTCGAAGCTATTGTTTGGGTGGTGTAAAGACAAAAAATGAAAAACCCTTGTTTTACAGGACACACAGTGGAAGCATCTTAACACCCATTGTCGATTTTGCTGGGCCCCCCCCCCCCCCCTCAGTGTTATTAGCCAAGTTACGCCTATGCCTCCCACCTTCTCTCTTTAAGACCCATTTTAATATTATTCTCCCATCTACGCATATCGACTTTAGTCAATGAAATGTTAAATTCATGACAAAATTCTTACTGAAGGAGGGTTCTGTAGCTATAACGTTCAAGCTATGTGCAGTTCCAGCAGCGCAAGGGGGCATTCGGATATTGGGTTAGGTTCTCACAGCGGTGCTGATGACGTGCTGTGGGGTGTTACGTCATGTCGATAGGTAAATAGGCGAGGCAGCACGGTCCTCCGGAAACGTCGGTAGTTCGGCGTAACGTCACAGAATGCTCGAATCTTCAACATCCACTGCTTGATGCCATATAACGTATGTAAAATACAGTCGAACTCGATTATAACGTCATGAAGGGGACTGAATATTTTGTGTCGTTATAAACATGTGTTGTTATAACTGAGTAGTGTAACGTTCTGATCAACAGTGAGGAATTATTTGGCACCACAGAATATCTGACGCTATAGACGAGGTGTCGTATAAACCGTTGTTGTTATAAGCGGGTTCGACTGTAGTTATAATAAATGTTTGCCGTTTAGAAGAATGCACGAGACTTCGAAGACTTGAAGGGCGCTAATGTGGCCAATTTTAAAGACCGTTCAATCATTTACGTCTGCTTAGCCTTTTAAAGCCTAGCGGTAACTTTACATACCACCAGGTTCAACATTAAAAAATTCTACGTGGTGCCCACATTGCGTTTATGTGTTTTGTACGGATCTCAGAACAAACAGCAACTTTTGCCTTATAAAACATTAAGAGACTGGTTTTTATAACCGAAGTGGAGAGTGTTTACAGCGCGGTACGCACTGAGTCCTTATATAAAACAGATACGCTTCGTCTTTAAAGGGTTAATGTTGCTGTTTGCTTGACTGTACCATATAAAAGGTAAAGCTATCCCTGTACGGACCTGGACAGGCCCTTAGGGTTCCAGGAGGTTGAGGCTCCCAGGATTCCTGGACAGTCAGCCCTTGAAGGTGGTAAGGTTCTCAGCCCTACACACCGGCCGTCTTT
>BLKM01000606.1:1540172-1550907 GCA_013340265.1 Coptotermes formosanus
GTTGCTGTTTGTTCTGAGATCCGTACAAAACACATAAACGCAATGTGGGCACCACGTAGAATTTTTTAATGTTAAACCTGGTCGTATGTAAAGTTACCGCTAGGCTTTAAAAGGTTAAAACAAGTTGTGAGGACGGCATCTAACTGTGTTTACATTTATAATATACTCACAACGGTATGCATTCTATAAAGATACGTCTGCTTGAAGTGGTTATTCGCGTATTTTATGACACTTTCCCAACTTCAGATATTATGGGTCGCGTACTTAAATATAGGACTATGGTTGTGAAATATGAACTGAGAGAGATTTGATAGTCCATGTGGGATTTATGGTGGGCAAAGTGACGCTGTGACAGGTGTTTTCTGCTAGTTCTTCGGTTCTCTCCTGTCATTATCTTTCTACCAGCGCCGCATACTTATCCGTTCATCCGTCACTGGCGCTACGTCATGTTAGTAACTGGCAGCGTCGTTAAATAAGCACACATGCTTAGTCACGAGAGTTATTTGGGAATCCATTTTGCTGTCCAAGTGGCATGGAACAAATTAGGGAAGCCATGGAATGCAATACAGTGTACTTCCCGTTGGGGATTTAACCCGGGTTAATTAACTTTTCAGCTTTAATTAGCCCCAAAGCCATTCACTCCCCCACGCACAGAACCCCAATCCGTGGTCTTATTCATGTGGACTGACAGTCAAATTACAATTTCTGGCATACAGCACTTATCTCGGGGTTCACTGTGTCAACACAGCGAGTAATTATTAGTACAGTTATATATGCGCACGCAGTGAAGGCGTATTTGGATATTAATGGTGTATAGTTCCACACAGTCTTAAGCTAGACAATAGACGGGTGTGAGTTTACAGCTTCACACCCCGACGACGTTAACCCCCGGTGCTCATTGGAGGCTGGGATGGCCCACACAGCTAGTCTGGACGCTTCGGAGAAGAGAAAAATATATTTTTGCCGCGTCAGGAATCGAACCGTAGTTCCTCAGTAGTCCGACCCTTACTGTAGTCGCTATACTCACTGAGCTATCCCAGTTCCGAATATTAAAAAAGAAAAAAAGTTTTGCTGAGCCACACCATACGAACATGAGGTGTGAAATGCATACAGAATTTCTTCTGCAGCTGTTCACTTGGTTTCTTCTTTCTGTCTTTCCTCCCCCCCCCTTCCCCCCCCCCACCCTTCTGAGTGTCAGGAGCACCATATGGGAGCAGGTGTTTTGCTTCTATAGCTTTTGCTTACTTTACTTTTGTTATCCCGACGTAGTTTTGTATTTTAAACGCGTGGGCCTTATGTGTAAGAATAATGAAAAAACGTGTCTAATTCTGCAAACCTGTACATTAAACCAAACAAAGTGGGCAGTACTTTGTTGTCAGCTTACAACTGCCGTATATCCATCGCAGCACATGCGTGCAACTTTTCTGTAAACCTTTGCTGAGGGACTGTGTGTTAGCCTGGCTTGTATCTGAACCACTTCTGACGTCATTTTAGTCAGAATGTAGGCTTAGTGAACACATCATTCAGTTTTGTAACCTTGTCGCTAAAATCTATTTTGGGGGAGGGGGGGGGAAGGTGGGAAGTAATACGCCCTTATGACGTCGATCCTGTACGGAGCATTCCCATGTTCTGACTGTACTCAGGGCACTCAAAGGAGTCCCAGGGATGGTGGAGGTGACGGCTGTGAGGCTGTTCCGTTTCTATCCACTGTTCCTTGTGCACGCCATGAAACTGTATAGGAGTAGAGGTACAGCTGTACTCGTTCTTAACCTCAGCAGGAGGTGGATTTGAGTTGTTAGCTTTACGCGCTTCCGTCTTTGTCCTCGGCGAAATATGTCCCTGTAGCCATTGAACAGAAGGCTAGGTTGGTCCCGGAGCAGGTGTGGGCGCTTTGGAGGGACAGAAAGCTCTTGCCACTGGCAAGAATCGAACCCCCGATTGACCATCCCATGATCGAGTCATTATACTGACTAAGCATATTAATAATATAGAAAAATATCTGAAAAAAAATTTTGTTTTTCCTAAGGGTAACAGTACTTTAGGTAAGGAGCGGTTTTGAATTGGATTATCTTTTTTTTGGGGGGGGGTTATAAATTTTAATTTATCCTTTGTGTGGAGTAGCACCAAATTAGTATGTATCTCTAATACCAAATTTCATAAAAATCCATTGATTACTTCCGCCAAGAAAAGGCAGGATCCAGTTTTCCATTCTATGTACATTTATGAACTTCACTCAGAGAACGCATAAAATCTTGACTTGGTGGAGCCGGGAGACCCACGAGTTTAGTACACCACCTAGTACTGTCCGTGGTTCATGTAACGCACATTCTTTTCCTGTTGATTGTACTTTAAATGAATGTTACCCAGTTCAAGTGCAGACGGCAGTTCTCAACGTGACGCAGTATATGAACGTCATGATCACTGAGCACGCATATTTGCTTGGACGCCGTCACGATTCCCCACCCCCCCCCCCCTTCCCCAAGTGGGTCACCCAGAAAATGTCATTACAAGCTCGATTTTTTCTTACGCTGTATTGTATTCATTATAGAAGCAGGATTTTTTAAAAAATAATATTAATTTTTGGTATGAACTTTGGCGTCACTCTGTTTTCTTCTTTTTAATCAATTTTGTTTCTTAATACGGAATGGGATGGGGCAGACGCCTGGCTTGCAGCGCGTGTAGCGTCCAGCATCAGAAGTCCTCTTATACGCGGTTCGTTAGTCTTTGTTCCTTACAGTCGACTAACATGCAACAAGGAGTGCACTATCCGTGATTTCAGACTTCCGCCGCGATGCTGATCAGATCTGCGCTCTTATGGGGTATAACGCAGCGTCGAGTGGGAATTCTTTACCGACGTTTCGGGACGACGTGTCGGTCCCATCTTGAATATGGGACAGATACGTTGTCCCGAAACGTCGGTAAAGGATTAACACTCGACGTTGCGTTATACCCCAGAAGATCGAAGATCTCATGCAACAGGGAACTTTGGGAAGTAACAGCGCCGTTGCAGTTGTCCAATTTAAGTGTGCTAGTTTAATTCTTCTTCTTCCAATGGTTCGACAGACTTAGAGGGCCAGGGCCTCCTCGCTGTCGAGGCTTCCCGATCACACTGGGACACCACGCTCTGTAGGAATCCTCTGGACGAGTGATCAGCCCGTCGCAGAGACCTCTACGTGACAACACACAATACTCACAAGAGACAGACATCCATGTCCTCGGTGGGATTCGAATGCTTTGCAATTAGAACTGTGATTAACCCTTTAAAGACGAAGCGTATCTGTTTTATATAAGGACTCAGCGCGTACCGCGCTGTAAACACTCTCCACTTCGGTTATAAAAACCAGTCTCTTAATGTTTTATAAGGCAAAAGTTGCTGTTTGTTCTGAGATCCGTACAAAACACATAAACGTAATGTGGGCACCACGTAGAATTTTTTAATGTTAAACCTGGTGGTATGTAAAGTTACCGCTAGGCTTTCAAAGTTAATGGGTAGTGGTGTTAAGTGGCGTCTTGAATCGTACGTCGCATTCTGATACAACCATAACTGATTGTGAAATAGGCTTGCCACGTGTTGCACGTGATGTCTTTGTTGTAGTCATATATCACACGCATTACACGTGTCTCAAAATGTTTCTTAAAAATTATGTGCTGTGGAAACGTCGTGAATGAAGTATTGGTGGTTATACAGGAGTAAGGCGATAGCCTGGAAGGATTTCCTTATCTCCGGGTGAAGCTTGAAGAGAAAATATACAGATATTGTCAGGAGCAGAGGTGTCTTATCACTTTCCATTGGTGGTTATTTGTTAGACTTTTTTTTTCGGTTTGTCACAAGCCAGTAGTCAAATCTGTGTACCGCTCTAATCAGGTTGAATGCAACAGAAAATTGTATCTCACAAAATTGAATAAATCCGTCGTCACAAGACGCAACTGCACTTCAGCCCAGTGCATTTCTACCTGGAATACATCGGTTACTGCTAATAAAAATCTAAGGATCTCTCCTTCCTCTGGGAAACCGCTCCTAAGATAAGAGCCCTACTCCTGATTTTTAATACATCAACCAACTTATGCAATTAATAAGATACACTCAGAAGTAAGTATAAGACTGCTACATGTTTCGGCACCGGAATGCCATCGTCAGGGAGTTATTCCGAACAAAGGCGCACGGGGCCAGCACGCTTATGTAGGTACTGTGTACTCCGTTGTTCTCGATTACTCCGTAATGATGGCACACCGGTGCTGAAACACGTAGCAGTTTTATACTTGCTTTTGAATGTATCTTATTAAGTGGGTAAGTTGGTTGATGTAGTAAATATAAGAATACGCACGGTATGAGTAACATAAAACCTTACTCCTGAATAATGAACAGTCTGCACGTCTGCCTGCTTTCCTACCTCCCTCTCCACTCCTTCGTTTGTTTTTCTTTGATTTTTCTTTCTTTCTTTCTTTCTTTCTTTCTTCCTCCCTTCCTTCCTCCCTTCCTTCCTTTCTTTTTCTTTCTGTTTTTCTTTTTCTTTCTTTCTTTCTTTCTTTCTTTCTTCCTTTGTTTGTTTCTTTCTTTCTTTTTCTTTGTTTTTCTTTGATTTTTCTTCCTTTCTTTCTTTCTGTTTTTCTTTTTCTTTCTGTTTTCTTTCTTCCTTTCTTTCTTCCTTCCTTCCTTCCTTCCTTCCTTTGTCTTCCTGTTTTTCTTTCTCTCTTTTTCTTTCTTTCTTGTTTACGCCTTGCACAGGCGACTGACCTCCATATGTGTGTAATGCCCATGATCTCTGACCAAGCACATGTGCGCGCTGTAACTGGCTAGGGTCCGTAGTTCAAGTCTCGGACTGAGCTTCAAGAAGATGAGACGATAAACTGGTTGTTTGGTTATTAACGAGTTTATGTAATGACATGTAAATTAAATAAAAATCGCACAATTCAACATTTGGAATGCGCGGAGGGGTTTAGCAGTTCAAACCTGTAATTCCTCTCCGAACTTAAGCCTTGTATGTCATTAAGATGGGTATAAGTCTAACACCCGCATTTCCGTTAAATGCTTAAATCCCTTCCATGTTATTGTGACAGGTAGTTGTACGCAGGTAAGTGGTTCTTTTGTTCGAAAAGATATTTTCGGACGGGCTTGCCTGCAGGCTAGCTGTTTTCTTGACAAAGGAAGGGTCATTCCAGAATTCGTGATTGTAATATTTGGCTTCACTGCGGATAGCACGGAAACAAACGCGAAGTGATCGAGTTTGCATCCTGACAGCATTCGTCTTAAGGGATCTTAAATTTACCATGACTGTAGTTGGTTTATTCGAATTGTGGAAACAGTTGCTGTAATTTTGTTAATTCAGAAATAAGCACAAGCTATGTGATGGTTATAATTTATAATAGTGGCTACCCAAGTTGCTTCATATCCCTCGTGTATTCCTTGGGAGGGATTCGTGCTAACCGATGAGCATACAGCAGTACTGTAATAATTAATTATATTATATACCCATCCTCACAACCTCAGTATAACACTTGTTATATAAAATTTATTTAAAAATAATGAGGCAACATGTTTCGATCACTCAAGCGATCATCATCAGGTCTTATACAAGATACAATTGAAGATTTCCTGCCTGTGAGATGTCATAGGCAGTAAGTAAATCTTCAGTTCTGCCTATGATGCCTATGAGATGTCATAGGCAGTAAATCTTTTTCAGTTCTGCCTATGAGCTGTCATAGGCAGTAAATCTTCTTCAGTTCTGCCTATGAGATGTCATAGGCAGTAAGTAAATCTTCAGTTCTGCCTATGAGATGTCATAGGCTGTAAATCGTGGAGTTTGAAATTAACCTGGCCGTGGTGACGAAAGAAAAGTCTTGTCACCTGCCGGGAGTAGCCCAGGTGGTGCAGTGACTAGGTTGCGGGCTGGGCAACAGGTATCAGGGCTCAGTTCCCTGCGAAGGGCATAGATAGTCCCTTCTCCACAGATTTGTGGTCTGTTCTGGTGCCTAACCCATCCTCCTCTACAGTGACTGCTAGAGACTTTCCCTGCAGGTGTGAACTTGATCACTCAACGTCCTCCTAGTACCGAGGTTAAGAATGCTTGGAGCCGTAATTCCACTTCTCCATACGTGATAAGCAACGGATGGGTTTTCTTTCCTGGCTGGAGCAACCAGTGTCATTTCGTGAGACACCTGTATGATGTCTGTTCCAAGTGGGAGTAATGGTAAACGATGTCCGTCCGCCTCATGTTCGTTATTCCGCGGAAGTTGTAACGGATTGCGGCTGATAACGACACCGGCCAAGGCTCGGCGAGACACTCCTTGTCTTCCGGTCATCAGAGCGTGGAGAAAATATCATCGTGTTATGACGTCGTTCATTTTGTAACAGCTGCGCCCACTTTACGCAAAGAATATGCAGTTGTGCTTATGGGAACAGGACGGAATATCAAACATATGTCGAAAAGTAATCCAGTAAGTACTGGCGACTGGCAACTGGAAACTTGAACTTACCACTGTATCAAGGAATCACTGCCTCGCTCAGCAATATATTGGAACTGCCCTGTATATAGCCACATCGCGGCTGGCGCACGTCACTGCTGTGGTTCGCTCAACTTGCCTGTAAAAAAATAATATTTCAAAAATTAAATCAATATCTGTCACAACTAAAACAACTAAATTGTATTTATTATATAGATCTACATGTTTCGATCTATCTCAGGTTGTCATCAGGTCCACAGTTCTGTAAAACATATTCAGGGAGAACTATACATAATGTAAGTCCATAAAAGACGGTAAAGGTAAAGGTAAAGCAGTCCCATTACAGGCCTGGACAGGCCCACAGGGTTCCAGGAGGTTGAGGCTCCCAGATTTCAAGACAGTTGGCACATGAAGGCGGTAAGGTTGTCAGCCCTACGCACGGGCCGCCTTTACCCCCCAGGAAATATTCCTGGTACTCATTTCTGTTAGAGGCTGAGTCGACCCCAGGGCCACAGTGCGACCGACAGGATTATGCCAATGAAAAAATCGAACCCCGCGACCTGTCGTTTTGTAACGCAGCGCCTCAACCAACTGCGCCACCGCGACCCCATATGAAAGACAGTTACAGTTATTAAATTTATTAAAATTGTTAGGTTCATAAACAGGAGCAATGTGTGTGGATAGAGGTTCTGCCACAACTGTTACAAATACTGTATGCAGTATTGTATATATACACACACGAGGCTGACTGTTAACGGCGTTCAAAACTGCTTTTGAAAAAAGGAGCCTCATAACCAACTGAAACGGTCCTATTTGTAGTGCAATGAAGTGGTAAGAAGTTATCAAACATGGGAGGATATTTCATTTTATTAATGGATTCTCTTAGTTCCTTGTGTCGCTAACAGAAATCGCTTGCTGTTCTCTCTCGGGCACTGAGCAGTGTTGCTACCGTACGTTTGACTTATAATTGAATGCGTTCCTCTTGACCAAGTTTCCTCCTCGAGTGCGTCTCCCAAAGCGCGACTGGGTGGCAACCCCTGGTATGGTATTGTGTATGGAGTACAAAACATGAAGGTACACGTTAAATGCTCTTCAGTCCTTCAGCACTGAATCTTATGTTGCTTCCAGGTATCTTATTAGCAGTTTATTTCCTAATAACCTGCAGCCTGTCTTTCTCTTAAACAATGGCCATAGCCATTTGTATGGGTAAAATTGTACTTTATGAATTTCGTCCTTCAGGTCGTTTTCACGGGATACCGTTAAATGAAAATCTACGTGTAATGCTATTACGTATCTGAAGATTTTAATGTACAGTAATTTCATCATAGTGTCTTCTAGAAAACACAGTTGTTTGAATATTGTGGATGTTACCAGATAGAGACGATTAAAATTACAAATCCATGAATAAAACATCCTGGATTGTGACACGTTAAAGATGTTGCGAAAGGAAATGCATCCTTTTTCCGCAGTAGTTCCAACTTTCACACGTGTACCTCTCGGGCTCTGTACAATGCAGATAGCATCCTGAGATAAACAGTGGTACCAACTGTTTTTAGCTTACTCTGTATTGTGTTACCCATACTGTAAGTTATCTTACGTGCGAAGACGTGATTGTAATTAATGAATTCACCTTCCCCAACACACGCACACATTTGGAAGATTGAGAAAGGCAGTCCTAGCATCACAAGCAGTACTTTTAATAGCAGAGAGGTAATGTTCTTTGTTAAGGAGGTTCCTTATGGGCCAACATAAAGCAGGGGTTGAGTCTGGTTTGAATTATAACACTGATTTCCATTATTAAATTAATTTTTCTGATGGATGCCTACTGTAAATCAAAACACGAACGTTCTACTTAAAATCAGCTAAAGCTGGGCTAGCACGTATGGGGGAAAAAAGAGGTGCATACAGGATTTTGGTGGGGAGACCTGAGAGAAGGCGACCACTTGGGAGACCCAGGCGTAGGTGGAAGGATAATATTAAAATGGATCTTCAAGAAGTGGGTTGGGAGCATGGACTGGATTGAGCTGGCTCAGGATAGAGACAGGTGGCGAGCTGTTGTGAATGCGGTAATGAACCTCCGGGTTCCATAAAATGCGGGGAATTTCTTGACTAGTTGAAAAACTGTTAGCTTCTCAAGAAGACCTCTGCTCGATGGAGTTAGTTAGTTAGTTAGTTAGTTAGTTAGTTAGAGCTGGGCTAGACATAGACGCAGAAATAAACTAAATATGTGTTCATAACTTGTTGCCGGAATATAGGACATAATTTAATATAAGGATAGCTAATAATTCGAAAAAGGCGGTGAAGGTCAAGCATTTAAATACAATATTTTTATGATCAGTATAAGTTATACCCACAGCGAAATTAAATCAGTTTTAATTTTGGATAGCCTGCTAATATTCGGTTAGACGCGTTTATTTTGTCCGTATACTGTGTAAGAAAAGGAAACTACAAATCAGAGTGTACAAAAGTGTAATTATATACCCGCCGTTTTATGCATGTGTTAACCCTTCAGTGTAGATCTCGGTACATTGTACGAACCAGTCCTGGCCGGAACAAGTGGACAGACGTGATACACCGTTGTGGTCTCTGTTCGTATCGTACGAGTACAGAAATGCAGCCGACGTTAGGTCTATAAGCTGCAGATGGCTGACTGTATTACTGGGTTTGATTGAGAGACTGTGTCGGAATTTGCTACGATATGAAGAGATTACTGTCAGGAAACTTGCATCGTGTGTCAAAGCAGCATTCCACACGTCTGTAACTGTTAGCATGCTTAACTGTCGATGTTTGGAGTTGGTAGCAGACCCAGTAGGCGAAATATTTAGAGTATGAGTTACTTATAGAATTAAATGTGCGATACGCCAGGGGTGCACAGCTCTGCGGCACTGAAGTTTTGTACGGTGGCGCCTAATAGTTTTGGCGTAGTCATTGCAGTTTTTATTTCTTGCATACAAAAATTTGAGTCCTCAATACGGGTAGCAGACCCAGTAGGCGAAATATTTAGAGTATGAATTACTTACAGAATTAAATGTGCGATACGCCAGGGGTGCACAGCTCTGCGGCACTGAAGTTTTGTACCGTGGCGCCTAATATTTTTGGCGCAGTCATTGCAGTTTTTACTTCTTGCATACAAAAATTTGGGTCCTCAGTACGGAATTTGATTCTTGTCACCCTTCTGGCGATTATAATTTGGTGGTGGCGTTTAGATTTTTGGAAAATGTGCGCATCCTGTGGTAAGTGTGCCGAAGCGTAGACATAACAGTTTTCCGCCAGCAAAGATCATTACACCGTATATAGTAAATAAGGTTAGCAAAAACAGTATTGCGTTAAAACACCGCCTGTTACCGAATTGATCCGCTACATATACTAAGAATTAAATCTCTCTTCCATCTTAGTGTTTTAATGATTATACGTAGTTTTAACTATTAAAATGTACACAAATGCATACTATTCCTTATAGGTGATAATAGCTAATTATGTGGTATTATATGCACTCGAACCCGGTTATAACGACGTCGGTTTATACGACACCTCGCCTATGGCGTCAGATATTCTGTGGTACCAATTAATTCCTCACTGTTAACCATAACATTATGTTCCTCGGTTATAACAACACTCGTTTATAACGACACAAAATAATCAGTCCCTTTCATGACGCTATAACCGAGTTTGACTGTATTATAACTGTAAAGGGAGACCTCCAGCTCAACACGTGTTTTCCATTTTATGATCTTGTAACTTTTACCTGATGATGGCTGGCGCATGCGGCCGAAACATGTTGTAGATAAAATAAACGGTGGATGTGAAAGGTGTTGTGTTTACAGTGACAAAGGTTAAATAGTTGATTGTATACACAACGGGATGAAGATTCCAAACAGATTTAACATCGTTACATGTCTACAGACTGCATATCGATGTGAGATTAGCAAAGTGGGTATAATTAAATGCCGTCCTCACAACTTCAATATAAAATTATTATTTATGATATACAAGGCTACATGTTTCGACCACATAGGTGGTCATCATCAGGTCTGGGTACAAGATATAATAGAAGATTATTGCCAATGACATCTCATTATGGCATTACAAGTTGTGGAACCATTATAAATACAATATATACCATATTGTATGTACAGTGTTTCCACAATGTATACCGTATTGTATTTACAATGTTTCCACAATGTATACCATATTGTATTTACAATGGTTCCACAATGTATACCATATTGTATTTACAATGGTTCCACAATGTATACCATATTGTATTTACAATGGTTCCACAATGTATACCATA
>BLKM01000608.1:0-60588 GCA_013340265.1 Coptotermes formosanus
GCAATGTGGGCACCACGTAGAATTTTGTAATGTTAAACCTGGTGGTACGTAAAGTTACCGCTAGGCTTTAAAGGGTTAAGCTTTACTTACGATATTGCCTGGGCTTTCTCTGAAAGCGAATTGACACGTTATAGAATGATGCCTACTACAACATACAACTGAGAGCTGTCTGTTTTGCCTTAAGATAATGCTCCTCGTGTCGAGTGAGGGGAAGCTTCAGATGGAGATGGAGGAGAGATGTGGTACTTCACGGCAGAGGGAAGTGGCGAACCGACTGAAGCAGCGGTTCCAGCCGTGAGATCAGTCTGAGCCAGTCTTCGGAGCAAGGAGGAGAGGGCTAGGCGACAGTCGGTTGTTGTGCGCGGGCAGCTGAACGAGGTGCGGTGCCAGTTTGCCACAGTGTGTGAGACTGCATCATAACTACAGAACACGTCTGTTGCACGTCGATACACAAAGGCATTGCTAAATAAAATTGTCTACATACATTTCTATTTTAATTACAATGCTACTGAATTACTGACTGACACTATATGTGAGACTGACAATTTTAACCACGTCAATGTGTGTGAAACGAAATTTCTGTTTCGCTTGAACATTTAAATGATAACTTTTCGTGTCTAAGTTTTCGACGTCAACATTGTACGTCTGTATCACTCTTAGCAACCGCCGACAACCGTGATTTTACGTTAACCATATCGAGTTAATGACGATATCACTTGAAGTGATAAACGTGTTCTTCTTTCGTGATAAATTTGGACGCAGTTCATCTGACCAGTGAGGTTAAGTGATGTTGCTTACGATTCTGTACTGAATATTACCCAAGGACAGTGCGACAGAACAGGAGTAGAGAAATTAACGTGCAGTCGGCTTTGACACATTTCTTCTCGCGTGAGAACTGCTGGCAATACGTGTCATATAATGACTTTGTGTGTCGCTTCGTTTCTTGCTTGAATGCTTCGGACGTGGCGCGGCACATCGAATTTTATTCTGGTCACTGCAGCCTCAAGAAGGACGAACAAGGACAAAGGTCAGCTGGCTCTTCCCGACAGTGGCACCATGGCGATTTGGTTTCTGCTCTACTTGACCGTCGCTCCCACACGCGCCCTTCAGTACCCCGGACATGGCCTAGACGTCGACAACGCTCTGCAATCTGCGCCCGCCGGCGGGTAAGTCATTTCGGCCACTTTACGTAGTCCGAGCTTCAGTAACGTGATGTTATTCCCCACGCTGTCATACCAACCACATGTTGACGTTGGGGCATTGTAACACTTACACAAAAGATAAAGGGCGATGTGAAGAGAATGGAGAAATAAATTGGGATGGAAATTAGTAGCCCGTAAAAGACATGCGGTAAGTAAATGTAGCACGTTTCGCGTCAAGTTATAAAGTTCCAGTTCTTCACGTATCTACACACGGTTCTCTAACTATTCGTATTCGAAAGTTTGCATTTCCGTACTCCTAACGATTCGGATATCGCATGGTATCTTCAGGAAAGGCCGGTTGGATATATTATTCTACTCTTTTGTTTTGCACACTCTTGTCACAGGATGATCGGTATCGTGTGCTTTATTTAAGTAATAACCCGAATTTTGTCTGTCATCCGATGAATTGGCGACTTTCTTTTCTGCTTCAGTTGTGTGGAAGTGTGAAGGCAGTCAATAGCCCATAGGCTACAGGTCGCACGGCTGTGTCTGTAATTACGTCCCGTTCCATCAACATTTGAGGACAGACCGGACTAGAACATTCTAACAGGGTGTTGTGCCCCGTACCTGTGTCGCCTTAAGACCGCAGTCTTTCGGTATGTGCTACCGCGTCTGTCGGTGGGTACGTACCGACCCTTCAGAAGAACCTGCTGCCGTAGCTGTGTGGTGTGAGTTTTCCTGTTTCTCACTCCGAGCCAAAAAACGTGCACCCTGTAACAGTAACTGCTCTAGACCGCGAGGTTTGTGAACGTCGATAGTGGGGATTTCTGCCTTACGTTGTGTCCCATTTTAATACCATTGTTTCGGCCTTTCGTCGCTGACTGTGACGAATACTGACGACACCGCATTGCTGGCGACTTTGCTTCCTCCACTCTTCTTCTGTATTTGCGCCGGTCACTCCCAGCTTATTCAAAAGCTGTCTTTAATTGAGGTGTATTGGTTTAGTTGTGTATGGAAAGAGAGAGTCCTTTTTTAGTTTCATGTATTTTATGCTTCAAAAAGTTTTTATATTGTGCTAAAATAAGCTGTCATTCGTTTATGATTTTTATTCTGTATTTTTATTGCTGGTGTCTCATTAGTTGTCCGAAACAAATCGGCGTTTTTCATTGGAAGTGGATTTCGATGTTAGTGACTGTTTTTTCGGAGCCGGTTAATGACGGACATCGAGTCAGCAGTGTACTTTTCAGTTTAATCTCAGTTTTCGTAGCCCCATTTTGTTCTAATAATCTAGAGACAATTTTTATGAGTAAAACCAGGCGTGCACAAATTGTGGGCGCCAGCTCGCCAGCGCAACTGCGCGGTGTACGGTTATGCCTAATGTGTGTGAGGTCTCCGTGTGGAACTTGCCCAAGGCGTCACTCTTCTGGCGCGTGGAAGTTAGAGGTGGCGCCTGGTTTTCTGTTTTTTTTTTTTTGGAAAATTTATTCGCCGCTGGTTAAAACAATCAAGCGTTGCGTAGCGCGACTACGTTCTGTTTCGCAGCGTCGGGGGTTTGTCCCCAAGGGATCCGCGAGTTGAGGTGAGTCGCGTGTATCCTACTCAGCGCAACATGGAACTTCTTTTGTGAGATGTGAGATTGTTACAGCCCTGCTGCTGGAGGTTTAAGTCTTGTGGGATGTTACTGCGTATTGACTGGTAAATATGTACCGACGTTCCGTTCTTATTTCCTCTGCAGAGTAATGCCGTCCCAGAGGCGTGCAGGAACGTTAGGCACACTCTTCTTGAGCTGGGTGTAAAGGACGGCAGCTGTTTACCAGACAACGTGACGTAACGGCCCATTAAGACCTGAATGTAAAGTTTTTTCTTTTGGTTTTCCTACTCCTTTCTTTCTTTCTTTCTTTCTTTCTTTCTTTCTTTCTTTCTTTCTTTCTTTCTTTCTTTCTTTCTTTCTTTCTTTCTTTCTTCCTTTCTTCCTTTCTTTCTTTCTTTCTTTCTTTCTTCCTTTCTTCCTTTCTTCCTTTCTTTCTTTCTTCCTTTCTTTCTTTCTTCCTTTCTTTCTTCTACCTACTTGTCCACAGCAGGTGTCGAGGGTTTTTGTAATTTCACTTGATCACACTCAGACGCACACCACAGTCGGTAGGACTCGTCTGGACGAGGGATCGGCCCGTCGCAGAGACCTCTACCTGACAACACAAACACTGTACAAGAGACAAACATCCATGCCCCCGATAGGATTCGAACCCACGATCCCAGCAAGCGCTCGGCCGCAGACCTACGCCTTAGACTGCGCGGCCACTGGGATGGGCTCTACTCCTTTATTGTTATTAGTACTGGGAAATTTATTACTTTTGTAATTAATTTTTGCTTAGACCTAATGCAGATAAAGGACGTTACAGTTCAAGCGTGTTGCAAACATTCCAGCTTGAGATGTTACCGCTAGTTGTGCCTAAGTTGCCTACGGGTTGAAATAATTTTGGGGAGGCGGTGACATAGTTAGGGAACCTTTGTAGTGGATTCGTGGTAACAGAAGATTTTTGAAACTTCTGGAATGTGTCTGTTCTGATGCGAAGCTGACGATCTGAATAACCCGCTGTGTGTTCGTTGGTCGACCTTTCTGTGACTCCTTGTCGCAGTGCGTTCATTTGAATTGCCTGGCCTAGTCCAGGTACAATTTTTTTTTTTCGCAGGAGTTGCTGGATTTGTACTTAACTTTTCAAGCCTAGCGGTAACTTTACGTACCATCAGGAGTAACATTCAAAAATTCTACGTGGTGCCCACATTGTGTTTATGTGTTTTGTACGGATCTCAGAACAAACGGCAACTTTTGCCTTATAAAACATTAAGAGACTGGTTTTTATAACCGAAGTGGAGAGCGTTTACAGCGCGGTACGCACTGAGTCCTTATATAAAACAGATACGCTTCGTCTTTAAAGGGTTAATTCGATGTAGGCCATATATGTGCCAGTAGCAGTGTTTTGCTTTGGTACGTAAGCCTTAATAACAATATTAACTCGCATGTTTTGGGCCGTCGTGGCGGTTATTGATAAAATGACGTCCTTCTTTTAGGTTTTGCTCTGTGTAGTGGTTAAATGTTCCAGCTTTTCGGAGGAGCGTACTGCCCCCGTGTTCAGCGGATGGTGAAGAGTCTGGAGGCAGTAAGTTTGTCAGGTATATACGACAGTTTCGGCGTGTTTGGCCAGACAAAGCTGCGGAAGGCGGGATGAGGGAATAGGGTTTACCCGAGGCAGTGGGATCTGATATTTAGCTTAAGGGTGCTAGCGTTTTCATTGCTATTTATGCTTATGTTAATGATCTTTATATTCTTAACTTGGGTCAGCGCGGTGTGCTACCTCGGTTACAGTATCGATAAACACAGTCTGCCACACCGCAGCGTATATTTATTTTGCGCACTATGTCGTTATACTCTAAGGTTGTGCCGATATACTACGTGTTTCGGCTCGGCCGGGCCATAATCAGGTACGTGTATAAATGTTAAAACTCAGATCCTTAATCAAATAATATCAAATAGTATAAAAATATGATGATGGCTCGGCCGAGCCGAAACATGTAGTATATTGGCACAACTTGGAGTAAAATGGTGTAGTGTGCAGAATAAGAGATCTTTGTATTGTTGTTCTTGTTGTTGTTGTTGTTGTTGCTGTTATTATTATTATTATTATTATTATTATTATTATTATTATTGCTTTTCAGCAGTAGAGGGAGGTGAGAATATTGCATGACACGCGAATATTCGGTCGTGAGAGTGATAGCAATTTTAAGCAACTGTTCCCGCAAAGTAAAGCGAATTGACACCTTCCGTCTTTGGTGTCACTGCAGCTTTAGTATTTCCGTTGGGCGGGGAGTCCTAATGTGTTTTGGTCCCTGAAAATTGGATGTTTTCATATTTGCATTCAAATGGCAGGTGCACGCAACGACCTGTTTTTGTACTATATTTCGTTGTTAAATAACACGTATTTTTTACACTGTAGTTATTGTGGAATTTGTGTTGCAGCTGCTGATTGTGGTACTGCTCTCCGTTTAACACCAGCGTGCATCCTTCGACTTTAAGAGTTGGACTCATTATAGGGCTTTATTTCTCCAGGGCACAACAGCCCCCAGTGGGCCAGGGCCTTCTCATTATTGAGGCTTCACGATCACACTCAGACACACCACACTTGGTAGGACTCCTCTGGACGAGTGATCAGCCCGACGCAGAGACCTCTACCTGAGAACACACAACACTCACAAGAAACAAAATTCCATGCCTCCGGCGGGATTCGAACTGTCAATCCCGGCAAGCGAGCGGCCGCAGACCCACGCCTTAGACCGCGCGGCCACCGAGATCGACATTATACGTTTTTACTCCAAGTAATTTTATGAATGTAGCGATTAATTTAGGGACACTCCTTGTGAATCACCCTGTGTGATACTACAGGCAACGTTTGCATGAGGAGAACCAAGTACACGGTGTAGCCGTCTCAGAACAGTGCGTACAACGATTTGTGTACGTTAGAGATGATGGGCAGTGTCATTCCTATGATCACATCTTGTCATATGCTCTTTGTTCTCACTTTTAATACAGTCGTCGCAGATAATGTGTTATTTTTGTTCAAAGACACGGAGAATTTGTTATCGACAGCTGCTATTTAATATCACTGGAGAAATTACACAGTTCAGGAGGTGCATGCTTGGCGGTGTTGATCTAATGATATGAAAAGGTAAAGTAATCCCTGTACAGGCACCGACCGTTCCAGTAGGTTGAGGCTTCCAGATATCCAGACAATAGGCGCATGAAGGTTGTCAACCCTACGCACCGGCTGCCTTTACCCACCAGGATATATTCCTGGTACTCATTTCTGTTAGAAGCTGAGTCGACCCCAGGGCCATAGTGCGGCCGGAAGGATTGAGTCAATGAAAAATCCCTATGACTCCATCGGGAATCGAACCCGCGACCTTCCGGCTTGTAGCGCAGTGCCTCAACCAAGCGTGCCACCGTGTGATTAAATTGTTGAGCATAAGGGAGACAGAGTATGCAGTACTCGTGGGGGAAAGGCGAAACGTATAAGTTGCAATATTTTGGATGGAATACCTTATGGAAAGAGATGAGCTGCTGCAGGGCCTGGAGGGGCGAATTATAGCAATACGAGGCTTGGAAAAACAGGATGTAAACTTGTGGACTGGATTAACCTCTTAAAGCCTAGCGGTAACTTTACGTACCACCGGGTTAAACATTAAAAAATTCTACGTGGTGCCCACATTGCGTTTATGTGTTTTGTACGGATCTCAGAACAAACAGCAACTTTTGCCTTATAAAACATTAAGAGATTTGTTTTTATAACCGAAGTGGAGAGTGTTTACAGCGCGGTACGCACTGAGTCCTTATATAAAACAGATACGCTTCGTCTTTAAAGGGTTAAATATTATTTGTGTGATTGAATCGAGGAGGATTGGATCGGCGGAGCTTGTAGTACGCATGGGGAGAAGACGAATCCATTCCGGATTACGGTGTGGAAACCTGAAGGATGAAAAGCCGCTTGGAAGACCTGGGCGCAGATGGAATGATAATACAAAAATGGATCTCAAGTAGGCTTTCAGGGTGTTGAGCGGATTTCTGTATTTCAGAACAGGCACACACTGTGCATGGCAGGGTAGTGGGAACGCGCTGGTGGCACCATCCTTACAGCTGGCCGTCGGGGTACAAGTACGTTGCATGTAACACTAAAAAGGTAAACAATCCCATTACAGGCCTGGACAGGCCCTGAGGGTTCCAGGAGGTTGAGGCTCCCAGATTTCTAGACAATCGGCACATGAAGGTGGTAAGATTGTCAGCCTTACGCACCGGCCGCCTTTATCCCACACGAAATATTCCTGGTACTCATTTCTGTTAGAGGTTGAGTCGACCCCAGGGCCATAGTGCGGCCGGAAGGATTGTGTCAATGAAAAATTCCAATGACACCATCGGGAATCGAACCCGCGACCTTCCAGTTTGTAGCGCAGTGCCTCAACCGCGTGCCCCTTTATATAACAGTTACTGTTTTAATTCTCCAAGATATTCCAGTTCTTCATCGAACAATCATCGGGTACACAAGACACTGCATTGATGACCTGTTGACTACATGTATCAAATATGGAGTAATTCGACGTAACAACTTGTTCGTATTTCTGACAAACGTTCATCTTGTGTAAAGCTATGCATACGTAGTTATGCCTTCCTACACCCTTCTTCAGATATTAAAATTTGTCGAGTGACTACTTAAAATTGTAGAAAATGGTCCCGTTGATTCTTTGGGCGTTAAGAATTTCTGAATACCACATACGTTCATACCGTCACTCGTGTTTTATTGTGTCATGCCACTGATACCCTGTATGGCGTTGTAGGGTATTCCAAATTAACCAAAATTCTGGTTGAGGCTGGCGGTCCGCTTATACGTGTGATCCAGACGTGCAAGCGGGCCTTCGGCCCGTTTACTGAACTGCGGCGGAAATTTCTCTACAAGAGACGTAATATCTGCGTTCTTCCTGGATATTGCGCGGCGTCGAATGGTAATCCTTTACCGACGTTTTGGGACACCCTATCTGTCCCATCTTAAAGGTTCAAGAAGTCCAAGAAGACGGGACCGATAGGGTGTCCCGAAACGTCGATAAAGGAATTAACAGTCTACGCGGCACAATATCACAGAAGAGTACAGATATCATCATCGTCGCAGCAGAAGCCTGAAATGACAGATTTTCTACAGTACTTTGTTTGAAATAAGTCAGGGTATAAGTGGCACTATGTAAAATTAACCGTTTAAAGACGAAGCGTATCTCTTTTATATAAGGACTCAGTGCGTACCGCGCTGTAAACACTCTCCACTTCGGTTATAAAAACCAGTCTCTTAACGTTTTATAAGGCAAAAGTTGCTGTTTGTTCTGAGATCCGTACAAAACACATAAACGCAATGTGGACACCACGTAGAATTTTTTAATATTAACCCTTTAAAGACGAAGCGTATCTGTTTTATATAAGGACTCAGTGCGTACCGCGCTGTAAACACTCTCCACTTCGGTTATAAAAACCAGTCTCTTAACGTTTTATAAGGCAAAAGTTGCTGTTTGTTCTGAGATCCGTACAAAACACATAAACGCAATGTGGGCACCACGTAGAACTTTTTAATGTTAAACCTGGTCGTACGTAAAGTTACCGCTAGGCTTTAAAAGGTTAATGTACGTGTCTATGTATATATCTGTTACCCCACTGTCTTTCATTTCGTTATCAACAAGTGCCCTGGTTATATCTTTGTCAATGTATTGCATCGATGCGGCCCAACCTGGGAAGTTGAAAGTCGAAAGCGGTTCGCAGTTCCCGAAAAATTGCCGATCCGTCTTCTAAGTCGGTGTAAGAGGAAGCAAAATGTACTGTGTCAACCCTCCCCATTTTGGAAGTGAACCTGTTCCATTTGATATGCAGATAAGGGGGCGGGGTGTGTATTTAGCGGAATTACGTTTGGCGATGTGTTTTCCTGGCGAGGGAAGTACGTGAAGCGCTGATTGTTGTGGGCCGCGGAGACACTTACCCGTTGGACCGGGCGGCGTATTTTGCATGGCATTACTTTACGTAGAAGGTGGTCGTTGTTTGTTATGCCTGTGGCCACGGTAATGCTGCGGTATACAACGGTCGCAGCAAAATGCGGAAAGCTCGGAGCGAGTGCTTTGTGCAACGAAATGGTTTTCTGATGTTTGTCTTGTATCCGCATTAGGTCCAGTCCTTACAAACAGGATTGGGCCCGATGTGTGCTCGCACTGCTGTTGCACTGGATGGTTACTCTTTACAAACAACTCTATACAGCAAAATGTCCATAATCATTGTCGGGGGAAATTTTCCTCCCGGGTAAATGTACGGGTCTTAATCGGAACGTTATTCTTCTGAGTTTTATTAACCTTTTAAAGCCTAGCGGTAACTTTACGCACCACCAGGTTTAACATTAAAAAATTCTACGTGGTGCCCACATTGCGTTTGTGTGTTTTGTACGGATCTCAGAACAAACAGCAACTTTTGCCTTATAAAACATTAAGAGACTGCTTTTTATAACCGAAGTGGGGAGTGTTTACAGCGCGGTACGCGCTTAGTCCTTATATAAAACAGATACGCTTCGTCTTTAAAGGGTTAAATTAATTTCATACTACTCTAACTTCTCTTCAGTTGATCACACCTTCTTCCTTTTTAATATTATTATATAGCTACATGTTTCGGCGCATGAGTGGCCATCATCAGGCATAAACAGAATCTAAAAGAAAGGTTTCAAGGATGAAGCCTCCCCCTTTTTGACATAAAGTGACTGGTTACAGAGTTTTTGCAAGTATGTGTAAATTACACAACAGAAGGTGCACAGTGTCTGTTTCTCCCTATATGGGAATAATGCAGTATGCAGTGTGCTGTCTTTGTTTGTACTTCTTAGAGCCGAATTACTGTGCTTGAAGGCCAATTTTCTTCCCGCTAAAACTCAAAAGTCCCCTTAAAATTTGCATTAAAATATTATAAAAACATTATAAAGGCAGTTAAAAACCTCGTTAAAGGTGGAGTGGCGGACCGCTCTTTCCTCTGTACAACAGTGAGACGAAAAGTTGCCTTCAAGCACAGTAATTCGGCTCTAAGAAGTACAAACAAAGACAGCACACTGCATACTGCATTATTCCCATATAGGGAGAAACAGACACTGTGCACCTTCTGTTGTGTAATTTACACATACTTGCAAAAACTCTGTAACCAGTCACTTTATGTCAAAAAGGGGGAGGCTTCATCCTTGAAACCTTTGTTTTAGATGTTGTATTGTATGCCTGATGATGGCCACTAATAGGCCGAAACATGTAGCTATATAATAATAATATTAAAAAAGAAGAAGTTATGATCGACTGCAGAAAAGTTCGAATAGTATTGTACAAACACAACGGGATGGGACATCTGGAAATTAAATTCATTTCACTTTAACGTAACGTTCATCTTATTCCTTCCTTCGTTTTTTTTTTTTACAAAAGTACAATAAACCATCCACTCCTGGTTGTGTGTGTGGTGAAGTTCATTTTTCAACAATAATAATAATAATAACAACATGCACGTAACTTCAGTCGTCTTCAAATTCTTCCACCCGTCACATTAAACCTTCCACATTTGTCATAATCAGTCACTACTAATCTTACGCCTGTTCGTTTTATTGTCCATTATCATTTACATTTTTAACCTTTTCTTTGTTACACATTTCCGTTCACAATACTGTTTTTTTTTAAGTTTGTGTACGTGTTCACGAATACTGATAAATTTGCTTTCTGTACTTGCTTTCAGTCCACAGTGGCAAAGAAACTTAGTTGCTTCTTCCGCTGTCTCTTTTACACTTTGAACGGCTGCTTTCCGTAATTTTAATGTTTTAGGAAAGTACGTTTATTCCATTCCTTCGTATAATCTGAGACACCAGGAGCATGTGACCTTCTTGGTTTGGCTTTTTCAGTCGCACAGTTGCTCCTTGGCCTCTACTGCGTTATCACAGTGCCGTTAGCAAGAGTTATAACTACGGGTGTAAGACGCGAACACTTGCAGTGACACGAGCGGTTGGTGCTGCATTACAGCCTGTGGGCAAGTCAGACTTTTATTACTGGACGTGTTTGCACTATCCGGCTGCTTCGCGCTTGACTGTTCCCTGTCCGACATTGACAGTGGGATTTCAAATCTTTGTTATATATCGCAACGTCTCGTTAACCACGCAACCCCTTCTGATGCTTAACATCTTAAAACCTAGCGGCAACTTTACGTACTACCCGGTTTAATATTCAGAAAATATACATGGTGCCCACATTGCATTTATGTGTTTTGTACGGATCTCAGAACAAACAACAACTTTTGCCTTATAAAACATTAAGAGATTGGTTTTTATTATCGAAGTGGAGAGTGTTTACAGCGCGGTACGCACTGAGTCCTTATATAAAACAGATACGCTTCGTCTTTAAAGGGTTAAACATTGCATTGTGCACGCAGAATGTATTTATATGTTTCATGTGGTTCTCACAAAAAGCCGATTAATTGACAATTTTCGCCGTGGAGTGGTAATTAAAATATTGTCCTGCTTTCCTATCTATAAAAGAAAGCAGTAGGCTGTGGGAGGTTTCTCTCCAAAAATGTACATATTAACATCCACAAAACAGTAATGTTGTCTACAGTTTTTTTGTTATTATTACCAACTACTGTGCAGTAGTTGGCAATAGTGATGATGATGTTGATGATGATGATGATGATGATAATAATAATAATAATAATAAACTTGTATGTGAAATAACTGCACGGGATGTGTATCATACTAAGTACATAATTTTGCGTGTTGTTTTGTGGGGGTGTGAAACTTGGTCTGTCACACTGAGGGAGGGACGTAGCCCAAGGGGTGTTTGAGAACAGGGTGCTGTGAAGGTATGTGCCCCTGAGAGGCACGCAGTGGCAGTGGCCTCGTAAGCTGTACTCGTCACCAAACATTATTTGGGTGATGAATAAGAATGAGATGGGCGGAGCATGTAGCACGTATGGAAGCGAGGTGCATTCATGCCTTTGGTGGGGAAACCTGAGGGAAAGAGGCGACTTGGAAGACGTAGGCATAGATGTGCGGATAATATTAAAATGGATCTTTAAGATATCTGATGGGGGGCTTGGACTGGACTGATCTGTTTCAGGATAGGGACAGGTGACAGGTTGTTGTTGTTGTTGTTGTTGTTGCGGTAATGAACATTCGGGTTCCACAAAATGCAGGGAATTTCTTTATTAGCTGAGAAACTATCAGCATATCAAGAAAGACGTTGTTCCACGGAGTTAGGGTCTGAGCCGTGTGCCTGTTTATCCATTTGTGTTTTGAACCAGTTTACTGATTTTCAGGACACTTCGTGCGAACATACGCCACTGGGAGACACCCGAGGGTGGAGGCCAGGGTAGCTCAGTCGGTATAATGACTAGCCTGCTGCCTGGACAACCGTTGAATCGTGATTCGATTCCCGGCAGGGGCAAGATATTTCTCTACACCCCGAAACGTCCATACCGCCTGTGGAACCCTCCCAACCCCCTATTCGGTGGGTAACGGGGGCCCTTTCCCCAACGGTAACGCGGCGAGAGTGTAAAAGTGACTAATCGTCTCCATCTAATGCCGATGTTAAGAATGAGTGGAGCTCTGCTCCCACTAACCCTACAGTATGTGTTCGTGGCAGGCCACGCAACATTTCCTGATGCACTTCCAAAGTCCCGGTCAGCTGAGTTGTAAGGGTTTACACAGACACTGTGCATTTTAACAGGTGCAGCCGCACCTTCGCATGTTCGTGCTCCTCGGCAGTAATTTTTACATTTTGTAATGTACTGATCCTATTTCCTTACCTTTATTAGTCTGCAGAAAACCTGTCGCTACGATGACAGAAGCAATATTTTAGATTACGGATGTTCACAGGGCCGCATTCCTTGCCGGCATCTTCGTGGAGTTGCTTTTGATTTTAAATTTTATTCTAGAAGAGCTAGAGTGCGCGAGCAAAGTATGTTCACTGTTGTTGCATAATGTTAAAATAATGTGTAACTGAAACACGCGTTTTAAGTGGGCACCGAAATATTTTGGGGGCTGTTATAAATAAACAAGTATTGTATACAGTACTATTGCCTGACTGAATCACAGGTTTTTGAAAAATGTAAATGGCTGATATCCGATAAATGACACTGCAGTTCGTTTTTTAATATCTGTTGAATGCTGCAAATTTAACCCTTTAAAGACGAAGCGTATCTGTTTTATATAAGGACTCAGTGCGTACCGCGCTGTAAACACTCTCCACTTCGGTTATAAAAACCAATCTCTTAATGTTTTATAAGGCAAAAGTTGCTGTTTGTTCTGAGATCCGTACAAAACACATAAACGCAATGTGGGCACCACGTAGAATTTTTTAATGTTAAACCTGGTGGTACGTAAAGTTACCGCTAGGCTTTAAAAGGTTAACCGCAGTTGTTAGGAAGGAGCAGACATTAATGATCCCCAGTACTATCGTTACAGCAGTCACGTTTATAAACAGGTCACTTATTGCCTCTCCCGTTTCCTATCGTAATTCTTCCGTATTTCGTCTCTGAGAAAAGTTTCCTGCTTCTAGATGTTAGGCAAGAAAGAAATCGTCACCTGAAAACTTAATTTCCGAACATAAATTTCAACATCTTTAAATCCCGGGTTTGGTGTTCGCTGCTCCGAGATATGTAGACGTATCGAGGCGCCTTGATTTGTCAGCTGATCGTGTTCAGTATTTAGACTCTGATAGTAATATTCCCACTCGTCTAGTATGCTATGGGGAATGCTGAACTAGGTGTCAATTCTTGCCTTTTATTAAATATATCCTACAGCAGTGCAGGGGTGAACCGAAGGGGACTGCCGGGCTGCAGCTCCCCAACGCCCCAAAACCGAAATTTAAAGAAAACATCTTGTAGACACAATGATATCAAAAGTTTTACGTGATTTACCCTTCAGCCGAAATCAGTCATTGAAATTGGATGGTGACTGGTTCATTATAATTTTGAAAAATAAATTAATAAAATTAAAAAAAAACAGGAAGATAGGACACTGTGATTGAGTCATGGGACATGTAGTTATGTTCGTATGTATATAAATGCAGTTGCAAACATGATTATGTTGCAGTTATACTTACGGCATGATTTTTAGAACATAATTTTTAAAATCAAACATCAGTTATGTATAGCCTCCGTGTCAGGCCCCCCCCCCCCCCCCAGTGAAAAATTCTGGGTGCGCAAGAGTCAAGGAGGAGAAAAGGACCCTACATACAGTAAAAAGGAGGAAGGCCAAATGGATTGGTCACGTCTTGCATGGGAACTGCCTTCTGAAAGGCTTTATTTAAGGAAAGGTAGAAGGAAATATAGAGGCGACGGGAAGACGAGGAAGAAGACGTAAGCACGTACTGGTAGGACGTATGGAAACGAGAGAATACTGGAAATTTAAAGAGGAGGAACTACATCGCACTGTCTGGGAACTAGCTGTGGCAGATGCTGTGGGTCTGTCGTAACACCGACCCACATGGTGATGACGGTGGGAAATGCATTGTCCCCTTTAAGTTCATTTAGGTATTTAAATATCTGGCATTTTATCCTAATTTTCTTCCTATAAAGAAAAGTTGGGCTATGACATCACCGTGCTATTTGTTTTTAACCCCCTTTTTGAACCACTTGACCGATTTTCACGGAACTGTGAATGAACGTCATGCCGTTGGAGGCAACTTCAGCGCCACACTTCTTAATTCCGACAACATTAATAACAACATGGCGGGCGCGCGAAACATGTGAGGCGAGAGCTACACCTACGACAGTTATTTTCAGTCTGAAATAGAATGTGTGGGTTGATCTTGGAAAGAACGTGCAAATGTTGTTCAGATGATAGTTCTGTAGATTGCAGAGTAACAGTATAACGGCTGTGCGAATTTGCTTTTTGCCTTTCAGTTCGGTATGCGCACAGACTGTAAAGTGCCTACGCATTGTAATTCAACCAGTACGAACATGGAGACTTTTATTCCTTAGGGTGCGGCTTGTTGGGCCTTTTAGATTTACATATTCTATGTGGGCTGCAGCTTTGCAACTCGGTAAGGAATGCGGACCCAATTTTTCCTCACCCATATTCTCACGCTAAATTTCCCGATATTCTTTTATTTTGGTACGATCCTAAGCCGTTGTATTATAGCCTTCTTTATTCGTTCTACTAATCAAGGAAAACCTTAGTTTATTCCGCGAAATGCTGCGATATCCTTACCTGCCTTTGGCTGTCGTGCTGCCACATTATCGCCGATAATTCTTCTTTCTTTCTTGGTCCTTCCCCCTTCTACCTACTTGTTCACAGCAGGTGTCGAGGGTTTTTTTATAATTTCATTCGATCACACTCAAGCACACACCACAGTCGGTAGGACTCCTCTGTACGAGGGATCGGCCCGTCGCAGAGACCTCTACCTGACAACACAAACACTGTACAAGACAGACATCCATGCTCCCGGTGGGATTCGAACCCACGATCCCAGCAAGCGCTCGGCCGCAGACCTACGCCTTAGACCGCGCGGCCACTGGGATCAGCGATAATTCTTCAAGCATTATTAATGCCATTCTAAGTTACAGTAACAATAAACACAGTCTGACACACCGCAGCGCATATTTATTCTGCACACTACACCATTTTACTGCAAGGTTGTGCCAATATGCTACATGTTTCGGCTCGGCCCAGCCATCATCAGGTGCATGTATAAATGTTAAAACTCAGATCCTTAATCAAATAATATATAAAAAGTAGTATAAAACATTAGTGAAAACTTCACTAATCTCTGTTTTTAAACTGTAAAACCGTTCACAGAAAAAAACTGGAGTAAGAGAACCCTAAGCTAATACAGTGATTGATCCAACATCCATTCATATGCCGGGGTTTTTCCGTAGAATACTCGAATCCGTTTCAGAAGATAGTTCTAATTAATTCTTGACGGCGAGTCCCAAGTTAAGGTTGCCAATCTGAGTATTTTTTATAAATTGTCTGGAATTTTACACAATTTCATGCTATGCCAGGCTGTAAGTTGATGTTATTGTTCTAAACTTTATGTCCGTCATCCCAGTTGGCGTTTTTATACAGGATACTTTCTCAAAGAAATGATCAATCACATCCAACTTCCTCTTAATCTGATTTTGTTTCAGAACTACCAGGTTTCGACTTTTATGAAGCCATCTTCAGGCTCTTCGTATCCAAGAACAGAATGGGCTGTACGTAATCAGACGGGAGGGCCTTCTCCTTTACATGTGTAAAAATCTTTTGTACAACGTAAAATAATTGTATAAGACGGTAGTGCTTTAAGGATAAATGACATTAAAATGGACAAAGAGTATAAGAAAGTATACAACGGTATAAAAGTGTGAAATCGTCGACCGTGAGGTACAGGGTGGTGTTAGTGCTGCAGTGGCATCGTAATGAATTTATACGTTTCGTTTTCCTAATACTGTATGTTTAATTCCAACGGATGTTTTCTGTAGATCTTCGGTTCTTCCAAGATTTTCCGCGTAGTTACTCTTTTAACACCGCGTCGCGTTTTCTTAACACTGTAACTCTGCGTGCTGAATCCCCGCTGCCTCTAATCGACAGTGTTTCCTTTACGTTTGTACTTACGAAAGAGTAGTCACCAGGGCTGTGAGTTGGTACATAAATGCTCCGACTCCACGACTCCGACTCCGACTTCGACTCCAACTGTGACTCCGACTCCGTCTGCACAGCCCTGGTTGTCACTGTCGCAATCTGAAAAATCCGACATCAGGCGTACTTCAATGTATTCGCTATCCTGTATAGACACTATTAACCCTTTAAAGACGAAGCGTATCTGTTTTATATAAGGACTCAGTGCGTACCGCGCTGTAAACACTCTCCACTTCTGTTATAAAAAACCAATCTCTTAACGTTTTATAAGGCAAAAGTTGCTGTTTGTTCTGAGATCCGTACAAAACAAATAAACGCAATGTGGGCATCACGTAGAATTGTTTAATGTTAAACCTGGTGGTACGTAAAGTTACCGCTAGGCTTTAACCCATTAAAGACGAAGCGTATCTGTTTTATATAAGGACTCAGTGCGTACCGCGCTGTAAACACTCCCCACTTCGGTTATAAAAACCAGTCTCTTAATGTTTTATAAGGCAAAAGTTGCTGTTTGTTCTGAGATCCGTACAAAACACATAAACGCAATGTGGGCATCACGTAGAATTTTTTAATGTTAAACCTGGTGGTACGTAAAGTTACCGCTAGGCTTTAAAAGGTTAATGTAGTTGTGTCAGAGTTGCTTACTTCTTGTTCCTAAAACATATATCGTTCAGTGTCGGCTCTGCTGTCAGCCTTGTCCAAGGGAACCTTCGTGTTATTCAAGAAATTTGGGTCTTCGCGATGTGCATGTGAAAATCCTTATGGCTGTCATTTGTTATGAGTCTTTTGATTGGGCCAAAGCGCGAATCTGAGCAATTTTGTGAACTTCGGGTTAAAGTCTGTAAAGTAGAATGAAAAACGTAGCTGTGAAGTCTGTACGTGATAAAATGCGAACGAATACTTAGGATTAGTGATTTGGGTGTTTGGATATATTATCATTATCAAATGAATGTTAGCGAGTCAGTTACATATCATTTGGATGGAGGAACAGCCAAAATTACAAAGGCTTCGAGAAACAGGTTTGCCTGTGTTTATATATATATATATATGCATCTTTTTTGCATGAAGTTCGTAAATATAGTGCCTTTGGCGATGGAAGGCTTTCTGTGTGTGCGTCTGCATATTGCATGTTCGAAACTGCTAAACGAATTTCAATTGATTATGGTTTTGTGTTTCTGAACGAAAAATTCTTGACGGAATTTTGTCTCGGTGTGTATCTCTCCAGTCTGGCCACTGCTTTACACAAAACTCGAATGAAGGTTTGTTCAAAAACAATTCACCACGGAACTCAGTTGCTAACCAGCGTGACAAGTGCCATGTAGAGCTGTTACACGTTTGTTTGAAGCAGTATTGTGCGTTACTCGTATTTAACCCTTTAAAGACGAAGCGTATCTGTTTTATATAAGGACTCAGTGCGTACCGCGCTGTAAACACTCTCCACTTCGGTTATAAAAACCAATCTCTTAATGTTTTATAAGGCAAAAGTTGCTGTTTGTGCTGAGATCCGTACAAAACACATAAACGCAATGTGGGCACCACGTAGAATTTGTGAATGTTAACCCTTTAAAAACGAAGCGTATCTGTTTTATATAAGGACTCAGTGCGTACCGCGCTGTAAACACTCTCCACTTCGGTTATAAAAACCAATCTCTTAATGTTTTATAAGGCAAAAGTTGCTGTTTGTTCTGAGATCCGTACAAAACACATAAACGCAATGTGGGCACCACGTAGAATTTTTTAATGTTAAACCTGGTGGTGCGTAAAGTTACCGCTAGGCTTTAAAAGGTTAAAGAAGTGTAACAAAACATAATTGTGCCTGTGTGCAGTGTGACCTCTGTTCGGTTTGTTAGATTTGTGAATAACGAAATTTGCGGCTTTTCTCAGTGGGCTTTATGCTCATTAGGTTTGCAAGACTTGTGTCGGTGATACGTGAACGTGACGACTGGTGGAGTTTTAAAGAACCCTAACTAACTAACTAACTAACTAACTAACTAACTAACTAACTAACTAACTAACTAACTAACTCCATGGAACAGAGGCCTTCTTGAGAAGCTAACAGTTTCTCAGCTAGTCAAGAAATTCCCCTCATTTTATGGAACCCGGTGGTTCATTACCGCATTCACAAGAGCCCGCCACCTGTCCCTATCCTGAGCCAGCTCAATCCAGTCCATGCCCCGTCCCACTTATTGAAGATCCGCTTTAATATTATCCTCCCATCTACGCCTGGGTCTCCCAAGTGGTCGCCTTCCCTCAGGTCTCCCCAGAAAAATCCTGTGTGCACCTCTCTTTTCTGCCATACATGCTACATTCCCCGCCCATCTCATTCTTCTCGATTTGATTACATTTTTAAGTTAATGCCAGAACACAATAGAGGAACAGAATTAAAGTTGTCTACATTTTCGTCACGTCTGCCATTTGTGATGTCAGAAACGGCTCATCCGGTGTTTAAATAATCTCTCAATTTTTGCGTTCGCGTTCGCGTTCCGTCTACATACAGGGTCATTCATATTTCTTCCGTGAAAATTTTAGTCGTGACAACGGTGACTGTAAAGATGACTGTCTTCGGAGATGTGACAGCATGCAGTCTGGTAGATCAGTACCGGCGTTTTAGAGTGACCTGGTGCATCCATTGCTGTGAGTCTGAGGTTTCACAACACACTTGAGCGTCACAAAGTAAAGCAGCGTCTTAGGACGGCTGCACGTGTTTCCGAGAACTGCGTTTGCTGAAAGTGGATGGTCAGTGTTTGCATGCGTAACAGGTGTCCAAGTTACGTAGTTGCAACCATACTGCAGTAACGGTCTGTTGTGTGGAGATTCGAGTTTCGTGGGTGTTATGTCGTGCCAACTGTCGAATATTTACGGACATTTCGAGGGATGAGTGGCGCACCCAGGGGGGATCTGCCGGGGTGCAGCCCCCCGAAACCCCCCAAAACCGAAATTTAAAAAATACGTGTTTTGTAGATAATATGATATCAAAAGTTTTGCGTGATTTATCCTTCAGCCGAAATCAGACATTGAAGTCGGCTGATGACTAGAACATTAGAATTTTGAAAAATAAATTAATAAAACTAAAAGAAATACAAGAGAATGGGACAATGTGATTGGGTCATGGAACGTGTAGTTGTGTCCGTATGTATATAAATGCAGGTGCAGGCAACGTTATGTTGTTATGTTGTACTTACAGCATGATTTTTGTAACATAATTTTTAAAATCAAACATAAATTATATAAACACTCAGGGTCAACCCTCCCCCCCCCCCCCCCCGGAGAACCCCTGGTGGGGCGCCGGGGAGGGATGATAGTGTCTATGATCCTCTGAAACATCTGCAGATACTTACCAATCGAGAGGCGTTATATTCCAGAAGACTCTAATTTTCAGCAGCAGCGTCGTGAAAACCTCAAACCTTGCTTTTATATGTCTTGAGCTCTTCGTTTACATTTCATCGTGACTGTCGTTTGTGGCAGTACGAATTTTACTGTTTGAAAATTAGGATGATGAATTCTGCAAGGTTTGCTGCCTGTAAGTATTCATAAGAGAACTGTTCTGGAAACCCTCCCTCATGTCCCAGCTGCGAGTTAGCTTCAGCTCTGTACTAATTACCGCAGTGATTTCACGCCTTAACAGCGGTAGCTTTACATACGACCAGGTTTAACATTCAAGAATTCTGCATGGTGCTCACATTGCGTTTATGTGTTTTGTACGGATCGCAGAACAAACAGCAACTTTTGCCTTATAAAACATTAAGAGACTGGTTTTTATAACCGAAGTGGAGAGTGTTTACAGCGCGGTAAGAACTGAGTCCTTATATAAAACAGATACGCTTCGTATTTAAAGGGTTAAGCCGCTGGACTGTTGACTTATGAAAAGCGATAGGGTCTTCCCACACAGGAAAAAATACATTGTGAGATTGTGGATTCTCAAGGTTGTGTCTCTGGAGTTTGCTGTTTCATTTCTCAGACGCACTGATGTATCTTCTAAAAGGTTTTGACGACGGTGTATAATATTGTGTGATGATGGGTTTATGGACTTTATCCATCGTCCGAAGAGTAAAATATTAAAAATATCAAAAAATATTTGAAAAAGTCCAGTGATGGAGGCTAGCTCTGTCTAAGGGGCACAACAGAGTAGCTGTTCCTCTCTTCTCCCCCTCCATTCACCTGAGGACGGAAGCAGAACCAGCTTGCGAAACGTTGTGATTTTAATTTTTTAATATTTTTAATATTTTAATCTGCGGACGATGTATAAAGTCCATAAACACGTCACCACCCGATAATGTATAGTTTGGTAGATACTTCTCGGACGAACCTGAGGCATCCATGCATGGCATCAAATTTCACAGGGCAGTAATTTGCATGACCAACGCCGTCTGAATTTCAAATCTCAAATGTTCAATAACCCTAAAATCAAGAACACCCTGCTAATTGTCCTGGGGAAGAAATGGAGACGGAGAAACAACAAACAGACAGACAGACAGAAGAAATTAGCTACGTTGGTAACTCGACATGAAGTTAAATCAGGAGACTAGTTCGCGCCTGTTGCAGCTCCAAGTGTGACAGTGTCAGTAGTCGCGAAAGCACGTGTGTAAGCGCCTTGACGCTAGCGGTTATGCAGAATATTTACACTTGCTTTGGGGAGATTCGTTAAGAATTTAGAGTTTGTTTGTACCGTCTCTAATATCCAAAGTGTTTGTTGACCATTAACTTGGAAACGTGTACGAATATAAATATCATGTGGAGCTTTTATTCCCTCTGCAGAGAATCTACGTGCATTCCTTCTGTAGAACGGCTACGTGCTTCTTGTTCTGTAGACTGTCTGAATGCGTTCGTTCTGCAAACTGTGTGAATGCATTTCTCCTTCGATAATCGACATGTCTTCCTTCCACTACTTAGAATGTGTCATAAAGTGACAAGAACACTAATCACCAACAAATGCACAAAGAGAGTTTTATCGTCAATCGTAGCACACTCCTACATGTTTCGACGCTGCTGGCTCATCTTCAGGGACAAGTTTTTGTTGTCATTACACTAAGGTTGCACTTTACAGTTGAGCGAGAATGTGCTGTTGACTGTGTACTGCGTTGTTTTTGGAGGCGTGAACTCTCTGCGGTCCCGGCCTGCAGGCCGGGACCGCAGAGAGTTCACGCCTCCAAAAACAACGCAGTACACAGTCAACAGCACATTCTCGCTCAACTTTAAAGCGCAACCTCAGTGTAACGGTAACAAAAGTTCTCCCTGAAGATGACCCAGCAGCGTCGAAACATGTAGGAGTGTGTTACAACTGATGATAAAACTCTCTTTGTGCATTTGTTGGTGATTAGTGTTTTTGTATAATATAGTGCACGGACATGGACCACATTAAATAAAGTGACAAATTATGACAGGTTAAGGGTGTTTTCCTTTTGACCCAAAGTAAGGCTGTTTCATCTCATGCCTCTAGTTTTTAGCGTAATTTCGTTTTAAAAAATTAATTACAACTAGTAGAGAGAGTCTCGACACATGGGCGGACCTGCGTGTAGAACAGAAATTTATTTTCTTTCCATTTCGTAGTGCTTATGTCTTTGTAAACTTGTGTGCAGGGTAACGTACTTCAGTAACGAGTTTTGGTACAGATTCGGCGGACAAATCTAACAGTGTAATGTGCGTCAGTTTCACAATGTTGCTGTGAAATGAAAACTATATTAACTGGCATTAACATTCCGAAGAACCCATACTGTCGTAGCTATTTGAATGTATTTCCGTGGCTAAAGCCTTGCATGTAGAGAGCAGATTGCTATGGAACAGACAACCGAGAAGGCCCGTCATTTGGAGGCTGCGACACACCCACCAAGTGTCGTTGCGACCTGGAGGCCTTGAGTTGAAGTTCGGGAGGACGCCTCCAGACATTCTTTACTGTAGCAAGGTGAATGCCTTTATCTAGCTCGCTTGAACCAATATTCGTGTTGAATACAGTCTGTGCCACGAGTTTGTCTTCTGTCTGAATGCGTGTCTGCCGTTTTGGGGTAGACTGGGGATAGGTTCGTAATATTATGTCTGTCTGCTTTTTGTGTATTTATCTCATTATATCATGTAAAATTCATCCCAGCGGCCGCGCGGTCTAAGGCGTAGGTCTACGGCCGAGCGCTTGCTGAGATCGTGGGTTCGAATCCTACCGGGGGCATGAATTTTTTTTCTCTTGTACAGTGTTTGTGTCGTCAGGTAGAGGTCTCTGCGACGGGCCTATCCCTCGTCCAGAGGAGTCCTACCGACTGTGGTGTGCGTCTGAGTGTGATCAAGTGAAAATAAACAACCTCGACACCTACTGTGAACAAGTAGGTAGAAGAGGGAAGGACTGCGAAACAATATCATGTAAAATTCCGCTATTAACTAACAAATGGCTAACTAATCAGCTAACTCCACAGAATTCTTTTTGAGAGGCCGCTAGTTACTTAGCTGGTCAAGAACTTTCCTGAACCTTATGAAATCCAAGAGTTCATTACCTTGCTCACAAGAGCCTATTTGTCTTCCCTGTCCTGAGCAAATGAATCCAGCCCACACTGTCCTATCCTCTTCTTCTAAGATCCGTTATAATATATTTCTATCTACCCCCAGGTCTTCCAATCAATCTCTTTCTTCCAGTTTTCCCAACCAAAACTCTCTATGGTTTTCTTTTTTTGTCCATGCGTGCAACATGCCCCGCCCACCTTATCGTCCTATTGCTTCGTCCCTGTTAGGTCCGGACATGTTCCTCAGTGCCCTGTTGTTGTCTCAGTATGAGAGACATACGTGTCACACGCATTTGAAGTAACATGCGTAATTATACATTCAAACTGCGTAAGGAAGAGTGATGAAGGTAGTGGTGATTACGAAAACCGAAATGTAAATAGGAATTATTAGAAACCAATATAAAACAACATCAGTGCACAGGCTGTAACACTGGTCACGGTGTGGCGTCATCAGCATTACTCTCATTGTAGGCTGTTTTTACTTTTGCTTGCTTTGTATTTGGACGCTGTATCAGAATTATATTTTAAACAAGAAATCAGTCAGTTAATGCTGCATAGGAAAATGATCGTGTTTTGTTCCGTGGTCCGTGCAAAACACGTAAATAAAGCTGAAGTATGTTACAGGCTCATTTCGTACCGCGCAGTAAACACACCTCGACAGGGTTTTAAAGATCACTCAGTTAATGCTCTATAGGAAACAATCGCGGTTTGTTCTGAGATCCATACAAAACACGTAAATAAAGCTGAATCGTATTACAGGCTCAGATCGTATCACGCAGAAAACACAGTTATCTGTATTTATGTCTCCTGACATCTAGTGGTGGTCTGTGGAACTCCAGCGTTCTCATAGTTGTCCTGCCATCTGGCGGCAGCCCATGGAACTCCAAGCGTCACATAGCATTGCATTACTGAATTTTTGTATAGATGTTTAACACAGTGTTTTTCAAAGATTGGTAATATACATAATGGAAAAGGTACTTAAAATACACGCCACTTTCGGCTTCCAGCCCGGCTCTGATTCACAGCCACCCCACCCCACCCTGCTATTCAGTGGTTGTCGAGGAACCCTTTCCGCGGAGGTAAAGCGAGTGGGACGTGAAACTGACCACTCACACCCATCTACTGCCGAGGGTAAAAATGATTGCAACTATAGCGGTACATTCCCATTCGCCATCATGGTGTGCAGACGCAGGGCTTTCATTTTGACATGGACACTATAACAGTAGCGTCTGTAACCTTTTAAAGCCTAGCGGTAACTTTACCTACCACCAGGTTCAATATTCAATAATTCTCCATAGTGCTCAAATCGCGTTTATGTATTTTGTACATATCTCGGAACAAACTGCAACTTTTGCCGTAAACATCACCAATTCATTCGTCTTTTATAACCGAGGTTGAAAGTGTTTACAGCCCGGTACGCACAGAGTCTTTATATAAAGCAGATTACGCTTCGTCTTTAAAGGGTTAAGGTAACGCATTCATGCCTCTGTCGCCCTGTCGAGTAGCATTCGATTTTTGCCGTCATCTGGTCACAGGCTCGGCACCTCGCTAGCACCTTCAATATTCCGTGAAACACAAGGCGACACTTGTGTTTAACATCCTGGTTTGTATACCTACACGTTAATGGTGGCGTGAGTAGACGCGTGGGTGTCTCTGCCTTGTGACGAACTTGCAAGGCAAAAGGGCGGAACCGCATTAGCATTAAGGTGTTTCGTTACTTCCTGCTTTAAGGCGTCAGTTTACGCCTGTTTTTTTAACTGCTGTTTAAATGAAACCTGTTGTGAATTCCGGATAGACAAACATTTGTCTAATATATTTTCTATTCAAAATGGTATGAAACTAGAAGATGTTTACTGTCATTGGTGTTCATCTTTGCTTTAGAATATGCCATTTGAAATTTCCAAGAAGACTGGGAGGGGTTGAAATTGAAAGAGACACATCAGCATGTGGGCAGCTCTGATGATGTTAATTTATTGGGCTTAAACATAAACACTCTAAAGAAAGGAAACGGAAGTGTTTGTAGCCAGCAGTAAGGAGGACGTAAGGAGGAGCCAGCAGTAAGTAGTGTCTGCACGTGGGCGCCCAGAGAACTGAAGACAAGCTATAGTCTCGTCGACGTAGTGCAGAGGAAGTTGGCGCTGTAAAGATAAATTCTTTGAAGATGTGACAAAGTTCAAATTTTTTTAAAAGATACTGACCAAACAAGACTGCGTTCACGAAGCAATAAGCGCAGATAAAATTCGGGAAATGCCTGCTGCTATGCTTTTGGGAATCTTTCGTCTTCCCTTCCCATAACTGGAAGAGTGGAAATTAAAGTATACAGAACAGTTTTTCGTGTTGTTTCATATGCGTGTGAAACCTGGTCTGTCATACTGACGGAAGAACATTGGTGGAGACCAAGAAAGATAGGGTGATAACAGAAGTTTTTATAGACAAATATTCAAAAAGTTGATTTTATCAGTAACTTACATTTCTTAAGCAAGATATATTTTAGAATTTTCCAGGAACTTATTTACGTTGTTTTTATGTATTTTAACCTCAATTGACACAGACTGCCAAAAATACAAGGAAAGAGACAACTGTAATAATTTGTGTACCTACCTAAGGAATTGTGTTGTGATATTCTCCCTGAAGATAGCCCAGAAAAAGTCGAAATAGAGTGAATTAGGATGTGATAAAAGGATTTTTTGTACTTGGTTCAGTCAGTTAAACAGACGAAGCGCTTTCGAGAATAGATTATTAAGAAAATATGTCGATCTAAGAGGGAGATAGCAACAGGAGGTTGGAGAAAATTACATAGCGGGAAGCTTCATGATGTGTAGGCCTATATTTGACGTTCAGCAAGTATTATTAGGGCAGTTAAATCGCGGCTGATGAGAGGGGCAGGGCACGCTGCACGTAAGGGAAGAGGGGAAATGCGTACTGGTGTTTGGTGGGAAAAACTACAGGAAATTCGTGCCTTCTGTTTTCCACTTTGTAGACCTAGGCATAGATGGAAGTGTACAGTATTGAGAAGGGTCTTACGGAAATAGGGCGACGACCGTGGACTGGACTGCATACGACCTGCGACAACCTGTCGAGTGTGGGAGAAGTCCGTGCATTTCAGAACAGCGTTTCATTCGGGCTTTTCGCAGATCTAGCATACTGTGACAGACAGCAGGATAGTAAGTTCTGTAGCAACAGAAACTACAATAACCGTTTGGTCTGCAAGATTTGTCAGCCACTTTTGTTTGGCTGTGGCGTGAGGAAGGTTCGTACATTTTCTCCAGTTCTGCTGTAATTTCGCGGTGACCTGAATGTTGTGTTTGCGAACGTATTTGCTTCAGTTCTTAGTGCATATTTTCGCACGGTGTTTAACAGGTAGCATGGTAAGTACTGTCAGTATCTTGCGCATACCTGTTATCATTTTTGTGTGAAATTTTAGCATGCATGTCTGTGACAGTGAATTTGAGAATCTATTTGAGTGCATAATTAACATCTTCAGTTTTAAAACAAACATAAGGGGAGAACTGTTAGCTACGGCATACGTTAATACGGGTATAAGGGAGGTGCATTCAATTTCCCGAAATATTATATCTCAGAATCTAGGCAATACAAATGTTTTCCTCTTCACCGTCTGTAAGTTTGTCTAATATAGGTGTGGCTGTCTGTTCGGAAGTCTGTTGACATTAGGGCCATTCGTGAGGCCGTGCCATGGCTCAGGCGGTTAGCCGCCGGCCTCCCACCGCGGAGGCCCGGGTTCGATCCCCGGTCAGTCCATGTGGGATTTGTGGTGGACAAAGTGGCACTGGGACAGGTTTTTCCCCTAGTACTTCGGTTTTCTCCTGTCAATTTCATTCCACCTGTGCTCCATTACTAGGAAAAGGACAAAAAATAATAATCATTATCGTCACCTTGATCACAGGGTTGCACAAGAAGCCTCAAGGCTGCGGTGCGTCCGTAGCGTCTGCTGCGGGGCCCTTCACCACTAAAAGAAAAAGGGCCATTCGTGTATTATTCTGTGGAATCACGGACTGTAGAGAATATGGATGTTTGCATCTGAGATAAATAACATATAAAAATGCACCAGTAAATTATCTTGTAGGACAGTCAACGTGCCACTAATGTCTTCACCAGCATCAGTTCAGACGTTACAGAAAACAGTAGCGTACCGCGCCTTGAAGACCGTTTTGCTTTCTTAAAGAAAATGCAGACTCTGTCGATGTGTCTGTCTGTGTAACTCAACATTTTAACGGGGCCTATTTTGACGAAAATTTTTGCTCATATTTTGGCGTTGGAGATGACTTCAAAATAGTACTGTCGAATTTTGTACAATCAGCGTAACAACATGGCGAATGCGACAAATTATGTGGTGGAGGCGACAACACAGAAAATTTACAGTAATTAATTTATTCGAGATAAGAGACTTTCGGAAAGCGTGTTGCAGTTGTTACGGAATCTTTCTGTGGACCGTAAAAAAAAATATAGAGGTCGCGCGAAGTTTCTTTAGGTGAAATTTTAATGTGTGCCATCCCGTTGTGCGTTGTTACAGAAATTATACGAACAATAGAAGCGGTACAGCATAACTTGCAGTTTACTCGAGGTGTTTTATTAAGTATCACAATATACACTACATATTTCGGCATTATTCTTGTGCCATCCTCAGGTGTGTCTGTAGATCCCACTCGACGTATGTGAAATTCGGTAGCGACATGTACAGAAGAGTTCTACAGACACACCTAAGGATGGCACGAGAATATTGCCGAAACATGCAGTGTATAATTATATAATAAAACACCTTGAATAAATTGGAATTTGTGCTGTACGGCTTTTATTGTTCCTATAATTCTTTAGGTTTAGATTTGATGGTGAGAAGTAATGAGTAACTGCAAGTACGGAAGTGATATTTGGAAACATACTATGCAGTGAGCAAACAAACAACATGCCAAGAACACTCAAAATATTTTTGTGAAACATAAAAATAAATGCATCATAAGTGTCGTATGATAGAACTAGGAAAAAGCAAGGAGGCCAAAGCACATACTGACTTACTTTCCTGCCTCCTAAACTTATGTTGTTGACATTAACTTGTGTTTAGACGATGTAAATTTATAATCTCACAACAGGCTGAAATTTACGTGATGGGCAAAGAGCCCAACTTACGTTACATTTCAGCAATCGTCAGTCCTTAAACAGTCGCAAGTGTTGCTGTTGCCTCAAAAAGTTCGAAGGTACGCCGCGTTCATATTACTAGGGGCTAAGGTTTGCTCTAGAACAGGCCATGATGGCCGAGAAGGGGCGTAGAGATATAGCTGTACTCTTTTTTTACCCCCGGCGCTAGGTAGGAGTTTGTGATTAACGCCACGGCCCAGCCGCTTTACCCCCGGGAAGGAACCGACAGTCATTGTACAGGAGGCTGGGGCACCACAGGACCGCTCTGGACGGGTGCGAAAAATCTCGCCTCCACCGGGATTCGATTCCCGGACCGTATGCATATTAACGCTTGTAGGAAACTAGGAAGTACGAGGCCGTTGTGACCTACAGAAACGTTTGTACTAAATTTCGTAAAAGTTGTCAGTTTTTCAGAAATTTAAAAGGCAAACACGGGGGCCCAGAGGCGGTAGAGTGCTCTGATAACACTGTCATTCTTAAGAAAGCGTAATTGGCTAACACCAGAGAGCTGAATCCGTCTGGCGAAACGAACATTTACTGAGGAAGTCAAGAACTTCCCCACATTTTTGAAACCCAAAAACTAATTGCCGTGTTCACAACCGTCCGACACTTGTCCCTTTTTTCAGTCGTAGTCGTATTTTGGCGTAGCCTATGCCTACTTGTATTTTGGACTGTGCGTAGTTGTATTTTGGCGTAGCCTGTGCCTGCTTGTATTTTGGACTGTGCGTAGTCGTATTTTGGCGTAGCCTGTGCCTGCTTGTATTTTGGACTGTGCGTAGTCGTATTTTGGCTTATGACTGCACATATCTTGTAGTCTGCTTGCTCTTATATTCGAGAGCCTTCTTTGTGATTTAACATAACTTGATGATGATGATGATGATGATGATGATGATGGTGAATTTAGTTTTCTGCGAAAGCATTCCGCTTCTCTAGGTCGTACGTTATAACAGGACCTAACGCTCGTGAACAGTGCGGGTATTGCATTGTATAGCGTAGAGAAGACGTAGATTTGCCAAATTTGAGATTCTTACAGCGGAGTAGATGGAGATTCCAGACTTCAAAGAAACGTGTGTTTGTATATCATTCGGTGTGAACCGTATGGAAAAAACAGAAGCTGTGCTGTACAGTGAATTTCAAATGTATTTTTATTTTTATTTCATTTTATGCTATTTGGGTATAAACGTTTCGTGCGGGTGTTTAGTGCTGCTGTAGTGCTCAGCAGTTCCGCTAGTGAAACGTAGACGAAGGGACACGCCGATTTTACTGTTACACATTTCTTCCTTACAGCTGTAAAAGAAAAATCACCAGGTAGAATGCAGGCAGTATTCTTCCTTACAGCTGTAAAAGAAAAATCACCAGGTAGAATGCAGGCAGTATTTATGAAAACATGTAAAATTATATCATAAGAACGCAAGGCTCTTAGCTTCGTACCTTCTACAGCAGTCCTGCGTAAATAATATATATATATACTTAGGGACAAGATAAGCTGTGTGTTTTGCAGCTTTTTTTAGAAACTGAAAAGGAGAAAGTGCTGAATTAACGGGCTGTTTCTGTTGTGCCTCGAAGAACATCAAGATTGAACTCTTTCTTTCTTTCTTTCTTTCTTTCTTTCTTTCTTTCTTTCTTTCTTTCTTTCTTTCTTTCTTTCTTTCTTTCTTTCTTCTACCTGCTTGTCCACAGTAGGTGTCGAGGGTTTTTGTAATTTCACTTGATCACACTCAGACACACACCACAGTCGGTAGGACAGGGATCGGCCCGTCGCAGAGACCTCTACCTGACAACACAAACAGTGTACAAGACAAACATCCATGCCCCCGGTGGGATTCGAACCCACGATCCCAGCAAGCGCTCTGCCGCATACCTACGCTTTAGACCGCGCGGCCACTGGGATCAGCCGGTTGAACTACACGCACAGTAATTTTACACTTTGTCCTGTTTGTGGTGACTGGTCTGTCACACTGAGGCAGAAATGTGGATTCAAAGTGCTAGAGGACAGTGTGCTGGGGGAGTATTTAGGTAAAAGCAGGAGGAATTAATAGACGGCGGGGAGTTTGTTTAATGAGCAGTTCCACGGTTTGTAGACCCGCTGTTCGCCAGACGTGATTGGGGTGAGTAAAAGGGGGATGGTTAGTTGGGCAGGGAATGTGGTGCGAATGGGGCGTGTTCAAAGTGCACACAGGGTATGAATCGGAGAAACTGAAGGGAAGAGGTTACTGTACAGAATAAGCTCAGATGCGAACAAAATATTCAAATGGCATTTTAATCTTAGAATGTCAAAAAGCAACTACATGCACCATTTACGTACAGCTAAATATTTAAATTTAATAATGGTGCGTGTATTTGGTTTTTCAACCTTGTAAGATTCGTGACAATGCACGGTTTGAGTAATGTAAGGTAACGTAAAATTCAAACGGTACTTGAAGAAAAGATAAGATAGTATCCAGCCTGGTTCACCTGGATCGGAATACAGACCAGTGGATGGCTGTTGTGAACACGGTAATGAACATTTAAACTCTGTAAAAGGCAAGGAATTTATTTACGCCGAGTGACTCGTAGCTTTTCCATGGAATTAGATACTTTCTTAGTAAATTAAAAGACAGCAAATATAATAAAGACATCTTAAGTTTCATTTCCTTGTTGAGAACTCTGTGTGACA
Source organism: Coptotermes formosanus (assembly GCA_013340265.1). Classification (NCBI taxonomy): domain Eukaryota; kingdom Metazoa; phylum Arthropoda; class Insecta; order Blattodea; family Rhinotermitidae; genus Coptotermes; species Coptotermes formosanus. Next base: position 30,623 of record BLKM01000608.1, read on the forward strand.
TAGTTTGGCTGTCGCAGTTTTTGTAGATGGTAGATTTGAATATAATCCTGTATTTACATACTGCTGTACCCAGCGTTACGATGTTCAGCTCAAGAGAACGCAAGCACTGCCATTCCACTGTGCCCCGGTTTACAAAAGCAGCATTTCCTTAAACTGTTTTGGTATCCTGCCGCAGTGCTGTAGAGTTTGTGTGGCCTACGATGAACATTTATAGAATCTTGTGCCAGGTCTGCGATGCATGTGCCAGGTGTCTTGTTTTCCGCCATTTCACACAGCGTAGTACTGATGTTGCAATTTGTGCTTTGCTGTCGCTGAATCTCGACGCTAAGATATGCCTATGCCACGTAATTCAACGCGTGTGTGGTAGTGGTGGGTTCTGAATGTTGTGATATTCGTGATGCTCAATCTTGTTTAACCTTTTAAAGCCTAGTGGTAACTTTACGTACCACCAGGTTTAACATTAAAAAATTCTACGTGGTGCCCACATTGCGTTTATGTGTTTTGTACGGATCTCAGAACAAACAGCAACTTTTGCCTAATAAAACATTAAGGGATTGGTTTTTATAACCGAAGTGGAGAGTATTTACAGCGCGGTACGCACCGAGTCCTTATATAAAACAGATGCGCTTCGTCTTTAAAGGGTTAAAGCCTAGCGGTAACTTTACATACCACCAGGTTTAACATTAAAAAATTCTACGTGGTACCCACATTGCGTTTATGTGTTTTGTACGGATCTCAGAACAAACAGCAACTTTTGCCTTATAAAACATTAAGAGACTGGTTTTTATAACCGAAGCGCAGAGTGTTTACACCGCGGTACGCATTGAGTCCTTATATAAAACAGATACGCTTCGTCTTTAAAGGGTTAAATCGTATAGAACTGGTTGATTCTTTGGAACACAAAAACTGTAGGTTGCCTGTTTTGTCACCGATACCAAGCCTGGGCTGCAATTATTCGGAAGTGTTCTAAAGTTTACTTCTTGTAATTTAACTACAAATCTCATGTACCAATGACAGGTATGTTCAGCGGAAAGAACTAAGAGCTCGCTACGTTTGTTTCAGAGCAGTCACTTCCTGCGCATGCGTTGGTATGACAAAGATTCGGGTGCGTTAGTAAGACACTCAACCGTCGCTGTAGGTTAGCCGTCTGTGGCATTAAGTAGAGAGCACGTTGCACGCCCTGTCTGTGATCATTAGAACTGAAGATATGTACTGATATGTCCGTCTGTGTCATTGTCTTCGTCACCATATTTAGACCGGCTGTGAGACCCACCCAGCTTCCTGTGCAGTGGGTGTGGGGACTCCTTGCCGGGGGTACAGATATCGAGGCCTGAGGCTGACCACTCGCCTGCAACTAGTAGCGGGGTTAAGAGTGCGTGAAGCTGCACTTCCCTTGCCATATGCGTGTGCGTGTCGCGCTCCTCAGTCAATAGCACACAGAATTTTTGCTTTCACCTTTCATGTTTAATAAAATGTTTGTCCGACGAGAAGGGCGGGGCATGTAGCACGTATGGGGGAAAAGAGAGGTGCATACAGGATTTTGGTGGGGAGATCTGAGGGAAGGCGACCACTTGGGAGACCCAGGCATAGATAGGAGGATAATGTTAAAATTGACATTCAAGAAGTGGGATGGGGGCATGGACTCAATTGAGCTGGCTCAGGATAGGGACAGGTGGCGGGCTCTTGTGAATGCGGTAATGAACATTCGGGTTCCATAAAATGCGGGTAATTTCTTGACTAGCTGAGAAACTGTTAGCTTCTCAAGAAGACCTCTACTCCATGGAGTTTGTTAGTTAGTTAGTTGGTTGGTTGGTTGGTTAGTTAGTTAGTTAGTTAGTTAGTTAGTTAGTTAGTTAGTTAGAGAGACGCTTTTCGTTGCTTTGCTTTCGTTAGTTAATTAGGACTTCAGTGGACTTTCTTTCGTCTCCCCTTTTTACGCTGAAGCGCAAAAATGACGCAGGATGAGTCCTCCGAAACATGACGCGTGTCCATCAGCCAATAGTTGCTGACGTGGAGGAGCTCGCTGCATCCGTCTTCAGGGTCGAAGCAGAACAAAAAGATCTGTTCTGTTGAACTGGTTAGACGCCGACGACGGAGACAGGAAGCTACTCCGAAACTACGGCGTATGTTCACGAACTGACAGGGCTTCATATCCCATAAGACTTTAAACTTCATAATCACCGTGGTTATATCCTCAAACCTCAGAACATGTAGGTAATCGGCTATAAAAATCTCTGTATTTAAGTTTACTGTCACGACCGGCCGAATGGTTTCCCAGCAGCACGGATGTGAGGATGCAGCCTGTCAGGAAATAATGAAGGTAGCTGATTGATTGTACGTTATTTTCAGCTGCATGGCTTATACGGCGCTGAATAATTGTGAACTTTGAACTGGGAAGAATGTGAACGAAGAGGACCATGATCCGTCCATACTTATGGTCCACACCAGGTGCGCACCCAGATTTTTTCCTTGGGGAGGGGGGGGGGTGATGACCCTGAGGCTATATATAATTTGTTTGATTTTAAAAATTATGGTATAAAAATCATGCTGTAAGCACAACATAACGCTGTCTGCAACTGCATTTATATACATACGAATATAACTACATGTTATGTGACCCAATCCAGTGTCCTGTCTTCTTGTTTTTTTTTTTTTTAATTTTAGTAACTTATTTTTGAAAATTCTAATGTACTAGGCATCAGCCGTTTTCAGTGGCTGATTTCGATTGAAGGGGAAATCACATAGAACTTTTGATATCAAAATATTTTTAAAAATCCTATGTTTTTAAATTACAGTTTTGGAGGGTTTGGGGAGGCTGCAGCCCCTAAGGCCCCCCCTTGGGTGCGCCCTTCGTCCACACACGCACCCATTCTCCCTAGCTACATTAGAACCACTTTCTTCCACTTGCTTTCTTACCCTGATGATGGAAGCACCAGGTTCCTCGGAAACTTATCTGTATACAAATCTCTACGGCGTTACATCCCGTTACCCTTCGTACTGATTTCAAAATCATTAATTTACAGATTCCTTCAGGCTCTGTTATTATGCGTTTCAAGAAAATCAGGCACACATCACGTGTGCGCACGCACGTGTGTGCGTGCATGCGTGTGCACGCTGAGTACTTCAGCAAAAGGGAGTACGACAGAGACAGACCGAGAGTAAGCAATGCTGTGGAATAGAGCCAGGGAGTATTTTCCGGTTGTAGAAGAGTCTCTGGGAAGCCAGAGAGTATCATAGTTGGCCGGTTCGGCTGCTGAAACCTGTAGCCACAGAAAATCGACTTGTGAAGGCCGAACGACAGTGACACGTCACAGGACAGTAGCTCGCTCCTCTATTACAGTGTTAACTTGGGTCATCCCGGTGTGCTATATCAGTTGCAGTAACAACAAACACAGTCTCACACACCGCAGCGTATATTTATTCTGCACACTACACCATTTTACCCCAAGGTTGTGCCAATATACTACATGTTTCGGCTCGGCCGAGCCATCATCAGGTGCACGTGTAAATGTTAAAACTGAGATCCTTAATCAAATGATATAAAAATAGTATAAAAATAGCATAAAAGCATTAGTGAGAACTTCACTAATCTCGGTTTTTTTAGACGGTAAATTTTGATCCAGGGGACGTATTGTTCACTTTTATGTTAGCATAATTTGGGGTTAAGTCAAACTTTAAGCATTGTTTGTTGTATTGTGTATAGGCGTCACATTGTGTTATATCACGAGGCACTGCCTTGAAGGCTGGAATGAGTTTCATAGCCAGGCAACTGGAGATGTACTCTGTGCTCGTCTGTGCTGTGGCCTGTCTGTGACGTTGTTCTGAAAACAGACTGTTTGGTTTATATAAGATGTTTTATAGCTTCATTTCGTTTTCCCACGAGGAAATTAGTGACTTAAGAAATGCTGTACAGAAGCATTGCGAGAGAAATGGAGCTTCGCCTGGCCGTTAGCTATGGGTCCTAAGAGGGACGAGGCGACAGGGGAGTGGAGAAGACTACATAACGAGGAACTTAATGACCTGTACTGATAACCAAATATTATTCGGGTAATCAAATCGAGAAGAATGAGATGGGAGGGGCATGTAGCACGTATGGGGCAGGGGAGAGGTGCGTATAGGATTTTGGTGGGGAGACCTGAGGGAAGGCGACCACTTGGGAAGCCCAGGCGTAGATGGGAGGATAATATTAAACTGGATCTTCAAGAAGTGGGATGGGGGGCATGGACTGGATTGAGCTGACTCAGCGTAGGGACAGGTGGCGGGTTCTTGTGAATGCGGTAATGAACCTCCGGGCTCCATAAAATGCGGGGGATTTCTTGACTAGCTGAGAAACTGTTAGCTTCTCAAGAAGGCCTCTGCTCCGTGGAGTTAGTTAGTTACTTAGTTAGTTAGTCAGTCAGTAAGCCAGTTAGTCAGTCAATCTGTCAGTCAGTTAGTCAGTCAGTCAGTCAGTTAATTAGTCAGTTAGTCAGTCAGTTAGTTAGTCAGTTAGTCATTCAGTTAGTTAATTAGGTAGTTAGTCAGTTAGTTAATCAGTCAGTCAGTCAGTCAGTCAGTCAGTTAGTTATGGGCTACTTAACGCGAGGCTCGGATGCAGTCCGAGGTTAATGTATGTAGGCTTTTTGGTGAGAAAACACATCTTCACCGCTTCACGTTTCTTATTGACCTTGATCTAAACCTTTCTAAGCTCCCCAGCTCCGTAACTCAGATTGGCCACATTCCTCTGTAATCCAGCCACTTTTCCTCTTAATCACTCCCGCTTCTACTTGTCATCGACTCGTCAACCTTAAAACTGAAAGCAGCACGTTCCTCCGAAACGTCTGTGTCAAACTACGTACTTACACGGTATCAACACCCAGAAGACTGTCATCTGAAGTGTATCCGCTGCGATATCCTGTAAACCTCTGCATTTGGGTTAATTTACCGCCACAAAAATCAGTCTTCTAATTTCTACTTATTTTGTGACACCAACACATCGACCGTATTGGGGTGAATAATTTGCAGTAACCTTCAGACACATTTATAATTTTTGGCTTCCATCTTGTTTATTCCCCGTCGCTACGTAATGTATGAGATGGCGGCGTGAAATCCTATGCAAGGGTGTACTTCACATGGGGCGCGGCCCTTCTACTTTTGAAACTGAAGAACCCTGAGATCTGCTGCAGGTGAAGCTGAGAATGATTGTACACCCCTGCAGTTGTTTATTTTCCACGACCCCCAGCTCTTTAAAGTCACAGCGTTAAATTCCGTTGTATGGCTGTCGGTCCATGCTAACGACCGACAAGTGTCCTCTCAGGCACACGGTATCTTGTCCTCCTCAACAGGTTTCCGTAGTCGCCGCACTTAATTCAGGAATTGGAATTGGAATTGAATATACGTATATACAGGACCGCTGGGCTTGAAGAAGAGAATTCTGCGTCCACGCGCATCATTGCTTAACCTTTTAAAGCCTAGCGGTAACTTTACATACCACCAGGTTTAACATTAAAAAATTCTACGTGGTGCCCACATTGCGTTTATGTGTTTTGTACGGATCTCAGAACAAACAGCAACTTTTGCCTTATAAAACATTAAGGGATTGGTTTTTATAACCGAAGTGGAGAGTGTTTACAGCGCGGTACGTACTAAGTCCTTATATAAAACAGATACGCTTCGTCTTTAAATGGTTAATCACAACTCAACGATACTACCCGTCCAATACGCATCTTTACTTCACTGTGAAACGTAGAATCGCTCAGGAATTACCTTAATAGTTTAATATGATACCGATGCCGTGTTTCAGTCCTTGTCACAGATCGCCAGAAATGCGTTGCCTTTAGCATGAAGCTCGAATGTCCTACAACAACGGACTAAGAGCTTAAGCAAAAGATAATATTAATAAAAAATCGTGTTATATGCTTCAAAGAATTCTATCCTTTACAAAAACATGATCTTTCAACACAGCAAATAAGGTGAATATTCCACTTCCATGTATTACTGTCATGCGCTCTGCTGTTAATTTGATGACTGACGTACGTGTAAGAACAGAGGACAGGCGCTTTATTTTTCTCTTCGCGATGGTGACTCAGGGGACGTAAAAGTTGCGTCCCGCTGTCGAAAAAGCATATCAGTTGCGTCCCGCGGTCAAAAAAGCATATCGCTTGCGTCCCGCGGTCAAAAAAGCATATCAGTGCGTTGCGCGGTCAAAAAAGCATATCGCTTGCGTCCCGCGGTCAAAAAAGCATATCAGTTGCGTCCCGCAGTCAAAAAAGCATATCAGTTGCGTCCCGCAGTCAAAAAAGCATATCAGTGCGTTCCGCGGTCAAAAAAGCATATCAGTGCGTTCCGCGGTCAAAAAAGCATATCAGTTGCGTTCCGCGGTCAAAAAAACATATCAGTTGCGTCCCGCAGTCAAAAAAGCATATCAGTGCGTTCCGCGGTCAAAAAAGCATATCAGTTGCGTCCCGCGGTCAAAAAAGCGTCTCAGTTGCGTCCCGCGGTCAAAAAAGCATATCAATTGCGTCCCGCGGTCAAAAAAGCGTATCAGTTGCGTCCCGCGGTCAAAAAAGCGTATCAGTTGCGTCCCAAGGTGTCTACTTGGTGCGTATCATACAGAGACACGACCAAAAGTCTAACCTTTGCCCCTCCCGAACAGACCGGGAAGCGAACCCGCAGCGCAGTAAGGGACACACACACACACACACACACACACACACACACACACACACACACACACACACACACACACACACACACACACACACACACACACACACACACACACACACACACACACACACACACACACACACACACACACACACACACACACACACACACACACACACACACACACACGACCACAGGGACACCAACCAACGTCTAGGTTTTCGACGTTTTCTACGACCACGTATACCTGAAGTGCATAACATTTCGCAATCTGTTTCACACGTTCTGGCAATAATTTTAATGTGTAAATTTATTTCTTGCTCCACCAATTCTGCGTTCTTCGATACAGAATACTGCTGGTTTCTCCTTGCATCAATCCGTCTTTTCAAAAATTCACTACAACACGAGATATGTTCTGACGAATTTCCCTTAATGCAATCGGAGGAATTTCTGCAGGCCCAGAACAGGCAGCAAAATAGTAGTTATGTTTATATTAAAACTGTTTGAAAATTGAAAATAAAGAAATTACTGTTTAATTAATATCGATTTAGTTTTTATAGAATAAACGTACAGCTGGTACCTAGATTCTTAATTAAAAACAAACTCGTCTGTCCATGCCTGTGTCACTATTTTGAAAGTGTTCACTCTTTTATGTTGCTGTGCTTGTGTTTCCTTTGTATCCAAAGCTTAAACAACTCCCTGTGCTTTAATTTTGTATTCATCTGTAAATACCCGTGCGAACTCTTTTCACGTTTTATCATAAAACACAAAACAATAAATATAAGCGTACATATTGTAACATAAATTATATATTTATAAGCATTATATACTTAATGTGTAAACTGGGTTCGTCATCCACACTTTACGAACCTTTGAATAAAATCAACAGTGGGCACTCAAAATGGCAGACTACATGTCGAACTGCATGATCAAATTCTGTAAGTACCTGACACCACTTTATGCAGTTGTTAATAACTTAACCTTTTAAAGCCTAGCGGTAACTTTACATACGACCAGGTTTAACATTATAAAGTTCTACGTGGTGCCTACATTGCGTTTATGTGTTTTGTACGGATCTCAGAACAAACAGCAACTTTTGCCTTATAAAACATCAAGAGACTGGTTTTTATAACCGAAGTGGAGAGTGTTTACAGCGCGGTACGCTCTGAGTCCTTGTATAAAACAGATACGCTTCGTCTTTAAAGGGTTAAAGAGTGGCCGATGTGTAGCGCTGTCTAGATATCTGGGAGCCTCGACCTCCGGGAACCCTCAGGGCCTGTCCAGGCCTGTAATGGAATTGCTTTTACCTTTTTACCATAATTAAGAATTAAGAATTGTCCCGTTGGAACAAGGAGCCGTAACAGCTCTTGCACTCAAGACTGAGGCGATTATGAAGGAGAGGAAATAAGTCAAAGAGCAGAGTGGTTCAGTCGCTGTCAGAGAACGCTGTGCAGCGTTTGTGCTGTCGGCCGGACTGGTGTTGGTTGTGTAGCGGTTAATTCAGACGGTTGTTGAGTCAGGCTCATTAGACGGTTGACGTCCACACATGAGGGCTGTAAATGACATATTGATCCATTGAGCTGTCACATTACGGCGTACTGATCATGGATCAAAATGAAGGTATGGTTAAGTGATGGATTTCCCGGAACTGATCGCATCTTACAGCGTAAATTGTTGACGGGGTGTCCATCAGCTGTCTTCTGTTTCTTTGAATTTCTAAGAACAGCTTATCGTGTGATGTGAATCGGATTTTCGACATTCGGTAATCATTTTCGTGGACTTGTTCGTACACAGGGTTTATAAATGCTGCTTGCTACCCAGGTGAATGACATTCCATTGCGTAGTTCGGAGTTAATAAAAATTACGTATAAAGGAAAAAACATATATGTATGTCTTTTCCATCTTGTTTCTTATTAGAACCCCAGGCCCTGTAACGTGGCGTTTTGATTGAATGGTCAGCACTAAGGTTTTTTCAGGAGGTAGCTAGCCAGATTCTGGGAACTGCTGAAGTTTTCTTGGTCTCAGTGTTTGCTGAGGCCAGTTGCACGGCATACAGTGTGCAAGTAACGACGACTTCCTGCTACGCCCCAATTGATCATTGAGCAGTGTCCACCCGTTCGACAACACACATATTTCGGGAAGCTTATACAAACCAAACACTGGGCCGTGCTTCACAGATTGGCTTCCTGAAATTCTTGATTGTACCCTTTCATCATGGCGCAGTTGGTTGAGGCACTGCGCTACAAACCGGAAGGTCGCGGGTTCCCGATGGTGTCATTGAAATTTTTCTTTGATGTAATCCTTCCGACCGCACTATGGCCCTGCGGTCGACTCAGCCTCTAACAGAAATGAGTACCAGGAGTATTTCCTGGGGGGTAAAGACGGCCGGTGCGTAGGGCTGACAACCTGCCACCTTCATGTGCCGACTGTCTAGAAATCTGGGAGCCTCAACCTCCTGGAACCCTCAGGGCCTGTCCAGGCCTGTAATGGGACTGCTTAATCTTTTTACCCTTTCATCATAAGCGTCTGTGTTATTCCCGTAGGCTTATATAACTTTGTATCTTGTTCAGTGGGTGTTTTCTTGAGGTAGTCTGTTTATTTGTCTTTGTTTTATTTATTTATTTATACATTCAGTGTTTTCTTATTTTCAGTCCATTTAACTTAACGACGCTATCGATAGCCGAAATTGTGTTGTGTGAAATGACAGTGAATAACGAATCGGAATGGACGCGGAAGGAGGTGATACTAGCCTGGTTAGTGCGGCTTTCCTGGCATGTGCTTGGATGCACTGAGGGAAAATATGAAAACATACAGGGTAATTGGTCTGGGGGTCGAGATTTGAATTCGGACCCTCTGGACATGAAACAGGAAAGCCGTCCGTGTGGATTGCAACTTTCGAACTGCCCATTTGTCCTGTGTTTTTGCTGTTGAAGCTTTCGACGTTGTTTGAAATTCATATTTTAATTTCAAAAAGTTTCATTTCCAGTGTTAAAGTGTTTTACGGGAATTCTGAGATGCCTGTATATATGTCTTTCCGATTGTATGTTTTATAACATTCTTGAGTTTAGTGAAACACAAATTGGGCAGAGAATAAAATAAAATTTATAAAAGCTTTTTATGCAGCATACGTATTTACATATTACTGCTTTGGAACTTTTCCATGGATGTACTAAAATTCATAAATTATTCACAGTGTAGGTGTTTATGTAATTGTGTGCACTTGCAGTGCTCAGCTAAGTTTTCAGGTAACTCTGTAACATGGTTATGAGCCTTTAAGTCTTAGATTTTATTCAGGCATGTGAGAGCTATGTAATCGGAAGCAGTATCAATAATATGCCTCGTAACTTCAAACTTACACCCGCTACAGATTTGGGAACTAATAGCGTTACGTAGGAATGTGCCCCGGGGTCGCTTGAATGAAGTAAGCGTGAGCAGCTGTCTTCCATCGAGTCTGCTGTGTTTATGTTGGTAACATTAACTGAATGGGTCAACACGTTGTTGGGCTGTACTTCGAAAACTAATGCGGGCGTACATTCATATGAACGTTTTTCCTTGTGTTGGTGAGGAAAAGTCACTCCTTAAGTTTGTCCAGGCATTTTAGATCACCCTGTATAGATTACTCTTATCAACAGGTTAATTTGTTTTGTAGGACCAACTTTCTTCCACGGAGGGGCGGGGGGGGGGGGGGACCAGCGGCGTAAGTCATTTTCGTTTTTCTTTCGAATCGGTATTTGCGGGTTGGGTTCGTGCCTTGGTTTCAGGGTTATATATTCAGTTCCATTTTCTACCTTAGTTTTAATTCTGCATGGGTATTTAAACGTTGTTATTGTAATTTTTTATGTCTCGTTGCTGATTTTTGTGTGTTTTATTTAAAGAAGCTGCCATCTGCTGATATTATGCAGCATCGGTGGTGGACGCATGAAATACTCTACGTATTGGAGATGATGCTGACAAGAAAAAACAGATGTACTCGTAGAAAAATCTGCCCCATTTTAACTTTGTCCACCACAAATCCCACATTGATAGATTATAATTTTAGGAGTACGTGTAATAATTTGTCCAGCGATTGGCACTGCCTCTTTTTATCTGACCCGGCTGAATAGGTGCACCACCTCTATGCGCACCCATTTACCTGAAGATAGGAACGGATTCGCTTTCCGAAATGTTGTGTTATTTTAGAATGTTCGAAGACGGTTCAGGTCTAAAGTCCAAGCAACCACAAATGTCAACACAGCCGTCGGAACGTTTAGAACTGAAGTAATCGCCATTTTCTGAGAACCATAAGAAATATGGATCATCTGTGCGAAACCGCTAAATGCAGTCTGTGGGAAAAGTGCGTAAGTAGTAGATCGGTGTTAAAGTGGCGGATATATTTAGCCAGTTCAGTGCGCTGGAGGGCCAAGTAATGTTACAGTGCAGGGGCAGTTACCGCACTGTTCGCCTGTTGCTTGCCGTACGTACCGACTGCACGGACAGAACTTACGGCGCCTGTGCTATTTCAGGTGCTTCCGTCTCTGCTGGCAGGAGTAATGGATCCGAGTGACCTGTTGCTGATCCTGGCATCCAGTAACGTAGATTTGCACTACATACATACATACATACATACATACATACATACATACATACGTACATACGTACGTACATACATACATACATACATACATACGTACGTACATACATACATACATACATACATACATACGTACATACATACGTACGTACGTACATACATACATACATACATACATACGTACATACATACATACATACATACATACATACATACATACANTACATACATACATACATACATACATACATACATACATACATACATACATACATACATACGTACATACATACATACATACATACATACATACATACACGCGCACCACACACGCACACACATAAACACACGCACACACATACACACACGCACACACGTGCACACACGCACACGCACACACACACAATGCTAACTATAAATTTCCACTTGCTTGGACATTCAGAACTTCGCCTTTTGCCTGTTCAGTTTAATTTAATTTAATTTAATTTAATTTAATTTAATTTAATTTAAGACGCTTGCTGTAACGCCATAATGTGCAGTACTGTTCGTTTAATCACGGACTTACTTGCTTCGCCACGTAACAATTTGGAAAGACTTGAGGCTGTGCTTGGCTACATGCAAAGAACGTCGCTACTTCCTTTTAGGAAACAGAGCAACCACTCAGTTGTACTGAAAGTGCGATCTGCGCTGTTGGCAGCAAATCACGAGATCGCGATGTAAAATATTCGTGCAAGTTTGGCTGCTGCAATATTAACATAAGATTGATGGCGTCTTCACTAATCACTTATCCAACTGAACTGAAGAGAATGTGCGCTCTTGCGGCAAGTCCGTTTATTATCGCAGAGAAGACAGTGGCCTTGTTTTCCCAGTAAATCTGTAATTTCCACATTGGCCCCAGCATACTGAATACTTTTAAGACCTGAAACGTCTCATAAGTACGTTACGGAGACCGTAGTCACGTGTGGCTGCGGAACTGGGGTCTTGACAGAAGCCATCAAACAAAAATTATGGGTCTTTGAAAGGAAAATATTAAGAGGCATATTTGGACCCACGAAATAATTAAATGACACGTGGAGAATCAAAACTAATAGTGAAATCAATAAGTTTATTAAAAACCGACTATAATTAACTTTATTCAAGCACAGAGACTAAGCTGGCTTGGGCACGTTCAGCGAATTGACAATGATAGGACGGTCAAAAAAGTATATGAGTGGAAACCAACATCCACGAGTGCACAAGGCAGACCAAAACTTATGTGGGAAAATGACGTAAAGGACGATTTAAAAGAAGTGGAAGTAAGTAACTGGAGAATCTGCATCCAGGATAGAAACAGATGGAAAGTATAGTTGAGAAGGACAATACTTTTAATGTATGAAGTTGTAGCGCCTGAAGAAGAAGAAGAAGAAGAAGAAGAAGAACGTTACGGGTCGGACGGCCAAAGAGCGTGTTCGAGTCCCGGCATAGGCAAGAGATTTTTCTTCTCTCCGATGGTCTCACCCAACCTCTTGTTCAGGGATAACCGGTGGCTGTTGCCCCGTAGGTAAGGCGGCTGGGACGTGAAGCTTATCACTCACCCCATCTAGTGTTGTGGTTAAGAATGAGTGATGTTTCACCTCTACTCCCCCATACGCTTCATAGCTTGCACAGGGAAACCTTACCCAGACGGACAAGCTGTATTTTCTCGGTATACATGTTCACAGTGCCACAGTCTGTGTTTGAAACTGCCCCTGCCGCGACTAACTTGTACACTGCGGATGGCAGGACACTTGACGTCTTTTCAGTTTTGAGAATTCTGATTTTTTCCCATCAGTAGTTCCGTGACGCTGAACGTACCAACGTCTGGGGTGGCAGCGACACTAGCGCCGCAGAAAGTAGCATCTTTATATTTTGTTTCATAAGACAGCTTTCAAAAATGTGGATATATTTGTGTCTATTGCAAAAAAAGAAGCACATGACGGTCGAACAAAAATCTTGGAGTAACGCAGCTTTACGTTTGGTGACACTAAACCATCGTAGCTACATAGTGAAATTTTGTATTCGGTTAAATTACAGGCATTGTCACAAATTTTGTAAGAAACCCGTTATGTATTACATGAATGTGGAAATGGCTACCGTACATAGCATGGAGGTTGGAGGCCCGTTTGACATGTAATGCGACTTGAAATATGTACTGGCGACACTTCCATAGGGCCTATAGGAATTAATATTTAATTGTTCACACACAGCTTCTGCTAATCTCACGATATAGCCTGCGTGTGTGTTAAGCGTGTTCTGTTTAACGAGACTGTCAATTGCTGATATCGTGTAGCGTTTGTGATATGTGAATGAATGAATGATTATGGCATACGAGTGCAGGGTAACACCGAAATACTCGGCCCACGTGGACTGGACTGGGATCAAAACCAGTGTGCACGGTGAGAGGCCTTCGACTAACCGCCTGAACCACGGCACGGCCTCTCACGATGTAGGTGGCAGCATATGAAGTAAAGCGGGCTTCGTTGTCTGTAACTGCAGTGTGGAAGATTGAGAAACATTTACGCTTTAGCTGAAGCAGTTAACCGAACGTTTCATGAACACTTCTAGACCTACTGTCAAGACCGACACAGCATCAATGCTTTTTCACTGCATTTTATGGCGGTATGTCGAGAGTGGCGATAATCAAAATACACTGTAACTCCAATTATCCGGAATAATTGGGACCGCGAGCCGTCCGGATATGCGGAAAGTCCGGATAATGGGATGTTTCTTTGAAAATAGTTTACATTCGCAGTTTAAAGTGGGGGAAAAAAATTCTACAAACGGCTATTTTAGGCTACTTTTTATTTACGTACAAATAAAACATCAATATATAATTCCTTATATATATATATATATGTATTTGACAACTGGGGGAAAATTTAAGCCATAAAAAAGATGTAGTACACTTACAGTAAGATAATGTTTGACTTGCAGATTCACCTGATGAAACCAAGGTTATATCGATCCGATAACTGGTAATTTAAAGGTAAATTAGTTTTGTACAATTCTCGACAAGGTTACCAGAAAGGCCAAGCCGATCCGGATAATCAGCGTCCGGATAATTGGAGTTATACTGTACTGTACAATAGGGAATTCCTCTTTCGTGGGCGGTAAGTGAGTTTGATGCTGTATCGGGTTGTGGGGGGGTGTGGGGTTATTTCGAGTCTTCACTTTTTTACACAACTGTTGTTCAGGTAGTGATCTTTATTTTCAGAATATTCCTGTAATGATGGCCGACATTACGTGCATGTCTGCAGATCATGAATTGAATGACGGTAATACGAGCTGTTCATTTAGATTTACTAACCTCTCGTTATAACGGACTTCCGAAATTAAGCTGCCCGTTGTATACAGGAATATATTAAATGGCCGATGCCAGTGGCCGCGCGGTCTAAGGCGTAGGTCTGCGGCCGAGCGCTTGCTGGGATCATGGGTTCGAATCCCACCGGGGGCATGAATTTTTTTTCTCTTGTACAGTGTTTGTGCTGTCAGGTAGAGGTCTCTGCAGCGGGCCGATCCCTCGTCCAGGGGAGTGTTACCGACTGTGGTGTGTCTGAGCGTGATCAAGTGAAAATAAAAACAACCTCGACACCTGCTGTGAACAAGTAGGTAGAAGAGGGAAGGACTAAGAAACGAAACATATGAAATAGAAGTTCTGCTGCTTCGTTTGTATGCAGCAACAATATTGCGTCATGCGGAACTGCATTTATGTTCGTATATCCGTAACAACAGTCGCCGCCACGACATGAATTAAGAAAGCAACTGACTGAACAAAAGGCTACGGTTACAGAAATAAATTACCGGAATAAATTCGTACTGTACTCCACTCCCGCACTTAAAACCTGACACCCGATTTCTTCGTTCCTAATATGCAAAGTAATTCAGGATAAAAAGCTTTATTAACCTTTTAAAGCCTACTGGTTACTTTACGCACCAACAGGTTTAACAGTCAAAAATTTTACATTCTGCCCACACAGTGTATTTATGTGTTTTGTGTGGATCTCAGAAGAAACAGCGATTATTTCTCTATACAGCATTAACTGGCTGGTTTTCATAACCGAGACGGAGTGTGTTTACTGCGCGGTACGACCTGGGTGTTTAAACAAAACAGTTTACGCTTCCTCTTCAAAGGGTTAATTAAGAAATTAACGGACGCTCTTGAGCTGTTAGCTCTTCTGCTTCTTAATCATGAAGTCTTGATTTTGATACTCGACGCAGAGGCTGATTATCCTGACCGGGATTTTTCGCTTTTTTCTCAGCCTTCACAGACAAGAATTGGGATAGTGCCTTAGAGTAGGGGACGACCTGTTCTGCAGCATCCTTCCTGCTTCAGCATTCGCAGTTCTTCTTTCATTTCGCGCTGTACAGCTCTGTAAACGTCACTACAGAAGCTAGGATGGAAAGAAACGAGAGAGTGCTTCGCGGGCTGCAGGAACAGAACTTTACGTAGACAAGTGCTTGATCGCCGTTTCGGGACAACCTATCGGTCCCATCTTCAAGGGTCAAGGACTTCTTGACCCTTGAATTGGGACCGATAGGTTTTCCCGAAACGTCGCTACAGAACTACCACCCAACGCTGCGTAGTTATCCAGAAAAGTGCAGTGTCCTTGCCTTGCAACGCCTGACGCTCGGCTACGCAGTGGGTGTGTAGGGTGAGTTTTGTGTCCAGACAGTACCGTGAGGTAGTGTATGGACCTTCTGCAGCCAGGCACGTCAGAATGTGTGTTCCGTCAGAGGACTGTCCCTTCGGTAATTTACTGTGCAACTGAGTGGACGGTGTGAGCTTGCAGCTCCGTAACTTGGCCAATTCTGACTGCGAATTGCCCCATCAGTAGTTCTCTGGTATACTGAC
The DNA here is from genome assembly GCA_013340265.1 of Coptotermes formosanus. Classification (NCBI taxonomy): domain Eukaryota; kingdom Metazoa; phylum Arthropoda; class Insecta; order Blattodea; family Rhinotermitidae; genus Coptotermes; species Coptotermes formosanus. Next base: position 46,711 of record BLKM01000608.1, read on the forward strand.
ATTAAGTTACGAAACATTCTGTATTAGCTAGCTAGCTAGCTAACTAACTAACTAACTAACTAACTAACTAACTAACTAACTAACTGACTAACTAACTAACTAACTAACTGACTGACTGACTGACTGACTGACTAACTAACTAACTAACTAACTAACTAACTAACTAACTAACTAACTAACTAACTAACTAACTAACTCCATGGAGCAGAGGCCTTCTTGAGAAGCTAACAGTTTCTCAGCTAGTCAAGAAATTCCCCGCGTCTTATGGAACCCGGAGGTTCATTACCGCATTCACAAGGGCCCGCCACCTGTCCCTATCCTGAGCCAGCTCAATCCAGTCCATGCCGCGTCCCATTTCTTGAATGTCAATTTTAATATTATCCTCCCATCTACGCGTGGGTCTCCCAAGTGGTCGCCTTCCCTCAGGTCTCCACAGCAAAATCCTGTATGCACCTCTCTTTTCCCCCGTACTTGCTACATGCCTCTCCCATCTCATTCTTCTCGATTTGGTTACCCGAATAATATTTGGTGATGAGTACAGGTCATTAAGTTCCTCGTTATGTAGTCTTCTCCACTCCCCGAAACATTCTGTATTACATAAAATAACCCGGTGTAATGTTTATGGAAACAGACACCAACAAGTTCTGCAGGAGAAGCCAGTGTTCAGTACAAGGACTGTCAGGTGCCCAGCTTACAGTTGAACTAGTTAAGTAGGTGTCACTCAGAACCGTATTTAGCCCCTCTTATAAGCGCGGGCGTACAATATCCCGTGCACAGGCCAAATATGGCCCCCCCCCTGGTTTCGGGGTGGGGCCCGCCTGACATTTTTAGCGGCAGGATGTTGAACTAATTAGCAGGCACACGTGATCCAGTAGGCCAGAAGGTCCTGACCACGTGCCTGCCGTTACCGCGGTGTGTGTGCTGCCGCCTTTCAGTGCCGTGACGTTTGTGTTACTGCAGGTAAAAGGCATTTATCTTTTGAATGGCTAGCAGTGTTTATTTTACCATTGTTAACAATAAAAAGCCATGCGGCCTGCATACTTGGATTTCTGAGCATGCGGTCCATTTTTGCAAAACCCTGGGTCCCCTGCTGTAAGAGATTTTGTCCGTATTCACAAGAGCCCACTACTGGTCCCTATCTTGAGCCAAATAAATCCAAACCACACCATCTCACTCTGTTTACTATTTCTGTAAGATTTGTTTTAAAATTACCTTTCCTTGTGCGCTTAGGCCTTCAAATCATTCGCTTTTCAATCGCTTTCCCGACCAAAAACGTATATTTCTCTTTTCCTCGTTAGTTAGCGTAACCAATGACAATGGCTGAACCTTATGGCTGTACAAATCAATTATTTGTACAGATAATAATAATTGACCTTTCGTTTCCGGGCCTTATATGCTGACTTCATGCGTAATATTTTTCGGAATTGGGTGCGTCCACTGAAGTAATTCGGGTAGGATGTATTACCCCACGAAAGAAGGAACGCGTAGCATCGATGAACTGACAGGTTTTTCGCCCATTGAGAGTATATTTCTGTTAATTTTTTTTTTGTATTTCTTTGCCTCAGTTTCGTACGCTTCTGTGAACTTGTTCATTCCGTAACGTGGCCGACATTATGACGTTACGAGACCCACATAAACAAGTCAAGGACGTACCAGACTATTTATTATTAAAACATGTGGCACTAACAGTTTTTTTCTCCCACGCATGGCCAGAAGGACTTGGACTTCGTGTGTAATGATAAATGCAGCAGCTTCTGTAAGTGTTGCTCGGCCGATCGTCATAAAAACAGGTTGTTTTACAGTTGAACAAACAACTGGACCATCTCAGTACGCCAAGGATGTTTCTATGACGTGAAACAAGGAAGCGATGCTGCACAAATACAGTGCTCCGTGGAAATGTCGTCCAAGTGCTCATTTCAGTGAAGTAAAGTTTGGGTTTGTTTACCGCGTCAGGAAAGCATATAGGAGAGTGGAGGTTAGCTCCACTTATTCTTAATCTTTGCACTAATTGTAGCTGAGTGATCAGCTACACGCTGAGGTTTCTTACCCGGGGGAAGAGCTGCTGGTGCCCATTGGGTAGGAGTTTGGGTGGGCTATAGAACGCGTTTCAAACCATCCAGATTTAACCCTTTAAAGACGAAAGGTAATCTGTTTTATATAAGGACTCAGTACGTACCGCGCTGTAAACACTCTCCACTTCGGTTATAAAAACCAATCTCTTAATGTTTTATAAGGCAAAAGTTGCTGTTTGTTCTTGAGATCCGTACAAAACACATAAACGCAATGTGGGCACCATGGAGAATTTTTTAATGTTAAACCTGTTGGTACGTAAAGTTACCGCTAGGCTTTAAAAGGTTAAGTAGTTGAATACATAGAGATGAAAAGTGGTCATTTTGGATGTACGTGACTCATCAGAAGGCATTCGCGGCACAAGGATGAATCACTAACCTGGGTTTGAAGAGCCCTGCTTGCTAGGCTTCGGAGAAGAGGAAAATCTGTTTCTTCTTTGGGAATCGATCATCGTTCCCCTGATCATCCAGCCCGCAGTGTATTCACTGTAAAGTTACTTTTGGAAACTACAACGTCATAACCAATCAGTATTTTAATCTCTTTAACCGCCTTTATGTTATTAATCCTATGGCACACATCAGATTCTTTAGTATCATTGCTTATTGTTAAATGCATGAGTTTAGAAGAAGTTCATACCGGTCATGGAACGGCGGGTCATAGTCGTTAGCCCTTTACGGTCAGCCTTACCGAGCAATGTGCACTGAGACCGCGAGAAGAAGATGCCAAGGAAGATGATATGGCCCTGGCAGGTAGGAAGTAACAAGACGCCGGAGAAAATTGCGTGAGATGCGTCTTGGTTTTTCTCCTCGCCAAATTATTAGCGTGATCAGATCAAGGTGGATGGGATGGGCGGGGCATGTGGCACGTATGAGAAGCATAGAAATGCAAACAGGTTTCTGGTAGGAAAACCTGAACGAAAGAGACAGACTGGAAGACCTAAACGTAGATATGAGGATAATATTAAAATGGGTGTTAAAGAAATAGGATGTGAGTATATGGAGTTGACTGTCTGGGTCAGGATAGGCACAAGTGGTGGGGTCTTGCGAACACGGTAAGGAACCGTCGGCTTACATAAAACTTAACGGATTTCTTTACTGCCGGAGACATTGTTATCTTGTCAAAAAGAAAAGCCAGACTGCTCCATGGAGTCAGTTACTGGGGCAGCCCAGATGGCGCTGTTTCGTAGTCGTAAGGTTAAATCTGACAACAAGCAAAGGCTGCCTTATCTTGGTGTAATGGGGTTAGCTTGTAGAAACCGGTGTGCAGGGGCTTTGGATTAGTGATGACAATGACAGGATGACTGCTGCAGCTACTACTGCTGCTGCTACTACTACTACTACTAATACTACTTAAAATATGTTAAAAACAAAAATAGTTACCATTTGAATTCCATGCACGTGGCCGTATGTTGTGTGCCAAGGTCTATACGTGGCGTTTTCGTAATTACCTCAAACCTTACCCATTCTACACACATATATAATGCGTTTTCTTATCTGTGCTTGGTTTTTACAACGTATGGTTGGGTGACGGAATTTTAAAGAACGATTCTGGTGTGTGGTGCAGTAGGGTCTCTTGTGTGTGACTGTGTTCAAAGTTCTGTGTTCTGCTTTTTATGTCATTTTGCCCAACTTGTTAGATTAAGGTAACTGTTATGTGTTACGGACCGATGCACCTCAGTTTCTCATTTACTGTGGAATCTTCATATGAATTAAACAGAACTGCGATAGGGCTGATTTTCACAGTACGTCAGTCTGTGTATGAACTGCTGTGTGCGATAAAATGTTAACAGATTCAAATTATTGTCTATTGGAATGTTTTATAAAAGCTTTTTTGTGCAGTAAGCTGTAAATTTGTATGTTCAATTAATGCTCACAACTGTAGCATGTAACAAGTTTGCAATTCCCTACTCACAAAGGCAATTTTATTAAACAAAATCGCCTTCCAGAAACATGTGGGTCAGTTGGTACTTGTTACTGTACAAATTTGTTCGTACATGCATTTGACGTAATTTCTGCTTGAAGTGCATTAACCGTTTAAAGGCGAAGCGTATCTGTTTTATATAAGGACTCAGTGCGTACCGCGCTGTAAACACTCCCCACTTCGGTTATAAAAACCAATCTCTTAATGTTTTATAAGGCAAAAGTTGCTGTTTGTTCTGAGATCCGTACAAAACACATAAACGCAATGTGGGCACCACGTAGAATTTTTTAATGTTAAACCTGGTGGTACGTAAAGTTACCGCTACGCTTTAAAAGGTTAAACACCGGAACCATTAGTTATTCCGTCAAGCAAATAAGACGCCTTCAGAACTACGTAGAGACGAGAAAACTTTGATATACTTGTGTGTGTGTGTGTATGTGTGTGTGTATGTGTATGTATATGTGTGTATGTGTGTGTGCGCGCGCGCGCGTGTGTATGTGTGTGTGCGCGCGACCGTGTGTGTATGTGTGTATTGTACGCGCGCGCGTGTATGTGTGTGCATGTGTGTATGCGTGTGTGTGCGCGTGCGTGCGTGCGTGTATGTGTGTGTGCGTGTGTGTATGTGTGTGCGCGCGTGTGTATGCGTGTGCGTGCGTGCGTGTATGTGTGTGTGCGTGTGTATGTGTGCGCGCGTGTGTGTGCGCGTGTGTGTATGTGTGTGTGCGTGTGTGTGTGTGTATGTGTGTGTGTACGTGTGTGTGTGCGTGTGTGTGTGTGTCTGTTCGCAGTTTGCAGTTTGACGCAGTGATGGGAGCGCCAGTTGTACAGCAGTCATATGCAGGTTTAAACTTATAACTGCCATGTTTTAAGTGAATAACTCAAGTTTGTTTTAACTATGTAATCAGTAGAGGCCTTCCTGATAACTAACACCCGGTATATTGGCCTGTATGTGAAAATGGGATTTAAATAAAAAACGTACACCCGTTACACCTCATGAAATATGCAGCACCACTGTGTGGTGATGGGTTTATGGACTTTGTCTATCGTCCGAAGCGTAAAATATCAAAAATATTAAAAAGTTAAAATCACAACGTTTCGCAAGCTGGCTCTGCTTCCGTCCTCAGGTGAATGGAGGGGGAGAAGAGAAGAACACCTATTCTGTTGGGCCCCTTAGACAGAGCTAGCCTCCATCACTGGACCTGTCTAAGGGGCCCAACAGAATAGGTGTTCTTCTCTTCTCCCCCTCCNAAGCTGGCTCTGCTTCCGTCCTCAGGTGAATGGAGGGGGAGAAGAGAAGAACACCTATTCTGTTGGGCCCCTTAGACAGAGCTAGCCTCCATCACTGGACCTGTCTAAGGGGCCCAACAGAATAGGTGTTCTTCTCTTCTCCCCCTCCATTCACCTGAGGACGGAAGCAGAGCCAGCTTCCGAAACGTTGTGATTTTAATTTTTAATATTTTTAATATTTTACTCTTCGGACGATGGATAAAGTCCGTAAACCCATCAGCATACAATATTATACACCGTCGTCAAAACGTTTTAGAATGTATCTATACAGTACCATGTCTAAAACAAATACAGTTTAGTGTTTTCTTCGGTAATTTACTGCATAATCTCATGGATGTTTCTCTGATAATGGTCATCTTATGGCCGAAACATGTCGAAGTTATAATAAATACGTATTATCAATAAATGTATGCTGTGGTGGGTTATTTGTAATGTACGCGAGGTGCGTGGTGCGTGGTGCGCCGTGCGCGGTGAGTGAGCTCAAGATTCGTAATGATTCGGGTTCCCAATTCTTCTGGGATATTGCGCCACGTAATTGGGTGATAGATCCCCGACGTTTCGATACGGCCTAATAAGCTCGTCTTCGACGATCCAATGTCGTACGAAGAGCTGGACGTTCGACCCTTAGCGATGAGACCACAACTGTGTCTCGAAACGTCGGCCATCAGTCACCCCATGAAGCGATGCAGCATCCCAGAAGAACAGATGCCGCAACTGCGCCGCTACGAAAGCCTAACACTTCTATTTTTTGTTACCAAAGTTCCAGTTTCAAGAGTACTTACACTGGCACCTGCGAAGAAGAAACAATATTTTCAAAACGAGCCTTCCTCTACTGTGAAGAACGTAGTGAATTGTATATGCAAAAACAGTTCAATGTGGAATTTTCCTTTACAGTTGTTACCATATTGGCCGCAAATTCGTATCCTCCTGAATGTGTTCCCTCGGCATTCAATGTGTTCCCTCAGCATTCAGTGTGTTCCCTCAGCATTCAGTGTGTTCCCTCAGCATTCAGCGTGTTCCCTCAGCATTCAGCGTGTTCCCTCAGCATTCAGCGTGTTCCCTCAGCATTCAGCGTGTTCCCTCAGCATTCAGTGTGTTCCCTCAGCATTCAGTGTGTTCCCTCAGCATTCAATGTGTTCCCTCAGCATTCAATGTGTTCCCTCAGCATTCAATGTGTTGCCCCCTTCTTGAACGGGATTTCTTTCTGTCTGCGTGGGTAGCGTCCGGATTTTCCTCTCTTTTTGTCTTGAACTTGTCTGTAGTAGTAGCAGCAGCAGCAGCAGTAGTAATGGTTGTTGTTGTTGTTGTTGCTGCTGCTGCTGCTGCTGCTGCTGCTGCTGCTGCTGTTGAAGTTTCGTTTTCAGCTTTCGGACGATTGAAGACACGCCCTGTGTGTTTATTGGTGCTGCTGGCGGTTATAAATATTTTATTCTCAGTGCAGGTTTCAGGCATCAGGCCGGTGCGTTCGCTTAAATAAATGGGCAGATTAAACTCACCCAGTCGTTCTGACATGAAAGATTGCTATCAACTGCAAACAGTCAGTTTAACTCTCTGTCTACGGTTTATCACTTACGCACAGCCGGTCTCAACCACGTCGTAGAAATGAGTGAATAAAATTCTACACTTGTTAAGAATTTATTGCCTGCCCTTGTTATCGTCCACACTTTTAGTTGGCTGGGAAGCTTTTCTTTGACCGACACAGCTGTTTGTGTGATGACACTAAATACTGGTGCAGTACGACACTCCGATAAACAGACTCTTACATGAACTTTGTTGTTATTTCCGCTTGCATTTTAGATAAACTGAAACACATTATGTTATGTAAATCGGCCATTTCGAGCTACATGGTAATCAACTAGTTTGCTGGTGTTCTTACCATAAAGAAAACAGTCTTAGCCCGCTGATTGTTGCTAAGTAATGACGCACTGGGTACGCATCAAAAACACCAACTTTTGTCGGTTTACTGAAAAAATTACGAAATCAACAAGAATTACGGGAAATCGTGTTTGAATATTCAACAGTCGCTGTAAAATGAGCAGCTACTAGTTAGTGTTAGAGGCACTGCGCTACAAACCGGAAGATCGCGGGTTCGATTCCCGATGGTGTTATTGCAATTTTTCTCTGACATAATCCTTCCGGCCGCACTACGGCCCTGGGGTCGACTCAGCCTCTAACAGAAACGAGTACCAGGAACATTTCCTGGGGGGGGGGGGGGCGAAAATGCGGCCGGTGCGTAGGGCTGACAACCTTACCCCCTCCGTGTGCCGATTGTCTAAAAACCAGGGAGCGTCAACCTCCTGGAACCCTCAGAGCCTGTCCAGGCCTGTAATGGGAGTGCTTTACCTCTTACGTTACTAGTTAGTGTTCATAATAAGAAGCAGCACGTGTCAGTGACGTAACGATCAAATGTAGAGGGCAGTTAAGCTAGTGTCTGCCACTGAAAGTCACATTGCGCGCATTGGTACTGTGCTTGTCCTACAGCGTGATAACAAAGAGACTCATCTTCATTGTAACAGGAAAGGCATTTACCGGGATTAAGTGTTCCGAACCTAGGCACACGCACATATTTTTAACTCACGTTTCGAGGAAATCCTCACTAATTCCGTACGCGGATAGAATAATGCACAACCAGCTACAACGAAATCCGCCAAACGTTCATTGAGTCTATGCAATCAATAAATTGATGGCTTTTATGGAACCCGAATGTTCTTACCATTTCACAGGAACACGTCAGTGGTCTCTGTCCAGAGCCAGATAAACCCATTCCATATCCGGTTTTGATGGGGAGACCTGAGGGAAGGCGACCACTTGGGAGATCCAGGCGTAGATGGGAGGATAATATTAAAATGCATCTTCAAGAAGTGAGATGGGGGCATGGCCTGGATTGAGCAGGCTCAGGATAGGGACACGTGGTGGGCTCTTGTGAATGCGGTAATGAACCTCCGGGTTCCATAAAATACGGGGAATTTCTGGACTAGCTGAGAAACTGTTAGCTTCTCAAGAAGGCCTCTGCTCCATGCAGTTAGTTAGTTAGTTAGTTAGTTAGTTAGTTAGTTAGTCTGTGCCTGGATTTCCAAAATGTTTTCTGCTTCCAGGTTTACCGACTAGAATTCTCCTACGCGTAAGCAGACAGTAGCAACGTATAAGTGTAGTACGGTCCTCCGGGCTGGGACGCTGTGTAGTCTCGTGGGCGGATGCCAGTGTTGGGGGGTGAGGGCGGGGGGATACACTGCCTCCATGTTCAGGGTCGAAACTCTTTATCGGCCTACAAGAACATGCAGTGTTACAAACCAAAACACCACAGTCTGAGCAGTTACCGCCCCGCGTAAGTCGTACGTATATCGGCAACAGCGTACTTACATGGCGGGTCACATGAGGGGGTTAATACACGGTCAAAACACGTGTGATTTGCGTGATTTGGGTGAAATATTTACTGCCATAGTTATTAATATTACGGAATGTGAAACGTCAGTTATTTTCTCTCGTGTGCTGTGTTCTACTGTATGTCGTAGCAGTCTCATGCAATATCCGTTGTTAGGTGAAGCAGGGGATTATTTGCTGTCGGGACGTTTGCCCATGGTTTTGTCTTTCGCTTCCATCCAAACTAAAAGCAAGTATCAGTTACTTAACCATAAGCTGATGGCAGTAAATGGTGTTGAAGTTTTTGCTCCAGTTCCTGTTACCGTGCAGACCACTGCCGGAAAAACTGCAGAGCGGCACTGCTTGCTGTATGACATTATTTTCGCAGTATGTGAAGGAGGCAGTGTTCACTGCGTCAGTCGTTTACCGTGCGTTTAGAGTAAACAAATGAAGGTATGCCAAGGTTAAATGGTGATTATCAGAAAGGCGGTGTGTCTTTACCGAAAAATGGAGCCTGACTAACTAACTAACTAACTAACTAACTAACTAACTAACTAACTAACTAACTAACTAACTCCATGGAGCAGAGGCCTTCTTGAGAAGCTAACAGTTTCTCAGCTAGTTAAAGTCCCTGCATTTTGTGGAACCCGGAGGTTCATTACCGCATTCACAAGAGCCCGCCACCTGTCCCTATCCTGAGCCAGCTCAATCCAGTCCATGCCCGCATCCCACTTCTTGAAGATCCATTTTAATATTATCCTCCCATGTATGCCTGGGTCTCCCAAGTGGTCGCCTTCCCTCAGGTCTCCCCACCAAAATCCTGTATGCACCTCTGTTTTTCCCCATACGTGCTACATGCCCCTCGCATCTCATTCTTCTCGATTTGATTAGCCGAATAATATTCGGTGATGAGTACAGGTCATTAAGTTCCTCGTTATGTAGTATTCTCCAATCCCCTGTCGCCTCGTCCCTCTTAGGCCCAAATATCCTCCTCAGCACCCTATTCTCGAACACCCTCAGTCTTTGTTCCTCCTTCAGTGTGAGAGAGAAAAACGGTGCCTATAGATTATTATTATTATTATTGTTGTTGTTATTAGTATTGATATATGCAGCAGTATTTCCAGAACTTTCGAGTCCAAGGTGTCTGTATTCAATGAAATCAGATGCCAGATTGTCTCTTCACAACTGTAACGTGCAGGAGTGAATCAGTGGAAAAGTTGTGTGTGGGCACCCTTGATAGAGACTGAATATCCGATTTTTGCTTTGTGTTTTGGCGGGTATTAGTGACTGGAAGAGCTTCAATCAATTTGACTTATCGCCGTCGAAATTTGGACCTTGTACCTCTCAGCTACAGAGTGTCATATTCAACAGAAGACACGTAACACTTCCATTATGTAACGCGCGCTTATGGCGGCACGTGCGCGGGGCAAATTCACTGCAGACTGCTGGCAACGTGAAGAGGCGTAGCGAAGTCGTACTACTGTCTGTGCGTTTCTTGCACGGTGTTCTGAAAGCGAACGCATAATGGAATGGGTGTGTTTGTACTGTGTTTTTTTCTTTTTCCTCCTAAACTGCGGAACGCATTTCAATTAAATTTAGTATTGGTGGTCTGCACCAAACGTTTTCTTTTTATTTACTGACAATCTCTATAACCGTGCTGTCAGTATCTCAGACTATGTGGCGTCTGATGGTGGCGTGATTGTTGATTGATGAATTGGAAAGAATTTAGAAGGAAACGGTCATGATCATTGAGGCATTACATCAGTGTGATGAGCCAGCGTCCCGTATGGAAGTCGAACTGGGCACCGCGGGAAAACGAGTCACAAAAATTGCCGCGCGGCAACAAACGGTGGATGGAATGACTCCACTTCGCGTCGGGCAGTCGCAAATCTTACTGCACTACCTTGACCCCTGATGGTCAGGTTGAACTGTAACAACAATGGCTCATCGCACATGGAAATGATAAGTTACTAAACACACGCATTGCGTAACTATTATGGGGCTGTATTGTCTCTGTAAATTCTAGCAACCGCGCCACAATCGATATGCAGTTCCTGTTACGCTCGATCGTAGCGCTGCTAGTCTGCTGGGAGACAGGGACCACGAAAACTGAAACACCAGTTTTTTGACTTGAAATTTAAATTATACAAAATCGAAATTTGTTTTCCTAATTTATGTCGAGTCTAATAAGCGATAAGAACTGCGCATGCGCAGAGAAATAAAGTGAACGCACGTGGTTAGAAACGCATTTGGTTTTCATATAAAAAGTCGTTAACACTGGCCAGCCTAACTGTAGTTTTAGAGTGTTCATAAAATTCTCTGATATCAGATTTTATGGAAGTCGTTTCAGACTTTATAAGTTCATTGTACGCGTACCGAGAACTGGACAAAGAGCGCAAATGCCATGAAGTCACAGCCACGTTACGACGGACGGACGGTCGGTCAGTCCGTCCGTCCGTCTTTGTGTCGCACCTGCAGACTTTTGCTGTGTATTGCAGACTCGTGTCGCGTTGTCTCACACTGCTGTAACGTACGTTCCTGTCTCACAGCGAGTGCAGTCCGTCTGCTTCAGAAAGACCAGTGGTTTATCCTCCGTAAGGAAGAAATCTATGTTTCTTGTGTAGTAAGAAACACACACACTGTGTAGGAAATACGCAGTGTTTTAATGTTCCAGAAGGTGGTGCATGCAGTTATTATGTCCGGGATTTAAATGCTTACTGGGCGCTCCAGGGAGATGTGACACGCCTACAGATTTCTTGGCGTAACCTGTAACATCGTGAAGCTTTGCATATTTGATTTCGGACACTTCCGATGTGATTAACGTTTAACTAAATAACTTCAAATAAAACAATTCCTGACTGTATAAGCAAAGTCACCAACTAATGCACTTTTTTAATCACCGTTACTTCCCGACATGTTTCGGCGTCCAGTGACGCCATCATCAGGGGGTGTACATTTTGACTAGCACAGGATGTCCTTATGGCTCATAACGGTCTTGTGAGTTTGGTAGTTCACTTGTACACGATTGGAAGAAATGGTTCCAATAGTAGCACGTAAGTAAGAGATGTGTCACCCACGCTGGCTGAAATGTTTAAAATATATATAAAATCTATAATGTACACCCCCTGATGATGGCGTCACTGGACGCCGAAACATGTCGGGAAGTAACGGTGATTTAAAAAAGTGCATTAGTTGGTGACTTTGCTTGTATAGTGAAAATGCACGGTGAAAACAGCATAAAGCAATTCCTGGCTGCGTTTGGCTTTTGAACAACGATTGTTCTCAGTAGGAGGTTTCCATCTGCAGCACGTGTAAATCCAGGCCACTGATGTATGTAAAAGATTAAAGTTGACACGTGTAAGGTACAATCTTTCGTCGAACTACAGCCAGCTGCGTACAGAAGCTCCGGGACTACCAAATTTCCTTTATGTTGTCTGCGACATGTTTCGGCCCATGCGGACCCTTATCCAGGAATTTAGTATAAGTGGAAGTAACCCCATGTTTGCGTGTGTGGTTATGTATATATGTTGTGTGGTGCAACATAAAGTCGAAGAAAAAGATACAGGATTTATGGTAAAATATTGATGTATGATACATTATATCCTTAATCAAGTTGTAACCGTTCCCATCTTTGCCCTTTTATCGTTTCTTGTTTAGTGTAGGTTAATTTCATTGCAGGTAACTTTTGGGCCGCCCAGCGCCAAGAAATCGGTGATTTCGGGGAGTTTAACTGCGTACTTTGATTTAAATTTTGTTAAAATTAAACACGCTTACAAATTGTAATAACAATCACCAACCAGTGCACTTGTATCTCATTTTTAATTCACTTAACACGCACTATCCCGACATGTTTCGACGCTTGTCCGCGTCATCTTCAGGGGACTGTCGCTTTCTTATCACAAGACACTCGTCATATTTGAAAGGTGGCAAAAATTAAAGTCAAGAGAATGTTAACAGAACTGATTTCAGTAAAATAATATGTTAAAATCTTTACAAAGTTAAAAACTATTTACAACACACAATGCACATAGGATAACTACGCCTCCGTCGTGCAATCGTCTATCATGGGCTGAAGTGGGTTCACACATGTTCATGGGTGATGTTGATTGTTTTATACCGTCTGTAGTGTGCTTGTTGTGTCATTCTTGGTGTGATGTCTGTGTACTGTGAGACACGCTTACAGATTGTTCACTTACTTTAGATAGTTCACTGCCTCAACTATTTTGCCTTGGCTTGTATTTCGTTGTATATCTGCACGCTGTTCTATCAACATACTGTCACAGGTAGCGAGGCTGTGTATGCCACTCGCTACTGTCAAAAGCAATGGGCACGTTATGCCACCGGTGTGCACCAGGTCGCTGGTGTACGGTGCGTATAACTATATAGATTGCTTTAACCTCTCTAGGTGTGACAGTTCTCAGCGCCTTGAGTCAAGGCACCTTGTTACTCACGAGTGTTCGGTTCCAGTTCACAAAAGCTGGACAGTCGTAACCATTATTCTCACTCCAGTTCGCAGTTTTTATTAAATTATGCTATTCCACGTCAGTCTGTCTAAACATGTGTCCAGCTTAATCAAGACACTTGCAATCAAGGGTTTATTTACAACAGCTTTAATGTGATCCATCCCGTTGTGTACCAGTTTAAGGTAAATGGCAAGGTAATGTCAGGGTAACGTAACGCATTTCAACGTATTTATTATATAAGTTCGTTACACATACACTACATGTTTCGGTCTCAAGTAGACCATCTTCAGGTGTATTAGACAATGAACTAATGTACAGGGCTTAATTTGCATATGTACTTGTGAGATCGCGACAGGTGTCAGTTACCAGTTGAATGTAACTGACACCTGTCGCGATCTCACAAGTACATATGCAAATTAAGCCCTGTACATTAGTTCATTGTCTAATACACCTGAAGATGGTCTACTTGAGACCGAAACATGTAGTGTATGTGTAACGAACTTATATAATAAATACGTTGAAATGCGTTACGTTACCCTGACATTACCTTGCCATTTACCTTAAACTGGTACACAACGGGATGGATCACATTAAAGCTGTTGTAAATAAACCCTTGATTGCAAGTGTCTTGATTAAGCTGGACACATGTTTAGACAGACTGACGTGGAATAGCATAATTTAATAAAAACTGCGAACTGGAGTGAGAATAATGGTTACGACTGTCCAGCTTTTGTGAACTGGAACCGAACACTCGTGAGTAACAAGGTGCCTTGACTCA
>BLKM01000609.1:12111-22150 GCA_013340265.1 Coptotermes formosanus
GTAAAGTTACCACTAAATTTTAAAAGGTTAATTCTCCATACTTTATCATCAAGGGTTCATAGGTGCAAGACGTCCATCTGACACAGCAGCATTAAAGGGCTTATTCTCACCTTACTTCTATATCTAACTGTTCTATAATACAGTATTATTACTACACATGACACTGAGAAAATAATTTAACAGGGTGAATCGTAGGAATAACCATTCAAATGCCATCAATACCAGTAATTAACATGTCTCGTATCTGCGCCCTCTACACCACAGTACAATAAACCAAAACACCAATAGAGGCTTTTCTCCAAGTGCAGTAACCCCTCAACCACCACAGTTCTGCCCAGTGCAGTTTTGACTATACACGGTGGAAAATAATTAAACAATTGAGAACAAACTGTAGAATGCTAAAAATTTAAATACATGCAAACAGATGCAGGCGGTAACTCACTCTACCACTACAGAAGCCGGCAGAATCAGCTAGCCACACTGCGTAAATGTTTCACATCCAAAATTGGGTGCATTTTAAGAAATAGGGAGGAGCGGTCCATAAGCATCCACATTCACAAAACTGTTTTTCCCAAAAGAAGTTTGGGATGCGGTTTTGCTGAACACACCACAATCACTCCCTGCCCCACCTCCCATATTCAGTGAGGGATCACTGTACTTCAGTTCTTGCCTGTCAGTTATCATTCTACCAATGCTCCATATTCATCAACACTGTTAAATAAAGCACAAATAAAAAAAAATAGAGTGCTGTGTGTTAACTACCACCTGGACAGGCAACTATACAAATTTACTAAAACACTTGTTGTAATGGAATAATAAGAACCAAACCTTCACCAAAATCCTGAACAATACCTGCATCCACAATGGGTGATGGAAAATTATCCTGTTCTGGCATGGGCTTAGCATTTGTTCCAGCATTTCTTCCAGCCTTCACATCAACTTCAAATTTATCCAACACCCACTTGGCGAGATAAGGAAGACAGAGTTCACCAATGGCATACCTAACAACAGACAAGAGAAGAGTTCAGAACTCTGGTTGGTCTCAACACACAAGAGCATGTTTTTCCCATTAACAAACAACTGTTTACCCCCAAAATAAAATTACGTACCGATTTCCTGTGAAACTAACGATGCCATTCTCCACAACAAACTTTGAATCCTTGTATCCCCAGCCATTCCATTTCAGCAGATCTTGCCTGAAAAATAAAGCAAGGAAATACATTCAGAACTAAAGACAGAACTGTAAATAGACATGCAGACAAAAAGGATTAGCTGGATCAAATCTGTTAACACCAAAATAGCAGGTTGTACTGGGTACCACATCTTCATCGCGTTCAGGAGGCCCCACATTCGGATCTGGGTCTTATCTTGACTGATATTTTTCATGGCCTTATTCAGCCCCTTTACTCCATAATAAGCCATCACTGCTCCCTTCCACATCTGTTATAATTCATAACTAATCATCCAACTGTCATTCACACAGTATTACATATCAGCTGACAAACTGACTTTACATGCTACAAGAAACCAAATGAACTCAAAAACAAACAAAGATAATCTCACTAAATTAACCCTTTAAAGACGAAGTGTATCTATTTTATATACGAACTCAGTGCATACCGCGCTGTAAACACTGTCCACTTCGGTTATAAAAACCAGTCTCTTAATGTTCTATAAGGCAAAAGTTGCTGTCTGTTCTGAGATCCGTACAAAACACATAAACGCAATGTGGGCACCACGTAGAATTTTTTAATGTTAAACCTGGTCGTATGTAAAGTTACTGCTAGGCTTTAAAAGGTTAAAGGCATATTGTGGCCATAAATTCAAACACAAAGCCACCACTTCATGACCCAAACAATCACAAAGCACTGAACGAAGGGACAATAATGAATAATGAATTGAAAGGGATGTGGAAGGAGATGGTCACAGCCTAATTTAACCCCTGCAGCTCTTCTGATAAGCTCTGCTCACTGCATATAATCATCAGTACCGGTGATTATATTCCGTTCAGTCAGAGACGGCAAACAACTACACCTCTAGGAACACTAAACTAGGTGTTTTCATCTGTTACAAAAGCAATTTGTTACATTTAACATATTTCAAACAGGACTTCTGTGGTAAATGTTGGTATTTTAAATCACAGATGGAGAGGTTAAGGTACTATCTGTATATTTTGATGGACAGATTGATGGAAATCATGAAAACACTTCAATGATAATAGTGTCCCGGCTGACATTTAAATAGAGCACCTTCTGAACACAAGGCAGAAGCTTAAGACGATTCATCCCTGTTGTGTTCGCAGCACAATTAAAACTACAAAAACATTCAGTCCAACCAAAAGTATTTATTTCTCAAGCTGAAACACACAGCTGACTTCCTTGACAAACGAACAGTTCTGTTTGGACTGAATATTTCCGTACTTTTAATTAAGCAAGGCAGAAGCATGACTGCTTGAATCAGTACCGACACATCACATTGCAATATAAAGGCTTAAAAAAAGCGTGTGTGTGCAGGCATATGTATGTGTGTATGTGTAACTGTACTTCACTATTTATAGTGACAGATACTGACCATTACATTTTATAACATAATTTACTCATCCAATCAACACCACAAACATACTCAAGAAGTACCCTGTGTACTGTTTCACAGATGACACAACAGGAAAATAACATGCTGTAGTAACAAGGATTTAACCACAATAATGAGTCCTGTACACAAAACAACTGTGATATCTGCAGACAGATAAAACAGTAAACATATTAACATCATTAGGACTGTTCTAGATGACAGGGTATCACATCCCAGAAGACTTTAACCTTCTTACTGTGTCTAATTATTTATTATTAAACGATGCCACGCACAACCAAGTATCCAAGGTCCCTCAATTTCCATTGTCAGTCACGCGACATACAAGGTACTGGCCAGCCACAGTTACTTCATTCACTGCAGTCCTGCCATCTTTTTCTTCATAGCCACAGTAAATGAATATGCAGTCTTTTGCATTACAGGCAACACAGTTGTCAGGTTAAAGGAGTACAAACCATTAACACAGCTTCATGTGTAGTACTTATTGCAACATGTTTTGACCCTAAAGGTTCACCATCGGGCTAGATACTTGTTACAACACATACAGTGCTATACAAGTGCTTATACCAAACTGAGATTGGTAAAAACAATTGTATAACCTTTTATATGCTTTAATACATATTTAGCCTGATGATGAGCCTTTAGGGTCAAAATATGTTCCAATAAATACTACAAATAAAGTTCTGTTGCTGGTTTTTACTCCTTTAATTATGTGAAAACACAATGGGATATCTAACTTTAAAATTAATAACTGTCAGAGTTGAACTATCCTGATGGTAGTTTTACATGGTTTCACCCAGTCACTCCCTCAAATTACATGCTGCTTGCCTGGCATTTTATCCTACACCATTAACGTGACCGGATACCCATGTGGGACTCATCCCAGCAACAGCTCTTTGACACAAAGGTCAGAGTATTTTTGAGGCTCTCATGTGTCTGTACTCAACGGATATCACGTGCTGTTTCCCACATGCAAAGTAACCAGACATGTATACCAAGCACTTACTTCTATCGAGTTAATTTAGAATGCATACAAATTTACCTCCACACCCTAAAATACCTTAATTATATCACGTTTCACCTTTGTATGTGAGCATGCAGGGAGACATTAACTTTGTTAGTCTGCATGACCAAATAATTAATATTAACAGAACACACACAAATATTAGACTGTGAAAATTACTATCATGAAGGAAAGCGAATGACACTGTCAGTTTCCAAGATTATATAACACCACTCAGTTTATGTACCGAACACTGACGGAAATGACAGACACATGGGAAATCTACAGTACTCAGACAAAAACCTGCCTCATTGCCACTTTGTCCACCACAAATCCCACATGATCTGGCCCTGGATCAAACCCAGACCTCCATGGTGAGGTAGTGACATAACTAAAATATTACTGTCTTCTGCAATGTCATGCCATGTACTCTGATAGCAACTTGCTGACCTTCCAAAGAACATGTTATCTCTACCATCAGAACACAAGGACTTTCAGTGACTAGTGTCCCACACCGTGTATGTGACGACCAGTTCTCAAAGTTTCTGTCAGTCACATGTCTTGAACAATAGGCCATCATCATCCCTGTGAAGACTGACACTTGTCTATATGACATGTAAACAGCCAATTACTTCATCACATTAAGTACTCAAAGTTTCTGTCACCTAAACCAGTCAGCTAACACTACTTACACAAATAATTAGCGACTGCTGTGAGAATCATACAAACACATAAATGCAGTGCGCATGCAGAATGCAAAGTTTATTTTGTTACAGCAAGAAGTACATACATTTACCACTGGACTTCAAACAGTTTAAGCTCACTATTATCTAATACAGAATGTCCCTTTTATAGTGTCACTGAGCATGGCAGCTTTGTCACATAGAATGCCTGTATCTGCCAGAACATCCTGTGACAGCTACTGAGCCCAGGAACGTAACAGACACTGCACTTGTATTGTTAAGCACGTTACACCAAGTAATCTCTCCAAGAAACCAACAGACATCAGACTTATCGAAAGAACTGTAAATAAAAGACCTGAAAGTATCGTCAGATCTGTCCTGAGCCAGTTGACATCCTCACAACTGCCTTCCCTGAGTTTTATATTCAATATTATCTCACCTCAAACACATTTCAGTTCTCCCAACCCAACAACCTGAAATTCTGTGACGATATGGACCACACTAAAGAATCACAAAGATCTGGAATTTATGACCTTAAATCACTTATGTATTTATTTTGATTATGTTAATTTGGCGAAGAACAGCACAACTTTCATTTTTCTTACCGTTTATGTAACAACACCTTCAGTACCTCAAATTATGTATAAAGAATCACATGACTGGATGATTAGTAAATAATGAATTTGAAAGGATGTGTAAGGAAGTGGCTGTGGCCTAATTTAAGATAATGAGGAAAACCATAATAAATTTCAGTCTCTATGGAAAGTCACTGGAATGACACTGGAACCTGAAATCTCCCAAACAAAAGCACAACAGCAACAACTACTCAACCATGACATCCAGTAGGATGAAACATAAATAGCAGAAGTCCTCCTACAGACCACACAAGAAACTGGTCTACAAGTAAAACAGCAAAAACCAAATGGACAGACACAACAAAAAACGAGGCTCAGCTACAAATTCATAACATAACTGCATGTAATAAATCATATCAACAGTTTTAAACATTTAAGTAGGAATCTGTTAGCCCAACAATTATGCACAACAGAAACAAGGTTCATGACAAATTTTGGAGATCAGTACTTAAATTCGGGATACACTCATTATCACTACTCCGTTACAAAATGCCAACATGCATTCTTCCCACAAAATTAGAGATTATTCAGTTGTATTGTATGGGTGTGAAACAGGGCTGTGAGTCACAATCATGGAGTCAGAAGGAATTTTGGGTGGATTCAGAGTTGGAGATTTAAAAATTGAGAAGTCAGAGTCAGAGGTTTTCTGTACTGACTCTCCACAGCCCTGGTGTGAAACAAGGCACCCTAATTTGAAGGAGAAGCATAAATCACAAATGTCTAAAAACAAAGTGCTCTGGAAAACATTTGGATGATGCTATGTGCCCACTTTTAGACACTACACAACAGAACTCTCAGTGTGGTTTATTTCAGTCACCTAGTATTGTTGACAGACAAATCTGTGATGTCATAGCATTTACAGGAGGAATGCTGCATGTGCCTTTGTAATAAACCACTACAAAAATATTCTGCAGTAAGAATTATAGTAATGATAGTAAATACAATTTTGTAACATTTAACAAAGAGCATGAAGTTCCAATTCCCCCCCCCCCCTCTTTTTCCATCTGCTTCATTCTGGATCAAGATATTTTTAAATGTCAAATACTTGTAGGCATGATTTTTAGGAACAGTTTCATTTCACAATGATAGCATATGCCAAACAGGATGCAAATCAATAATTTCTGCACACCATTCACAGGCAAGGAAACATCAGTGCACAAATAAAGAATAAAATTGTCACTGATCAATATTCTGAGATGTAACTTTTCCTGATCTTCATTCACCAACCCCTCAAAGTACTCTCATTTCTTTACACAAACAATATATTTGAATAATAATGGCAGTGTAACTATAATACGTAACTTTATCGCTATCTTCAATGCTTCTCACATCCACATATTCCTACATTTCACCCTTGCTACTATTCTGTATTAGATCAAACAGCAAGCCATACTGCAAGACTTGGTCCTCACTGTGGTGTCTGTGGGAACTGATGTCCTCTAGAATGCTAAAATGTGATGAATGAGTATCATCTACCCTGATGATGGAAGCAGCAGGATCCTCTCAAATGTAAGTACAATCCTACCAGACTACATGGCATCCTGTCTCACAAGGCAACAAAAAAGTTCTATTATTCTGATTTTTGAATCACAAATGGGAACCTTCAAAGACCATGCTGTGACTGCTAATGGATTTTCCAGTACTGCACACAACATTCACAAGCTAACAGCTTCTGTAAAACCTGTATGAAATGAAATGTCACGGTAACATTTAATTTCCACTTTCCAGCATTTTACACACCATTTCATACCACACAATTTCCTCCGCCTATGGCATAGTTCAAAAGTTTTCAGGCTACCGGTTTAAAAAAGTCAATACACTTTGTACCAAAACATCATCATCATCATCATCATCATCATCACCACCACCACCACCATCACCACCACTTATTTTAACTTTGGGACGCAACCCTGATATTGGACAGATAAAGACACAGTAATATGCATTATGAACACCGATAAAATAAAACAGTCGTTACTGCCCACACAATGAAAGCGTATGGGGAAATGGAAATATAGCTCAATGCATTCTTAACCACTGCATTCTATGGGTGTGACTGGTCACCTTCACAACCTGGCCGCTTTACGCCGGTTGAATTGTTCCCGGTACCCACTAAACAGCATGCCGAGTGGGCCCCACAACCGTTCTGAATGATCTGAACAAGAGAACAATCTATTGCCCCTGACAGGAATTGAACCACGGTTCCACTGTCGTTCAGCCCGACAAAAAGATTCATAACAAAATGCTAATTAGTTAAAAGCAAATACTGACTAAACATTCCTACCTGTTCTTCGGGATAACACTATGAACTTGTTTACTTCTTGGTTTTCGAGCATTGCTTGCCGGCCCAATCGGTGGAAGTGCTACGCCCCCCTGAACCGAGTCTGATGACTGGCTTTCAGACGAACATAAATGCCGTGCCACAGAAGGATAAACATCCTTCCTCCCTGCACTAAGATGACGGGCAATTACTTTAAGTCTATCGTCTGCAGACATTGGCGAAATTTATTCTTAACATCAACTCCTCTACCAAACCGCCTCAAACGCCAACTGCCCCACGCGCTCTGCAGCCACAAAACATAATGACGTCTGCTGCCCTGTTCGTACGCGTTCGCCAACCAACTCGGGAATCGTCATGGATAAGACGACGACGTCGTGGCCACAGATTAATACCTTTCGCACCGCCACACGCGGCGTCTTCGTGCGTTACTGTAGCCGGCAAGGCTCACTGGCTGTGAGCAACCCACATCCCTGGTGGTAACTTCGGGATTCCCTGGTGGTAATTTGGGGACTATGTTGCAAAACAATTAACATGAAAACAATTCATATAACATAAGACAGCCTCCATGTTTCATTAAGCACCACACAGTGAGGGTATACAGGGGTATAGAGGTACAGCACATACAGATCCACACATTCTTCCCCTGGAACTAGACAGAAATAAGTGGTTTACTTCCTGGCCCAGCCACTTTATCCTGAGCACAGACTGCATATGAGGAAAAGCTGGCCTCAGAGGTTGTCTGGATGCTTTGAAGATGACAGAAAACTTTTTCCTGCCTGAAACTGATGGATGATTGCTTGGTCATCCAGTCCACAGCAATGCCTTCTTTTAAAGCAAGCAGTTGCCCAATAAGCACAGAAGGTTCCCACACTACATAGAGCATGGACATTCATTCTGGGTTTACAAGCACCCTAAGCCAGATCAATCCCATCAGCAACATCACACTTTATGTAAGATGGCGTTAATATCTTCAATCTATGTCTAGCTCCCCAGCTAATCCTTCCATTGAGTTGTAAAAAAGCGTAAGGAAACTGCTTTCTCCTCCATTCAGTTTCTCTGCCCTGCAAAGCACAGAGTTTCTGAAATCTTCCTTGCATGCTACATGACCCGCCAATTCCATCCTTCTTAATTTTTTAACCTTGATATTATTTGGTGAACAGCACACTTTATTATGCAGTTTAGTGCATTATCAACCATAATAACACAATGCACATAATTCACACAATGTCTCAGACAATCAACACAATATGTTCTGTTCAGCATAGCTTTTATTTAATATCTAACATCTATTCACACACAACATGTTTTGGTCCTAGGATCATCATCAGGTGTGCCACATAAGACTCTCTACATCTCTTCCTTTCGTTCATGGCTAACCAGGAACGAAAGGAAAAGAAAAATCCTCTGGTGCATGTATCAGGGGTCATACCAACATGTGTTATATACAGCCACTACTCATCCATCATCTAATGGGAGATACATAAGTTTTATCTGACAGCCTACACACAACCTGCATGATCCCACTGCAAATCCAGCAGTCACCAAAATTCACAACCCAAGGATGTATACATTTTAAAGTTTTTGAACTAGGGTTTTAATTAAAATTTCATATTTTAAATTTAAATTTTAATTTAATCTTAACTCAAACTTTGTAACATCAGATCAAGCTTTAGAACCATGACAAGTGTAATTTTGAATATCTATTGTAACCAGTACTCACAGCGTATTTGATACTTTATAACATCTCACAAAATTTTTCACTTTCACCTTGTACAGAGTCTTAGATATTAGACATTAAACAGAAGTTGTGCTGAACTGAACATAATGTGTCGTTTGATTGCATTTGCAAAGCAGGACGGATCATGTTATAAAAATTAAATTAAATTAACACGATGTCTATTATATTAAATTATACAAAAAACTTGTGCACTAACTTGTTCAAGAACAGTGCAGAGGTAAGTATCCCATAGATCCTGTGGGAAAATGTTCACCATGACAGAAAAGAATCCTTTCTCCTTGTTAATGCCAGTGTTCTCTCCTCCTTTAATGACTCTGCCTGTAGAAAAATACAGAGCACAATACAATATACTTAAAAAATGTACAGAAAAATTTTGTGGTATGACTGCACTATAGTCACACTAGTCAAACACCAATAAAACACACACTCACCAGAAAAGTGGTTTTCAACTTTTCTATGATTTGGTCACTTTGGTCACCAGGTTTAGGTGTAAGTTTACATTTATATTTAGGATAGGACAGGTGAGGGGAAGAGAGGATAGGCTAGGACAGGACGGGATAGGTTAGGTCACATATTTATTTATTTATTTACTTATTTAAATGTATTTATACTTTTAACTTGGCACTTTTGGTACTTTTAGGTATTTAGGTTAGGTTATGTTAGGTTAGGTTGGGCTAGGTTAAGCTAGGTTAGGTTGGGTTGCATGGGGTTGGATTAGGTTAAATGAGGTTAGGTTAGATTCTTTATTTGTCCATTCATTTTTATTTAATTGGCACTTTTGGCGCCTTTTGTGCTTTTGGCGTTTTTCGGGTTAGTCTTTAGAGCTTTAGGTTACACTAGGTTAGGTTAGCTTAGGTTAGATGAGGTTAGGTTGGTTAGGGCCAGGTTACATCATTTATTTATTTTGGGTTATTTATTTATTTATTTATTTACTTATTTATTTATTTATTTATTTATTTATTTATTTATGTACATATTGGCAGAAAGTAGTGTTCTCCAGCTAAACATTACATCGAGAATGCCCTCATTGATAAGTTTAATTGGAAAAAGGAAAAAAGAAAATGTGGAACTGTTATGGGTAGAAGACCCATTGCTTAAATTTTACCCCTC
>BLKM01000610.1:0-61399 GCA_013340265.1 Coptotermes formosanus
ACGTGGTGCCCACATTGCGTTTATGTGTTTTGTACGGATCTCAGAACAAACAGCGATTACTTTCCTATACAGCATTAACAGATTGTTTTTGTAACCGAGACGGGAGAGTGTTTACTGCGCGGTACGAACTAACTCATGTGTAAAACAGATATACTTCGTCTTTAAGGGGTTAAATATCATCACGTGCGCAACTCTGACGCATATTTCTAGTGCTTAGACCTATGTGGCCGGCAGCAGTAACTTAAATCTTTCTTTTAAATTTGTTTCTAAATTTTCGTTGATAAGATGAGAAATAGCAGGAAATATTCAGAAAATTGTTCCGAAATTTTCAATGACTAATTTTTCGCGTGCGCAGATGTTGTGAACCAGTTCACGGAGCTTTGTATATGAAGAGAGTTTACCTGCCTTTGTCGTGGGTGGCGTTTTATTTCTAAGTGTCCCTTTAATGAAAGGGCGGACAGACACATCTGGATATTACAGTCCTGTGGGCAGTCCATCGGCTCACACTATACGTAAACCAAGAAAACTGCGTTCTTACGAGATGTGAGGTTAACTGCTGAAGAGTTACTGTATGGATAAACGCCAGTTGAGGCTGGAGATGTTCCAGGTGGTGGTGTTGACGACTTCCTTTTTCCCTTTTTCCGGGAAGTGATGCCGCGTCATTGGGTAATAGGTTCTTTTTTACCTCTAGTCTCCTTCGAAACGTCGGGATGCGATTGCTCAATGAAGCGGCGTCATGTCCTGTTACAACAGAATCCTAAACCCAGCTGTGCGTGAATGTTTAGTGTTGGTAGTTATATTGAGAGACCTTCAGATACACATTTCTCCTAACAGGTAGGCCTCTTCTACTGTTTGCCGCCTTACCGACATGTGGTATTCACTTAAAGAAGCTAATTGTTGCGATGTACGTAGGTCGCTTTTGGGCTGTAACATCTATTTTGGTCTCCTATAAATGAAGGGGGGGGGGAGGTTCCGTCATTGGTTAACCCTTTAAAGACGAAGCATATCTGTTTTATATAAGGACTCAGTGCGTACCGCGCTGTAAACACTCTCCACTTCGGTTATAAAAACCAATCTCTTAACGTTTTGTAAGGCAAAAGTTGCTGTTTGTTCTGAGATCCGTACAAAACACATAAACGTAATGTGGGCACCACGTAGAATTTTTTCATGTTAAACCTGGTCGTATGTAAAGTTACCGCTTGGCTTTAAAAGGTTAATAGGGCGTATGCTGCTGCCTTAACGAAACACTGTAGGTTAGCGTTGTTCGCTAAATCCTCTGTTAACATTTGTGTTTCAGTATATGCCTTCAGAATACACAGTGTTACAATTTGCACTGATTACAACATAATGTGAACGTAGTCCGTCGTCTTGACATGTAGGTATTTGTCGTAGCTTTGCCATTCTTTCAAGCGGTTTAACCTTGTAAAGCCTAGAGATAACTTTACATACCACCCGGTTTAACATTAAAAAATTCTACGTGGTGCCCACATTGCGTTTATGTGTTTTGTACGGATCTCAGAACAAACAGCAACTTTTGCCTTATAAAACATTAAGAGATTGGTTTTTATAACCGAAGTGGAGAGTGTTTACAGCGCGGTAGGCACTGAGTCCTTATATAAAACAGACACGCTTCGTCTTTAAAGGGTTAAACCGTACCCTTCGTTGCGTCACAGCCTCATTCTCTCTGCCTTTGGGCTAACAGGAAGTAGGAAAGAACCGGAGCGTGGAAAGAAGAAGAGGCTAAAAGGATGCATGGTGTGGTGGCGTCGTGAGGGGTTACACTCGCATTTCTATTGCATGGCCTTCTGAATTCATACCATTGTGTTACGCCACAAGGGCTGCTGCGAGAATGGGGAAGTAGACACGGGCTTGCCCGGTTTCAGTTAGTGATGTTTTTAACTGAACGATCCAGATTCGAACTAGATTTCCATTCCGTAGCGTAGAGTTGTTTGTTTATTTATTTATTTATTTGTAGTTTATTTAACGGTGCTGTCAGTAACCGAGACTATATAGTTCAAAAGTTCGGATCATGGAGATTCATAAATTTGAAAGGATGTCGAAAAGACGCAGTCGTGGTGTAACTTGTAGTACTGTAATGGGATTTTTCTGAACGCACAAAGGAAAATCACGAACCAGCCTCAGCCGGAATAATATAGATTGTAACCAGACTCCTCCCAATGCTTTTCAGAATTTTTGACGCTTGAACACGCTTGCTCTGTAGAGTCTCTCTGAAGCTAACAATAGCGCAACTGATCAAGAAGTTGAAGGGGTTTTGTAAAGACTGACGGTAGGTTAGTGCGTTCCCAAGAGCCCACGAAGTATGAGCGGGCCGATAGGGATTTCTTCGTCCTGATCTTGCGATTCGCTGGACGGGGATTTGGACTCGGAGCCCGGCTGCCCACGAAATCAGTGTGTTTGAGGGTAGAGAAATTTTATGAAACTTTACCGTTTGAAGCAGATCATGACTTTTACTTTAGGGATGAACGCACACTCTGTGTTCCCATGCAGTTGATTTTACTATTAGTTTGGTCACATTTGATGAAGCGCAAAAAGGGAATGCGCGGCAATATTCTGTCCTAGCGCGTCCGTGCTCCTTTAATTCTGTGTCGACATTTTTGCTTGCCCTCTGTGTTCCTGAGACTTGGAAATTCTTTCAAAATGGAAATGTTATTGCATTTCATTTTGCGTATGTAAATTTACGTACCACTAGCAAAATATCCCGTTATTCGCGTGGGTTTTCTTAAAATAGGACTAACCATGTTCACATACTTCTCAAATCACACGTCTGTCACAAACTGCAGAGACCACTTAAACAATAGCAAGTCAAATATGAAGTTCTCACGTGGTGATTATTATTATTATTATTAGTTTTGTAATTTCTTCTGTTTATACTTGTATCTCCTTTTGTATATTGTTTCTTGTAATACTCCTATACACATAATGCTTAATATTAGGTATATGTTTTGCATTTAGCTGCCTGTGTTTGCTGTTTCATCTCCTTAACCTTTTAAAGCCTAGCGGTAACTTTACGTACCACCAGGTTTAACATTAAAAAATTCTACGTGGTGCCCACATTGCGTTTATGTGTTTTGTACGGATCTCAGAACAAACAGCAACTTTTGCCTTATAAAACATTAAGAGACTGGTTTTTATAACCGAAGTGGAGAGTGTTTACAGCGCGGTACGCACTGAGTCCTTATATAAAACAGATACGCTTCGTTTTTAAAGGGTTAATGATCTTAGTGTTCTCTTTTTAATGTCTCACGTATATTTATGTAGTTGGCTCTTCTTCCATATATATATATATATATATATATATATATATATATAGGCTTGTGCCGTTTCTGTAGGTGGCCCTCGGGCTGCTGAGTTAGCATGTGAATAAATTTGAATAGAATGGAATAATAATAGTAATAATATCATATTATTATTATCATCGTCGTCGTCGTCATCATTGGCCTGGTAGTTAACGAACGTTTCGGAGATATGTGCTGCCGCCATTATGAAGATATTTTTCTACACGGAAGCTGCAGGCTGCTCAGAAAGTTTGGTACGTAGTTACAAGACTGTACGGCGTCACATCAGAGACGATCCTGATCTTCAATAACAAGTGATGTTAACCTTGTACCTGACACAGGAAAGTTATATAGTTTTGAAAAGTAGGAGAGTCCAATTAAGAGATGGGAAATATTACAAAATTTTGATTTCTTACTTCAAGTTATTTCCCAGCTATTGTGTGTGCATGTTCATTTCTGAATGCGAGGTTGTGAAAGTTTCAAACGTCTTCGGATAATATATAAGTGGCAAAAGTGATTCTATTATCAGCCGATGTGCGGAATATTACCGTGAGGAGACGAACTACAGACAGAGGCTTCCCAGTGACAACTTGGTACTATCTTTTCCAATTGCTGTTCATGTAAGCGTGTTTGATCAGTGTACATGTCCGTTCCTATCCGATCTTATTTGAAAGACAGACACGACTTCTGCTTTTTCAAGCATGCATTTGTTTCTAGATCAAGCGAGTGCCCACTTACCGCGTACGATTTGACAGTCCCAAAGCAAACTCCTCTTCCTGACACACATCACTGCCATGGACATGTCGAAAGTACGGTACGCGCATCTTTCTTTTTGTTAAGAAAATTTTCGTAACAGCTTGAGAACATGGAAGGGTTACACTGCAGAGAAGAGAAGGGCCAATTATCTTGACAGTGGTGGAGCACAACTAGCAAGGAAGACTAAGCTTGTGGGGGAAATTTGTTTCAGTTCTTGTGTGCATGTAATTACTTCAATATATCACTCACGTTCGGGCAAGCAGCTGCTGTTGTCCAACTTGTCTTGAATTTTAGAAAAAGTTCGTGTAACAGGAAGGTCGGCTGTTTATCCTTTCCCATCACGCTTTACTTTTTTACGTGTGGCAGATAGTCTGCTTTAGTTGTTACATAGCTGTTTGTTTACGGTACACTCTGCGCACTTTTTTATGTAGGACACTTTCTAAGTTCATCTATTAATATAAGAACATTGCACCAAATATTTAAGGTGTGAATAACAGTGTTGTCCTTTGGCACGTAATATTGATAGGAAAATTCAAAATATCCTGCCGTTATTTTCTTTTTGGCGGATTTTGGACAAAGTAAATGACAACTAATTAAAGTTGACTACGTGGCAGTTCACTTGTCCACTTTGCGTCACTACGTTGTACAGGGTTTGTATTTAATAATTTTACGCTTAATTAATTAATTAATATTACAAGTGACAAGGAGATAGCATGTGATTCCACGAGATTACGGCGAAGATCAGTCATTATACAATGAAGGACGCGACATTGGCTGTCGGAAAGAATGTGGAATGTATTTGCAGTTTACACAGGTTTGGTTGTGGTTTACATGTCGCAGGGTCAAGGGAGGATAAGAGCATTGCAAAAGATGGCCCAAAGAATTACCAAACAAGTAACTGATTGTAAATACGTTTGCATGAACACCGTAAATTTATATATTCAGCTTTTCATCTTTTTGTAACAACATGTTTTCATGACGGGCTTACTATGAGCATAGCTCTACTGACTTATAAATGCCCCGATATAAGCCAATGTTCATGTCGATTAATTATTGATCCAGTTTTCACTTTTGTTACCGTTATTACATCGTTTTCAATAAATAAAAACATAAAGTCTTCAGACGGTAGGATTTGGCATGTTATATAGAATTGTTTCAAAGATTATAAAGGCAGAAAATTAAAGAATAGGTTACCAACATTTGGAAGCAAATTATGATATAATATGAGTAGTTACTTTGAAGATTAACGCAACATATTAGCATCACTTGACAATAAACTCGGAACGATTATTGATTAGGTATGTGGAAGTAAGCAGTGTTCTACAGGTCAATTACTAGGCAGAACCTGGCCTTGTTAAGTACACATTTTATGCCTTGCTCTATCCGGAAACGAGTCTCTAAGGGACAAAGCCTTTGTGGTATGGCAACTCTGATCCTGCTCTTCTGTTTGCTTATCTGGACTGCCGGGTATATCACAACAGTTGTCGCTTTGAAAAAACCATGCTTAATTTCGATGAAAAATTTCAACTTAGTTTTTTTTAAGTTCCAGAAAACCGATGGCCAAAGTTATCTTTTCATTAGGACGTAGTAGAAAGCCCTGTACCTTGTAAACCTGTTAACATTTCTTACTCAGCTCAGCTTATAGGTGCACAGTACGTGCATTCTTAGCTTCGAGATTGACTGTGAATTTTACATGTGCTAATTTAATGTGAGCGAGGTAGTGAAAGGTAAAGGATAAAACGATCAAACTGTAGGCCTGCCTACGTGCCTTGACAACGAATAATGGCCGACGTCCAAATATATCTAAAAGTATAAACATTTGTGAAGTTTTCAGTTTTCGGGTTTTTTGGTTGCGGGAGTGGGCTGTTCTGTCGACTTTTCGGAGCAACCTATTGATCCTATCTGCAGGGCCAGAGACCACCAGAACGTCGGCAAAACGTCACTCCCATACGTCGCCCGACCCTCGAAATAAGATCGACACTACCTGTGAGTTACCCTGAAATCTTAAATTTAGTTGTAGAAATATCAAAGCCCATTGAAGATATTAAAAATTCGGTTACACCCTTTCCTATAAACACATGCCGTGCTCAAGTTTGGATTCTGAGCCGTAAGTTTTGTGTAGTTCAGGAATTGCATGCGGTATATTCACGCAGCGCAGTTCAAATGGAGAGGTTTTTATAACGTAGTGCGTGTATATTTTCTGTTGGAATATGATGATAAATTACCTCGGCGTTTTGTTTTCTCATAGCATGGACCCACCAATCGTGACTTCGGAAATGAGGCCTGTGTTACAGGTCGTTATGCCATCTATCAAGGTATCCGCCAATTTGTTTGTGGCAGCATTGTTTTTGACGGAAGCCCACGAAGCGGAATGTGTGCTATGGTCCTTGTTTATCTTCGGAGTAGGAGTTCAGAAACTTGTGAACGAAAACTGAAAATTTACACTTCTCTTAACCCTTTGTCTGTTTCTTTAATTTCGGAGAAATATTTTGAGATGGGAAAACATTATTTTAACAAGAGTATAAAGTATGCTTCAGGAAATTTTTCAGCTGATCATTCCTAAAAGCACATGATATCGAACCTTGGCTGTTAGAAAACTTTCAAGTCGCTGGAAGCCGATGGTATTCAGTGACAGCTGGAGTCACTTGATATAAATCTGCGTGCCGTCTATGACGAATGGCAAGTTTTCTAGTTGCCTTTGTTCTCTTCAAGCAACTACAGAAATAGTACCTTTGAAGAGGCAGAAACTAGCCTGTTCACCACTCTGAACTTTCTTTCCATATCGGTGAGCGATACAGCTTCCTTGCAGTTTATACAGCGTTGCTTAATAACACAAGACTCGAGATACATGTTGATACTCCATATTATTCACATCTGTTAACGTAGGAAGAGATTAAGTAACTCACAAAACAGTACAGCTCATCGATTACTGTCTGTAAAGAGACTGTCTTGTTATCGTTCGCTGCTAGTCCCCTGGTAAATCGTTGACATTCTACAAATGTCTTGACAGCGAGATCTTCGTGACAAAGCAAGTCACTAGTAATCTAAGATGGGCGAAAAGCGGTGGCCGTTATCATTTGTGCTTTCTGCAGAAATTTGAGCCATTCAGCGCGGGGGGAGTTTATACTGTGGTCATCACGCTGTGAAGTGCTTGTAATGTTTGTTTATGTGTTGTACAATTTCTTTGTTTTGAAAGACATAAATTGAACAGATCCTGATCAGGTTCGTGGTTCGGCCTCTGGCGAATTTCCAATTAAGCAACACGCAGTTTATTTTAAGGTATACATTGCCGTTTCTCTTTTGGAAAATAGTAATTATCTCCACGGATCTGGGCACTTCTTGATAAATCCACACTTTCTTAGCGGGTCAGCATATTCCTGGAATTTTATGGAACCCGAATGTTTATTGCCGTGTTCACAAGGGCTTGCTACTTGTCCCTATGTTGAGAATCGTCATTGTTGTGGCTATGGTAAATATTATTGTTGGTGAATGCTGAGTAAAGGTTGGACAAACATCGTTCGGTTTTTTCCTAGCCTTTGGGAAGTTCTCTCTCTCTCTCTCTCTCTCTCTTTCGCGCGCGCGCGCGCGCGTGTGTGTGTGTCCTACTCAGCTCGCACAACCAGAGAACGTACATGCTGGACGGGAAAACTACTTTGCTGTGAATTAATATTCAAACTGTACACCAAAACCCTGTTTCTGCTTAGTTCTAACAAAATAAAAACGAGCACGAGCAGCATACGAAATGCCCAGGAAAGAGAATTATTCGTGAAAGTTTAATTATGTTTTTAGAAAATTATGTTTTAAATACCAACGTGGTTTTTTGAATTAATACCAGAAGTGTTCGTGACCACGGTTTACTAACTGCTTGCCTTGGGGAAGTGTGCATTCACCCACACATTAAATACTGTGTGTTCGTGTGCTGAAATTGTTTTAAGGAGTGAACAAACACAAAACCCCGTCGCAGTTGCAAACACTTCATATTGCCTGAGGACTGGCCATACTTGTGATTTCATATCTGATTTTCTAAACGCCAGTGATGACTGTATATTCCACCTGAAGTAAGGATACTAAACTCTGCGTTTTGCAACAAATTGAATTTATATATTTCGTGTGAAAGCCACGAAGAGTGATTGTTTCCCTGCAGAATTAACCTGCTTGTTTTTGTAATGGACACGGTGTGTTCTTTGTAATGTAGGAATTGAAGTTGTGTGTAAATATAGGTGAACGTCTGTTATAAAAGTGTTAAAAACGCAGTTTTTTTCTTTCCTGCTTGTCAGTGCCCCATTTATTTGTAAAATTTTTGAAGGCAGCGCATTTGAACTTTTGTATTCTTCTTTCAGTGACCTTAAACTGTTGGGCCTTCTCTATGCATGTATCATACAAATAGCTAATTAGTCCACTGTGATATTTTAGTGTTATTATGGGATTTTATGTGACTGTAACCTAAAGATAATAGGAAATGGTACCCTACATTTCGAGTAGGAGGACTGTCTCTTAAGTTCAAAAAGTTTGCGGCCCTCTACGTTCAATAACATTTGTATTTTTAGGCTTCGTTAATTTTGAAATGACCTACAGACAGAAATATATTATGAAGCCAGTAACCGCTGTAAATGAACTCATATTTCATACACCACAGAATAGATCACAAAAATAATAAAACCAATGACAAAGCACAGACACATGCGGCAAGTTCACTGGATTAGAAGTGTAGGTTGAGTCTTGGGCACGATCTCTGTATTTCCCTAGCCTTTTACCTGTAGGGCCGCACATGTAAGTGAAGGGTTAAGATTCGATGGCGCGGGCTAATTGGAGCCAAGAATCAGAGGTTGCATGTAATTTAATGTATTCTGACTCGTGCTGAATAATTAGAACATCAAGAGGATGTGTGCAGACAACGTCTGTACCACACAATGAATTTCACATAATATCAGCTTCCACAACATCTCCTGTGTTTCATGCTTTATTCACGTGCCTACCAAAATACAAAATAGCAATGCTTGGAAAGAGCAAAGCTATTTGGGGGGGGGGGGTTTAGACTTCAGGGTGTATGAAATAAATGAATGAAAAAAATAAATATAATTTTCCGAAATAAATCCAGGAAAAAGACTTAGTAGTGCCAGCACTATAGGATTTGTCACTGCACGAGTTTATGTAGCTCACTCGTAGTGTGGGTGCAAGGAGTTAGTGAATTTCTTCATTCGCAGAAACCTGACCTCTTCCGTTTTTTTGAAGAATATACTAGTGTGTAGGACTGTGTTGGCTGACGGCCAAGATCCATCATGACGCAGAGGCAATGTTCTAGAAGTAGTCAACAAAGTTGGCTTATGGTATTAACGGTTACAAGTAGAAAAGAAGAATGTACTTTCTTGACTTCACATTCGTGACATGGAGGCAGAAGGGCGAAAGATTTACTTTGATGTAACTCTTTCTATAGAGTTTCGACGACCTTGACTTTGTAACCGCTGTCGAATGCACAGTAAGAGGAATGGAAGAATGGGCAATTCGAGTGAAATATCTTTCTTGTATAAAGAAGGGTGTGCAAGTAAGCAAGTGAACTGGAATGCACGTATACCGATGAATAAAAGAAGTGCCTTCAGGAATCGCCAGCACCATCGTAACTTCAGGGACTGACGTCATTCCTATGAAGTAAATAAACTGTGTTATGTAACTTACTACTGCCAACATTATGGCTGTGCAAGGTCGTGTTTATGGTTCGCGTGAGACCGTAGACAAGTCTGCGTTAAAGAGAAATGTGTCAGTTGATTCCCACTCTAATGCACGTAGTTCTGAAACTGCCACCGGAATTGTACAGGCTTTCCTGTGGCCATAGTTGTTGGGTAATAACCGAACAGTTTCGTGGCGATCACGAAAAGTAAAACGAACGATCTGTCCACCTAGCTAACTGGATGAGGACAGAGTCCTCATGAGAAGCTGGTGATCGCTTTGCTGGCCAAACAGACGTAACACGATAACCCTATATAGTATTCATCTTCCCTTATAGAACTCGAGACGTAGAGTAAAAAGGTCACCAGCAGTTATTTACTTAACTCCTGCTGACTAGCTGATGCGACAGTTCCTCTTGAATAAGTTCTTTCGTACTGAAGTTGGCTGATAGTAGCGCCTCACTGATAAGAGAATACGCGCACTCAGATGTAATGTCGGATGGGCTCAACATCAGTAAGAAGCGCGGTGGGAATAAAGCTATCTAAACTTCGCCTTCATTCTGAATTACTGATTATCCGCACAATCGCTGATGTCGCTATAACTTCTGATTAGTCCACTCAGTTCCCTTCTTCAAGGAGTCCTAACAGTAGGACAAAAGATTTGTACGTTCATAATTAGTTAATTCTAAATTAGAATAGGCGACAAAGCCAAATGCTGTACTTGGCGGGAAAAAAGGAGGAAAACGGGTGAAAGAGGTCAAGACAAGAACGAAATCAAATGGCGGAGAACCGCTCTGGTGAGGCACAGATTGATATAAAATTCCATCAAACATTTATTTAAAGTGATTTTTTATCATTCTGAGTGAGTAAAACGGAGCCGTTGTGCAAATAAAGGCCAATATTAGGGATCTGACCTACTGAGAGTGGGTAAGCTAGGCAGGACGAAAATCTGCTGGGGAATATCCGAGTGGGACGGAGCAGTAAAGTGACCATGAAGAATGGGCACGGTCGTTGATATCCCGTGAGACATTCAAAGTCACGACTTGGGAGGTTATTTAGACCAATAAATTAGAATTCCGTTTAAAACAGAGAATGAAGGTTAAGTGATTGGAAAATTAAGCACGTGGCAGGAAGTGGCACGTTGGAAATTGTTTGAAAAGTGCATTTAACACCAGAGCTTGGTCTCTGTACTGTGTCGCGTCACAAACACACATCGCGCTATAATCCTGCCAAATCCGAAGAGGGAGAGAGAGAGAGAGAGAGAGAGAGAGAGATGTGATGCGTACCTTGTATGTAAGTTTTGAGCGTGGAGTTTGCCCACGACATCACGTAAAATGTCCAAAACTGAGACGGGTCGAAAATTTTAGTAAATTTCTCAGTGTTAAATTTTATGAGAATTCGGTCGGCGGTTATATGCATACAGACGGACGGATATTTTTACAGACGTTCTACAGGAATGACAGCATGCCAAAAAGCCGTGACGAAAGTGACCGCGCTTTCGCTACTTAGTTAAAAACTATGAAAAATGAAGGGATTTGCTACAAATGAAAATTGGTATTTGTGCAGTCCATTAGGAAGTGTGTATACAGTTGTAATTAAAAAGAATAAAACAAGGCATCACTAGGCTGATTATGTGTTATAAGGAAGGATAACTTTAATACGGCTTAGTTTTGTGAGTTCGTAAGACTTTGGCATCGATTTTAGGAATTAACTGTCTTTTTTTAGAGCTTACGGGTGATTTTGTATGGCCTTCGGATTTTGTGCGTTAATAACAACGCCGAAAAACTCGGCTCGGTCGGCAATGCTTCAGACCTTTAGTTTATAGGTGGCAGCTTTGAACTTGATCGGGACACGGACTCCTCTGTCTGACGTCTACATCGTGAAAAGTATCCTTTAGGATCAGCTTGTGCAGCGCTGTATAACCTCAGCTTCTGAGATCGTCATTATATATTACAAATCTAAATAACTGTTGTCTACCTATGTGTTCTAGTCATAGTTTGTCGGGCCTTGTGATTTATCGCTAGAGATCAGTACACAATTTGTTTAAAACTCTTTTCTGACACGTAAGAGCCACCCAGTTTTATTAACTACTGTATTTCCCCTAAATTGCCCTTTCGCTTACAGTGTCTGCTCGTTTTCCACTGAACATTAGCGGAGGACCCCCATGGCGTTTCCAGATAGACAGTAAACAGCCACAAAATGACATACGTTAATGTAGGCGTTTGTGTTCGGTCAGTTCATACCGCGTACGTTACAATGACACGCTGGATAACGTCATTGTTTCTGTAATATTAACTGTGGTGTCTGAAGGCTTATGGCAACCTCGATTAATGTCTTCGTTCGTGTAATGCCTCTATTTCCCATTTAATTATCCTGTAATTATTTTTTGTCGTAGTCTGTTAAATAACTAGTCCGTGAACCGAATTCAGTTGTCCTTAAGCGAGAATACGGTTGCGGGCTCTTTTGAAGACAGGAATGAACCTTGAGGTTTCTAAAACGCGAATTCCATTAGTAATTAAATGACTGGTAGCCCCGCGAGGAGATTTTTGCCACATGCAGTTCGTTATTATCTCAGTGTAAATACGTCGCGAAGCTTATTTCAGTGGCAAAGTGTAGCAAGCAGATTAACTCTTTGAAGACGAAAATTAAATGTGAGAATACTTTATTGTCTTCTGTTGACCGATTTCCGACAAATAGTTGCTTTAATTTTGTGTTGTTTGTACCGTGCATTTTTTACTATATAATTATAGTTACCAATTAATGCACTTAATCACTTAATCACTTTCGTTAAGTGCATTAGTTGGTAACTGTAATTAAAGAGTTGCTTTGTTTGAAGGTTCCAGGGCTTCCCCCTTTTTTCTCGCTCCTGATAAGAGTAGCGTTGAAATGAAGGCGGGTATGCAGAATTAGTGAACAAACCGAAGTTGCAGGGTGAAGACCTGCCCCAGGGCCACTTTGTCCACCACCGAGCCCACATGGACTGGCCTTCTTATATCTTGCAGATTTAGCTATAACTAAAATAAATCTAAGCGTTAGTGTAAAGCGATTGTGTATTCTTTCGGTGGACAAAGTTAAATTTTCAAGTAATTTTTAGCAAAGAACCTTTTTATAAAACATTGTTCAGAACTGAATTTGTTAAATGTACGCAGACGCAGTGAAGGATGAACATACATAGTGTGCAGGCACTGAATCCGTTACAAAATTAAATCAGATCTATTTTTAAATTAATTTGCCAAGCTATCTTAAATGAACGGTGCTACAACCCCAGTATAACTTACGAATTAAGATGTTGCATATTTTGCATGTTTATGGTTCGCTAAGAGGATCCTGCTCTGTGACTGATAGAGATGTCATCTGTGCCGTCTGCGAGTCCATTGGTGCAGTCAGACTGCATTGACGGATATAAAGCGCTGCCTTTCTTCCGTGGAAGGTCTACTGCTAGTTAGTTCCTTCTCTGAACATTCCTAGAAACAATACATTTAACGAGTATTCACAGAAATTACGTTACGGGAGAATGCAGACACATCGGCTACGCGACACTTTGCCATCATTAACCAGCGTCTTCCTGTAGAGTAAGCAGTGTGAAATGTCTGTTTGATACCTGGATATAAACACCATAAACAAACCCACACTTTGAAGCATTATTTCTAAATGATTACGTACAAGTTGTTAGTTTCTCCACAATATAATGTATTTCGATTCGATTACATCCATTATGAAAGTAACCGAATTATATTATATTCAGAAGGATTTGTCCGTGTCTTTAGCCTGACTTCTTTTCGATAAGGAGTCTACCGTTTGCATTTTCCGTTTGAGGAGACTACTGAAAGACTGGACAAGGAATACATGTATAGTGCTACCGCTCTTCCTCTGGCCAAGAATTTAAGGAACACGAGAAATCTCTCACGTGCTGTACATATTGTAATAAATGCAAGCTATTGGCCGAATTTGTACATGTTACCTCAAAAAGCCAGTCCTTATTGTAAACGTCATCCAACTGTTTTTGCCTTGTGTAGATACTGTACACAAAGTCGCTTTATAGTAGAATATGTATCGAGAAGTTCTTTTACCGGT
The DNA here is from genome assembly GCA_013340265.1 of Coptotermes formosanus. Classification (NCBI taxonomy): domain Eukaryota; kingdom Metazoa; phylum Arthropoda; class Insecta; order Blattodea; family Rhinotermitidae; genus Coptotermes; species Coptotermes formosanus. The sequence continues at coordinate 13,790 of BLKM01000610.1, forward strand.
GTCATTCCTAATGATGTAGTTACGTTATTTCAGTGCAGTTCATTTTAACAACCCAACTGCTGAACAATTGAAACTTCATTTTAGTAAAAGCTGTTCTCAGACTCTGGGCTTTAATTCAGGCCACACTGATTTGGTGTTCTCCACCCTTTTACTTGAAACTGGGCACAGGTCCCTGGCCGAAGTTCATGCTTAAATTTTAACATTGGTTGGCGGACAAAGACCAGACTGAATGGTGCTAATTGTTTGTTAAAACCCTAAGGAATTTTAATTATTACTTTTAACTGGCATATGTTGCGTTTTTTAAGAGGATCGTAGGTCTCAAGGAAGTCACTAATCATAGGAATGTAGTCCCGGAAATGAATATTTCATAGAATTACTCCAAGTACCATTACCTCTCATTTTTCATCAATTTTAGCATAATCAGAACACCGTACTCTTAATCAGACTACTACATCAGTAAATATCAGAAATTTTATGTACCTTACAATGAATTTTCAGCGGACGTCAAACAATTCATTCAAATTTATTGGAACCTGCTTTATCGAATCTGTTGCCTTGTTTCAATCTCCAACACATACCCCATACTCTGAAACTGTATTTTTAGACATGGCAGGATCGAGCCAAACCCTAAAAAGGTGACGCTGAAGTAAGCTTGTCGCTGGGATGGGGCAGTTGAATGACAATTACACGGACTGAGAGATTGTATGTAGGTTTCTGTCTGTGCTCTCGGCTTTATTTAAGCTGCCTAGTATACCAGTTTGCGGCATGACCGGAATAATAATGTTCTCCACTTCCAAATAATTTGCGTGGCTATTCAATTGCACAGATTTAATTCCTGGTTGGTAAAAGGTTCTGTGAAATACGATTTGAAATTATAATACCTTTCTTACACTGTAAGCGTGTTCCAGACTGTTGTTTTTCTGATTTCCCATACCAGCACATCCCGTCCTCTTCTGACTTCTCGGAGTGAGTTCAGTTAATTTCTGAATTGACACTTGAGATAATCTTATATTGAAGGTATTACACTTATAAAACAACAGCGCGAAATTTCACCTCAGTCGGTTAAGAAATACGAAAATAGTGGGGAGAAATTCATTTACGCCTGCAAATAAAATATGACTTTTACTGCGTGGAAATTCGTGACACACAAAATTTCTTAACAGGAATGTAGGTGGATAACCAATGTTGAATGTTACATAAATCGGTGAAGAAGTATGGAGCATCTCACATTTCGCATGAAATTATGTATTTTGTAGTCTGTGAAACACTGGGGTTTTATGCATAAGGGTTTCAGTGTCACACTGACGAACTACATAATAATGTGAATAATTAGATAGTGGCTAGTAACGGGGATAAGTGTGGAACTTAATTAACCTATGTTTGTTCTGTCAGTATTTGTGCGTAATTCACTGTGACACACCAATTTTGAAGCGTGATTGGTTTTGTTCGGGAAAAACGTCGCGACGCTAACAAAGCATGACAGCGATTTTAATGGAATTTCCAAAGATGTAATGACTATTCTAAGTAGCTGCTTACTGTGGTTGTTCGTATTGTGTTTATTTAGTTAACGATGCTTAATAATTTGGTTAGGTTATAAAGCGTCGCATAACGTAATTGCTTTGAGTGACTGTACACAGAAGTGTAATAACATGTGTGATCGAAGCATTCTTCATGTTCACCAGTTTCTGATGCCATATTCAAACGTGAAACTTAAGAACACTTAAGCTTGAGTTACACTGTAGTGAGATAATTGAAAGACAACGTTTCGTTACGCTATCCTACTTCTGTTGAGACTTTCTCCGTGCGTCTTCTAATATGTAGACTCATAATCCATTTGCCTTCTCCCTTTTTTACTCAGAGACTTCCAAGTCCCTGCCTCTTCATGCAAATTTTAGAACTGAGATTCGAATTGGGTCAGATTTTGATCACTTGTACGCACGAGCCCCTTACAGATTACTGTGCTGAATACGTTTAGAGGACTGGAAAGGACGTGACAGGATCATGCATCAAGTCCCTCTGGACTAGCGGTAAATGCTGCATAAATACCTTTATCGCCACAAAGTGACACCTCATGAATACTTGTTACAGTGCTGGGAAAACCGCAAGCATCCCAGCGTAATCCTTTATCACATGTCACGAAATCGCTTTGGTACGTCGAAAGACGCCTGTCTGCATAGGATAACATAGATGATATGGAAAACCGTTATTATATCTACTGTTATTTCAAGGCATTATTTATAAACTTTGGCTCTGTTCGTAGTTTAGACAGTATAGTGAGCAGACAGCAGGCTGAACAACGAATGTTCGATTCACAGTAATACATAACGGGTTCTTTCTGCCGCCGCTCAGCACTAATACCATGCCAGGTTTCTATACAGTGGGTGCTGGAGGGATGTTTCTTGAGGGATGAAGGGGTCGGGGCGAGAAACTGATAATTCCATCTAGTGTCGAGACCAGAAATTGCAGATGTAGCATACGCCGCAACTTCAGTGTTTCATATTACATGGTGCTTAATTATTTACTAGAAAAGATTTACCTTCTGTTTTCATAAAATAATATATTTCTGCAGAAGGACTTGTTCTCACTTGCTTGTTTTGTGAAATAAGTAAATAAGTAAATTTTAAATGACAGTTTTATGAGTGTATGCATGAGAGTAATGTAGGTCATCTGAGGTCTGTGTATAATTCGCATACAAGGCGGCAAGTTTTAAAACTCATTGCAGTTTACACTTTTACCTGCTATTATATATGACAACCAACAACTGTTGATCCGTACGGTAAATAAACACCGTTAATCTTCGTAAAACTTCGTGAAGGGGACGGTTATATCTGCTCCTACAACCTGTGCCGTGTATTTGTTGCGTTTTTCTATCACTGTGGTTGCCACACATTAAATTGAGTTCATCACACTTCAACTTGCCTTAAGAAAGTTCACGCTGCAGTTTATTCGGTAATAATTATAAAAAATACTACATGCCTATGAGAAATATTTCAACAGTAATTAGTACTAGCTAATTCGCGGCAAAGTGAAAATAAGTTTTAAAAGTGAGGGACATATATTTCCATGTTTTAATTAAAATTAACCTGCAGCTGATTATCAGAGACCCAAAAGCTATGACTTTGTTGGTACGGGAAGCCATGCAGAGTTTGTTTGCTTCGGAACGTAGCTCAATCATTAGGTAACCTGTTATATTTGCACCGAACAAATTATCAGTGCAACACATTACATACATATGACCCTTAAACACTGAGGGAGAACGAGGGTTATGAAACGCGGTACAGGAGCGTCACTGATGTGTCGATTATACTTTACTTAAATTTATGTGAAGGAAGTCAGAGACAGTTTGATGTACCTGCAACAAAACCGTAGTGCTCGGCTATAAACCGATGGCTTTCAATTAAAAGAATTTGAAGTGTCGGGTTCAGCTAATGGACGTGTATTCGCAACAGAGAGGAATGTTATAATTGTGTACCAAGGTTCCTTGACCACACACAGGTATGTAGGTTAGTCCCTAGAAAACTAAATGAGCCGAAGAAACCTCACGTGTTTTATTGGAAATACTATATTTAGGGCTTCCTGCCCGTGATCATTCTCAAGGTTGATGATGCGAATTAATTTAAAGTTGTGTGTGGAAAACAAAGGCACGGCCAGGGTCAGGCGTTTGTTTGACCTGTGAAGGAGGACGCTTAATATTTGTCAAGCACCTAGCTATAAACCGCCGAACCATCAGCTACAGTGAAAGTTTAAGTTTTACTGCTTGTAAAGAATAGGCACATCACGAAGGAAAAAATTGCAGACGAGATGAAGTTAGTTTACTTTCGCAAGTGAAAGTATGTCTTGCGCCTACCTTAAGAATAGGTATGGCATTTAGAAACATCAACACTGCAACAGTTATTAGCGAATGTACGAGTAGTTACGAATGCTAAAAATGCTACGGAGATACAGAGGGTGAGGATAACAAGAGGAGTGACTGATACGTTAAAAAGAAGAGGAAGACAAAGAATGAAGAAAATGAAAACTTTCAAGGAAAGCACAACAAAGAAAAGGTGACATTTGGAGGACATAGTGATTACACGAATCTGTATTGTGTAGTGCAAGAGAAAGAAAATAAGGCGAAAGCAGAAAATGGCAAAATCAAGTCTCCAGGCGTAAGCAAAAAAACATGAGAACATGTCCGAGGAAAGTTTGCTTTTGGAGAAATAGAACTACCAGCTCTGCTGTGAGGAGTCTTAGGAAATATGTTGGCATTTGTTGTAGCAGTTGAAGACAATAAATTTTATCAGTTACGAAATGAAAAAAGGATAATTGGTGGTCCAGCTGTACACAAGAAAACAAGTCGCCAGTTGTGAAGAAAAGTTACTTAAATTGAAGGTATAGGTAAAAAATATCTTTGCAAGAATGCTCGAAAATATCATAGCTGTTCGGTGGTCAGAGATGTAGAATGCGTTTTGAAAAACCGTTTTAGATATAGTAGACGCAGTTATAAAACCAGTAAAAAAAACCTTTGGATCTCGCAACTTCTTGATAGTTTCTTCTGTTTTAGTAAATAAATTCTGTCTTGATCTTACAGTGCATTCAATCCCTTGCCATGTTATGCTTCGAATTTTAAATAAAACAAGAATTTTCGTATCCATCGATACTGATTAGTTTATGACACTTACGAGAGAAATACCTCGTACGACGGTGCTTATGTTCAAGTTGCATGGGCCAGTGAGTGAGAGTTTAAAGTCATATTATCATATACCCGTATCTTAAATAAAAGTTACACGTGATTGTTCACGTACTGTATGCCGAAATATGTGCTCGTGACTTCATCCTGAGTAGTAGCAGTTAGGTTACACGCACAACTGCTCTGCCGGAGTTGTTACCGCTATAGCTCGGCGTTACGGAAGAATGTTTGCTACTGATGTCCTGTGTGGCAGCAACTAGCGTGCACGCGGTTGCATGCGCGTGCGGGCGATTGGCGTTTTTGTATCTTGCGTAGCACCGACTGGCTAATAGTGCAGTGGCATCACTGAGACCGCGCAATCTGTTTCCGCTGGGAAAAAATACCTTAAAATTTGATTTAAGTTGTGTGGAGAAGAGAAGCAAAATTGACATATTTAAAAACCAGTGTCAATTAGGGGAATTTCGTCACCTCTGTAAGGACCTAAGAAAACATCTCACTAATTTTTTTGAGTATTGCAGAATGTTGCCTTCTACAGTTGATTGTATAGCACAGGCTATACGACGGCACATTGCACTCAGATCAACGAATTTTCAGAAAACAATGTCCGTGGAAGAAAAACTGTGACGCTGTGGCAAGTCCAACATGCTTCACATTTAACGCGCTTTATGCAGTTCCGTGATGGAGCCAGTTTGATTCACTGAAAGACTGCTGCGTTGGTAATGAGTGTGATAAATACATTGGTGGATAAAATAATACATGTGGCAAGATTAATGCAAATATCATGATTACGTGATTTACAGTAACTGTGTGTGAATGAATGAATACCTAATGCCCATGATCCCTACTACAGCAACTTAGTATTAGCAGTTGCAGTAGGTTTTTTTAAGTTTAATTATTCTTGGCATCACACTTCCGTGTTGCTACATCTATGCCAAGTATGTACATCAAACGATTCTCTAGGCCTACTGTCATCGACATTGTTCGAGCTTGAGGCTGAATGTAATATTCCGGAGCTGGAAAGCAGGCTGGAATGAACCGCTTGTAAAAGCAGTCGGCCGTGTCTCAGTACTAAGACTCGTATAATTCAAACAGTCGGGGTAGTCGCGCGGTGCAAAAGGTTGCTCGTCTTGACAGACATCATAATTTGTATAAGATAAACAATTGACATTTTAAATTTTATTCTATCTATCTAAAGTTATACACAATGAAATTACTACATTTAATTAAACACAGGAACACGGCCATATTCTGTTGTTTAACAAATGTTTTCCCATGCGAAACGTTACAGCTAGTTTCTCCCACCTATTCGCATATTTCTACTGAATTTAAGCCTGGAGTTGCTGCTGTGGTTCCTTGACTTTAAACATATCGTTTGTAGGTCCAACAGCGTTACTTTAAGTAAAATAAAATACTATCGTTGTTTGTCAGATTATCAGTCCACCAATAACGTAACAGAAGAAACACATTTCCCTTGCCAAAACCTTTGCTCATGGTTTTGAAAAACAATATTCCTCGGACACTAAACAATTTCTTCGCGTAGGATGGCATGAATATGACTGACTTACCGGCTTGATTGATAAACAGCAATCTCGGCCCATAACACTTTTCAGTTTCCACATTTAAAACTCGCACACCCACAAAAATTCAGCACCGTCGCTCTCTGCAGCATCCTGCCGTCTGACTCCTAGTCTAATGAACAAAGATGGTACATATGAGCCCGATCTGTGCGACCACACCCAAAACAAATAAACTCCTCACAACGACATAGGCATCTGCTAATGTAAAGTTCCAAACATAGCGAACTATCTGCAGCAGAAATACGCGAATGTGGACCATTACATGAAGATGAAGCTGAAGAATGAAGAAAATTATTTTTATTGCACTAATCTCATCTGTCACCACGTTTTGGAACTGTGACCTCAAAAATTGCTTTTTTGTGAGAGGCAGTTGTTTCATATACGGAAACAGAGACGTGAAAAAATTTAGATCCTCATCATTGTCATCCCCTTGCTTAATGAACCATTCGCGCTTCCTGTTCTCTAAACATAGTATTTCTTCCTGCTAATTTAATGTCCATCACCCTGCCTTCCTCTTTGGAGTCCTTGAACGCACAGTCGGAGCAGGATCCTGTATTTCAGAAGTGGCATCTTCTGAAAACGCTGATTCACCCTCGTATTCCTGGCTTTCCCCAACGTTTATAATTTCCTCGTCCTGTGATTCTCGCTGTCCTGCGTCGCAGGTCGGTGCCAACACAGTCCCTGTTGTGATAGCCTTTGTTTCGATTATCCTACTGTAGCGGTCTCTTCAAGACCTCGGAAATTACGGCCTCTGTCATTGAAGAATGCATGAAATCAAGACGTGTAATACTGCTTGTCGCCCTTTTTTTCCCCCCTCATCTGGTTCAACACAGCTCGTAAAATGCTTGTCCGCTACTGTAAACAAAGTCTCGGATATTGCAGTCTTTTTCCCCGATTATCTTACCAGCACTCGTTATCGATGCCGCCCACACTAGCGACCAGAAAGCACTGGACAAGCTTCGGTGCTGCTACCTGCCGAAGCGTCCGTTTTACACGCTGCCGCGCTGGACAGCCCCATTTACATACCAGTGTTTGTCCGCTCAAGCTAGTGGGTGGAAAACGCGCGTGCACGCTAGTCGCTGCCACGCAGCACACAGCCGTAGAGGCATTAACGAGAATGGACAAAGTAATAGTATTGCTATCCATGACTGATCCCTATGGACGGGCACACGGTTTGGGCTGCTCCAGGTCTTAGTCCTCCCTGATGCTGGCAACTGGGGTTTCCATTCCGTCTAGGGCATTGTTGTGTCTGATTGTTAGTAATCAAATACATCATCATTAACCCTTTAAAGACGAAGCGTACGTGTTTTATATAAGGACTCAGTGCGTACCGCGCTGTAAACACTCTCCATTTCGGTTATAAAAACCAATCTCTTAATCTTTTGTAAGGCAAAAGTTGCTGTTTGTTCTGAGATCCGTACAAAACACATAAACGCAATGTGGGCACCACGTAGAATTTTTTAATGTTAAACCNAACGCAATGTGGGCACCACGTAGAATTTTTTAATGTTAAACCTGGTGACACGTAAAGTTACCGCTAGGCTTTAAAAGGTTAAGCCCTTCTTCCCCGGCGTGGAGTTGTGCATAGGGACAGTTTCATTTCTGCCAAATGGTTTCACAGATTGCGCGCCGTATATTTGGAACATGGTTATTAGCACCGTTTCTATGTACAGCCAGCAACAGTGTTACCCTAATGTAGCCGGATAGCACCATAGCCTTTTAATATATTTATGATATAATAAAGACCTTTTTTCAAAAGAGCCCTGTGTTGTTGTGAAATTTTATATCACGCAGCCATTCCCTGGCATGAGATTTGGTTTGAGCTTGTCACAAACAATTATTAAAACAGGCTTTAAAATTTTATAGGCATATTAATATCAATGGAGTAATTATAGATGTTTGATTTTTTAATAAATGCACATTTGATATGCATGGTTAGTCAGTGTTTAAATTTAGATATGACTGTGACGTCACCGCAGAGATTGGTGACTGTTATGATTACTGAAATAAAGTTTACTTGCCTGCCGACAATAAAGGAGGGTATAATAATAGAAGTTAAAATCATAGTTCCAGCCTCATCGGCATGGCGACCGGCTACGGACTGCACGGTCCGGGTATCGAATGCCTGTGGTGGCGATTTTTCGTCCCCGTCCAGACTGGCCCAAGGCTCACCTAGCCCCCGGTACATTGGCTAGTGGGTCTTTCCGGGGGCTGAATTGGCGGGGGTGTGGCGTTGACCACCCACCCTCTTCTAGCGCCGAGGTTGCGAATGGGCTGGAGCCATACTTCTACCTCCTCTCTGTACCTGCATAGGCATGTAGTGGGGTGACCTTTACCTTTACATCATAGCTACAGCCTGTGATTGGCTTGCCATTGGCAGTCTGCAAGCCATTTATCCGAATTTATAAAAGGGTATAAAATTTTGGATATAGGTAAAGTTGTGACTGTTAGAGCGATGTTGTCAGGGGGCTTATCTGCCGGCCACGCAGGCACCAGGGAAGAAAAGAAACGTACGCAAAATTCTGGCTCATAAATGTCACTGAAAGAAATTATTTGGCAAGCTGGGGAAATAGGAGAGCAATATGGATGAAAGTCTTTAGCAAATGCTGTGTAAGGAAGGGACGTATATGGAACTGGTTTACGATTATGTGTTTCGTGTTGTTTATTTAACGACGCTGTTAGTATCCACCCTAGATTTTGTCGATGATGTTGAATGAATGTAAATGTCGAGTATTGGTGGAAAGGTAATTAACAGAGGAAACGTCAAGTACTAGGAGAGAAACTCTGGATACCATCATTCTCACATTGACTGCCCCAGGTCGAGCGTGATACACCGGGCTGATAATTGAAACCTTCCCTTTGTGAATAACCATGATGGCAGGAAAGAAGGGCGGGGTCGGTATTGTGGGCACGATTTGTGCCAAACGGTGGAAAGGATGTAACCTATATGCTGCATAATCAATTTTGAAATCAGGAGACTTACTTGCCATGAATTACATGACACGTTGTGTACTGAATTTTGTTATGATTCTTCAGTACATGTCATTATAGTGCGCATCTTAAGGAGGAGTTAATGGGTGGTACGTATGGTAAACTTGGTTTTGCATGTATAATTTTATCTGAAAGAGTGGCACGTGAGAAATGTGTCGGGTGACATGAGGGGGTAAAAGCCTGTTAAAATATATGTTGATTATATATATTGCAGAAAATTACGTCTGTCAACCAACAAGTTTTATTATTTGAAAGTAAAATAATAAAATTATGATATAACAACCGATTTCGGTATCTATAATGCCATCATCAGGTCAGACCATTCTAAGAAGCACGAAAACCATAGATATTACATAGTTAAAATTACAACAGGGCAAATATTAAAATTCTAAAAGAAGAAGGCCTTCTTGTGTACATGTATTAAACAAGCGGGAAAATTGAAATTAAGCTATTAGTATTGTGACATTGGAAGTTTACTGGTGATCTTACTCTGTATGTAGTATGCGGGAGTCCTGCAAGTAGCGGCGTTTGACTTGTTTGTTGAACATCGGTTCTTACTTAGTGGTTTGGTCGGAGCTGCGCTGGTGGTCTCGGAGATATGGATTGATATCGTAAGGTTGTAGAGGTGTCTGAGATGGCGTTCCTTTGTGATACGACGGTGTATGTTTTCACAGTTCTTGCTCTTTATGTGGGTGTTGCAGTCCTTGGTAGCAGCATTAGTTGGACTTTGTGCTGTTGATCCTGGTTCATGTGGGAAAATGGAGTTGGTCCTTGTTGCACTGGTGGGCTCAGAATGTGGTATACCGTGGTGGGGACTTGTGTCTTCGTGAGATTCGGTGAAAAGATCGTAGCAGTATCACAAGGTTCTTTTCTTATATATGGTGTTGATGCTGCGATGAGGCGAAATTCGTTGTAGCTTATATGAAAAAGTAGATGTGTTGCGGTAGATCGATGGTTATTCCTGGCTGTCTCGTAGGAGATGATTGACGTGAAGATTCGTTTTCTTTGTTTCGTTATTGAAGTATCGCGTATTGGAGTGAATATTCTTATAGTTGTTGTAATTCGGTGTCGGATTTTTGTATTTTTAGTAAGTGGATTGATGTTGAATACTTAGTATCAAACTGTAGCGTAGGCGTTGTTGTGTTGTGACTAATTGCAGAGGCTGAAAGCTGCTGGATATTGTGGTGGTTGGTGTGGAGTGCAGTAACTGGTTGTTGTTTGGGTTATATCACGTTTTATATGTACTGTTGTGGTAGTGTCACGTGGTGTGACAGGTATTGATTATTCGGCTGGATTGGTTGGGCAACTGTTATGTAATGATTCGGTTGCTATTAGTTGTTTGATTTTCAAGGATAGTTTCAAATATTTTATTGTAGGAAATAGTGTTTTTGTCGTTTAATTGGTTATTTGCCTTGGTCTCTTGATATATATAATATTTTTCCATCGTGTCAAGGAGTTTGTTCTTTTGGCCTATGAATTTAATGGTCATTATATCGGTTTGGTTCGAAACGGATGGTTGTATTCTAGGGAGTGTTGTGCAAATTTGGAATTCTGGGGGTTGTATTTGTATGCTTGGAAATGTTCTTTGAATCTTGTTTCGAAATTTCTGCCGGTTTGGCCTGTGTATGTTTTTTTTTTTTTTTTACTGTTTAACTGATAGACTCCGCTCTCGTCTTTCAGATTAGATTTTTTTTGTTTTTGGTTTTTCGTTTAGTAGGTGTAGAATATTGTTTCTGGTTATGAAGGCTATATGTATGTTAGTGTTCTTGAAAATTTTAGATATTTGATATGACTCTTTCCCATAATAGGTGACGGTGGCCCATTTCTTTGTTTTTTGTTCTGATTTATTTTGTGTGAGGGGTTTATTTGGGAGTTTATTAATGAAGGTGTTTGAGAAACCGTTGTTGTGCGCTATATTTTGAATCGTGTTCCATTCAATGATTTTATCTGCTTGTCCTATTGGGTAGGTATTTAGTCTGTTGGTAAAGTATTTTAGTGCGGATAATTTATGTTGAGTAGGATGACAGGAGTTATAAGGAATTATGACATCGGTATATGTGGGTTTTCTGTATATGCTAAATATTAAATTTGTATTCGTTCTAGTTATGGTTGTGTCCAGAAAGTTCGGTTGATTGTTGGTTTCAAGTTCAAGGGTGTAACTAAGATTTGGGTGTACTTGGTTAAACTGGTCGTGTAATGTGTTTATATTCGTGATGGCATGGTTGTATAAGATGAGGATATCGTCTACATAGCGGAAATATCCTATTATGTGGTTATTTATTAGGATGTCAGAAATATAGTTATACTCAATAAATTGAAGAAAGAATTCTGCTAGAAGAGCAGAAGATGGGGCGCCCATTGCTAAGCCAGAAGTTTGTTGCCAGTATTGTTCGTCATGGGTGAAGTAATTCTGTTTTATTATTAAGTCGTAAATGGTTATTAGTTCTTGGATGAAATTATGATCAGCAAAGCTATTTTTTAAGGAGTTTTCGATGATGTGTTTTAGCTCGTTGGTAGGGATATTGGTGTACATATTTGAAATATCTAGGGAGGCTAGTCGGTAATTTTCGTGGATTTTTATTGCTTGGAGGTCACTGAGTAGGTGGGGAGTGTTCTTTATGTTAAAGGCATCTGGAAGGGTGATGTGTTGTTTTAAAAGTACATTAAACATTTTTGGTGTGTAATAGAGCGGTGCATTCTTCCAGTTTACGATGGGCCTGATGGGGTTGTTTTGTTTGTGTAACTTTATGAGTCCTCTTAGGTTGGGGGCTTTCGGGTTGATGTTTATAAGTCTAGTTCTTTGGTAGTCTGAAATTGTAAATTTTAACTTTTTGACACATGATCTGAGAGAATTTTGGAATGCTTTGGTAGGGTTTTTGTTAAGTTTATTAAATAGTCCTCTTGTGATGAAATCATTGATTTTACGGTTATATTCTGCTTGGTATATGATCACCATTGTGTTTCCTTTGTCTGCGAGTGCGATGATAGCTTTGTTTTCACGTAATTTTGTGTTTATGGTTTTCAAAGTTTTATATTCTTGTTGGTTATTGTGTTGAAAAGGTTTTGAACGGTATAATTTTGTAATGGTGTTTGCGACTTTCCATCTAGTATATTCTTGTTCAGGTATAGGTAGATAGTTGATTGCCGTTTCTGGTTCCAGGGCAAGATTTCGGATCCAGTTTTTCGGTTTTTGTTTTGTGTTGTATTTGGAACCAAGGTTTAGTATGTTCATTTCTTCTTTAGTAAATGTTATATTTGTGTTATTGACAACACGGGGGTAGAAATCAGTTTTGTGGATGGTACTGGGTGTTTGGGATTGTTGTAGATTTTCTAGTTTTTTATTGATGGGTTTGAACTTGTGTTCAGATTCTATGTGAACTTTGTCATTACATACATGTCTATTATACAGCAAAAATGTTTAATGTACTTTTAAAACAACACATCACCCTTCCAGATGCCTTTAACATAAAGAACACTCCCCACCTACTCAGTGACCTCCAAGCAATAAAAATCCACGAAAATTACCGACTAGCCTCCCTAGATATTTCAAATATGTACACCAATATCCCTACCAACGAGCTAAAACACATCATCGAAAACTCCTTAAAAAATAGCTTTGCTGATCATAATTTCATCCAAGAACTAATAACCATTTACGACTTAATAATAAAACAGAATTACTTCACCCATGACGAACAATACTGGCAACAAACTTCTGGCTTAGCAATGGGCGCCCCATCTTCTGCTCTTCTAGCAGAATTCTTTCTTCAATTTATTGAGTATAACTATATTTCTGACATCCTAATAAATAACCACATAATAGGATATTTCCGCTATGTAGACGATATCCTCATCTTATACAACCATGCCATCACGAATATAAACACATTACACGACCAGTTTAACCAAGTACACCCAAATCTTAGTTACACCCTTGAACTTGAAACCAACAATCAACCGAACTTTCTGGACACAACCATAACTAGAACGAATACAAATTTAATATTTAGCATATACAGAAAACCCACATATACCGATGTCATAATTCCTTATAACTCCTGTCATCCTACTCAACATAAATTATCCGCACTAAAATACTTTACAAACAGACTAAATACCTACCCAATAGGACAAGCAGATAAAATCATTGAATGGAACACGATTCAAAATATAGCGCACAACAACGGTTTCTCAAACACCTTCATTAATAAACTCCCAAATAAACCCCTCACACAAAATAAATCAGAACAAAAAACAAAGAAATGGGCCACCGTCACCTATTATGGGAAAGAGTCATATCAAATATCTAAAATTTTCAAGAACACTAACATACATATAGCCTTCATAACCAGAAACAATATTCTACACCTACTAAACGAAAAACCAAAAACAAAAAAAATCTAATCTGAAAGACGAGAGCGGAGTCTATCAGTTAAACAGTAAAAAAAAAAAAAAAACATACACAGGCCAAACCGGCAGAAATTTCGAAACAAGATTCAAAGAACATTTCCAAGCATACAAATACAACCCCCAGAATTCCAAATTTGCACAACACTCCCTAGAATACAACCATCCGTTTCGAACCAAACCGATATAATGACCATTAAATTCATAGGCCAAAAGAACAAACTCCTTGACACGATGGAAAAATATTATATATATCAAGAGACCAAGGCAAATAACCAATTAAACGACAAAAACACTATTTCCTACAATAAAATATTTGAAACTATCCTTGAAAATCAAACAACTAATAGCAACCGAATCATTACATAACAGTTGCCCAACCAATCCAGCCGAATAATCAATACCTGTCACACCACGTGACACTACCACAACAGTACATATAAAACGTGATATAACCCAAACAACAACCAGTTACTGCACTCCACACCAACCACCACAATATCCAGCAGCTTTCAGCCTCTGCAATTAGTCACAACACAACAACGCCTACGCTACAGTTTGATACTAAGTATTCAACATCAATCCACTTACTAAAAATACAAAAATCCGACACCGAATTACAACAACTATAAGAATATTCACTCCAATACGCGATACTTCAATAACGAAACAAAGAAAACGAATCTTCACGTCAATCATCTCCTACGAGACAGCCAGGAATAACCATCGATCTACCGCAACACATCTACTTTTTCATATAAGCTACAACGAATTTCGCCTCATCGCAGCATCAACACCATGTATAAGAAAAGAACTTTCTGATACTGCTACGATCTTTTCACCGAATCTCACGAAGAAACAAGTCCCCACCACAGTATACCATGTTCTGAGCCCACCAGTGCATCAAGGATCAACACCATTTTTCCTACATGAACCAGGATCAACAGTACAAAGTCCAACTAATGCTGCTACCAAGGACTGCAACACCCACATAAAGAGCAAGAACTGTGAAAACATACACCGTCGTATCACAAAGGAACGCCATCTCAGACACCTCTACAACCTTACGATATCAATCCATATCTCCGAGACCACCAGCGCAGCTCCGACCAAACCACTAAGTAAGAACCGATGTTCAACAAACAAGTCAAACGCCGCTACTTGCAGGACTCCCGCATACTACATACAGAGTAAGATCACCAGTAAACTTCCAATGTCACAATACTAATAGCTTAATTTCAATTTTCCCGCTTGTTTAATACATGTACACAAGAAGGCCTTCTTCTTTTAGAATTTTAATATTTGCCCTGTTGTAATTTTAACTATGTAATATCTATGGTTTTCGTGCTTCTTAGAATGGTCTGACCTGATGATGGCATTATAGATACCGAAATCGGTTGTTATATCATAATTTTATTATTTTACTTTCAAATAATAAAACTTGTTGGTTGACAGACCTAATTTTCTGCAATATATATATATATATATATATATATATATGTATATCGACCAACGGAAATGATTAACATCAAACTAATATGTTGATTAAGTTGTTGCAGAGTGGAGGTGACAGAACTTGCTGAGGACTGGGTCCCGCAGCAGACTTTATTGAATACGGTTCTGCTGTCTTGACATTCCCCTGGATTGACTGACGAATTGTTTGCTCCAACTTAACTTGAAATCGAAAGCATAATACAAGTCGTGCACATTACCGGAGTGGTAACCTGTTTGGTCGATACTCCGAATTACAGCGCTATTAAGGGGTTTGTACATAATCGTCAAAACTTGAAGAACTCTGTCAGAGGGTTTGAGACCTGGATTCCGGGAACGACGTCCGTCCTCCCATAGTGGTATTCTGTCCTCCCCACGATAACGGAACACATCGTTGTGTATCAGCTTGAGTGGGAACGCCATTATAAATAGGACTGCCTCCTCTTGCACCAATATTGGCTTGTTCGATCAAAGTGGGGCGAGGTGTGTGTAGGTAATGGGCTATGAGGCATGGCACATATTGCCACTGTGTTTCGAACCAAGTCACGTTGTTTGGCTGGAGCTGCAGATAGGCTGGAGTATTTTACTCTGGGTCGTTAAAAAGCAATTTGACACGAGATAAATAGAAAACTGTGGTAATTTGAACTGCAAGAGTCATGAAACTCGTGCTGTGTGTCTAGCTTCATAATGTCGTATCTCAAGGGAGGGGCAGGAAGTGTTTTGACTGCAGTACGTAGCTGAGCTGCCTAAACTGGGGGGTGAAATTTTATTAAGTTACTTATGAAGGTTGTAAATATTCAGATAGTTTTAGGGGATGTCACTGTTTTCTTGCGTGATTCAGTTCGATTCGGCTGTTGTTTGTTTACCTGCTGATTCAAAACCACCGTGGCTAATCACAAACCCAACAGTAGCAACAATAGCAGCAGCAGCAGCAGCAGCAGCAGCAGCAGCAGCAGCAGCAGCAACAACAACAACAACAACAACAACAACAACAACAACATTAATGACACTTGCAACTCACGCTTTTAAAGAAAACTCTCCTATTTTGTACTTACAGATTCCAGCCTGTACTAAGAGCCAGCCAGCGTACGAGATTTAGGCTGCGTATCACGTACCATATGATTTTCTGCACTGGTGTAATGTGACAGGCTGATGAAGATTATGTGCAAATAATTTCACATAAGCAGTTAGTCATAAACAACAGACGTAACAGTAATAAACCTGATGGTTCCGCATTAATTAATTGTGAAAAACTTTACTTTTTATAAAAAATACAACTTTCCCTCTACTTTGCACAGAGGCTGTGAATGCTATTCCTGTTTGCCGTTATTAACTAGCTGGCACATATCTCCATGGTCTCCTTAGGTTGCAGTTGCGCAGCGAGCAAACCCTGTAACTTAACGTTACCACTGAAAGCATTCTGTAGCGGCTGGAGTGGGGGTTTATATTATTTCAAAATATGTCATAATTGTTGTTACAAACTAGAGATATGTTGTTTTTAGTAATGATTCGTTGAGTTTTCAGGCAGTTACATGGTACGGATCAGACTGCTTATACTTCACAGTTACACTGAAAAGTACTTATGTTTAACGTGTGTAGTAATGCTATCCTGGAAAGAGAGATGCAACAAAGAAAAGTAATCGTGAGGGAGTTCATTTGAAACACAGAGTAAACAGTAAAGAAGGAATTAAGTAGCAACAAGAAATTTTTAAGACAGCCGCGAACATATTGAATGAGCAACTTCGGAGGACAGGTGAGGACTGGTTCTTCATCTTTGGGGTTGGGCGAACGAGGAACCTTGCACTGTACAACACTAATACACTACGAAATAGTACACAGGATTTCGGATTTGGATGGGAAAGGATAGGTGTTGAATTAGATAATGCGCGCGGCTGTATCTCCATTCCCTTTTATCTTCACGATGTGACACAAATAAGCAAAGGGAAGTTTTTTACTTTACCTTGTGATTCATTTTGAACCGGTTTGAAGCGGTTCAAATTAGTTACCGGCACTGTCAGCTGTTCACCCTCTGTACTGGAACGTGAACGAGACATGAGGTTTACTCAACGGACCGAATGTTTATTTAAAGTTTTTCAAAACTTTGAAAAGTCAGGAAATTTCGTGACCATGCGGCAGATTGTAGCTGCACAAGAAGGGCTGTATTTCATTTTGTTAGTTGCGAAATGTGTTTGCATTAGTAGTATAAACTTCGTGGACAGTAGCTGTACAAAAGAAACCCAAACTTTCAGACTCAAAGCTGTATTCCGTAAAATTCAAACACGAATTTTAAATCCTTTTTTTTGTGTTGGTATCTTTGTTTTTATTTCCCTCCTCTTTCCCTGAATTCTTTCTCCCAACTCTCAGTCTTTTATGTTATCGTCTTTTTTTGTCTTCCCCATGTCTCCTTCTGTGTCTTCAGTAGGCCTATACAGAGGGGAGAATTTGGAGTAAAAGTAAATCGCTTGCAAATCCGATTATCATGAATCACAAGAAAGATTTTATGAGGCAACGGGCAAGGTCGAGACGTGGCGTACACTAGAGCAGATTCCTAACCACCAGGATGTACTCGTCGACAAATAAATTACCGGGCGTGTCTTTTCCTTTATTTTCTTTGTAGGTGACTGTTCTTCTAATTCTGCCAGTACTCTAAGTAGATACTAATGTCTCACTTTAATCTTTTGTATATTCCTTTGTATGCTGAACCAGGCGAGACATTTATACCTTGCAGTATCTCTATGACGTACACATTGGTACCTGAACTAAAGGTACGTGGAGCTAACTTGGCAGCAGAAGATCGAAACATTATGTAAACGTCACACCGGCGTACTGGTGTGTAGCATATTAGCGTTGTCCAAGAGACATTCATTTTGGATCGCAGCCGTTGCTACAAATAATACCACAGGTCGCAGCTGATTGATCAGCTCTCTTGCTTCCTATTGGATAGAGTTCGGTCTAAAATCTCGGCCAGGGGACGAGCTATCCTTATTGGGCTTTTTCGTGGATTTCCTCAGGCCCTTGTGGCAAATCGTAGGCGGGGATTTGCATTACACCATGACCAGTGGCGTAGATAGTTTCTTTTGCTCCCGGGAAGTGTAATCACAATGGCCGCCCCTAAGAGAAATTAACCCTTTAAAGACGAAGCGTATCTGTTTTATATAAGGACTGAGTGCGTACCGCGCTGTAAACACTCTCCACTTCGGTTATAAAAACCAGTCGCTTAATGTTTTGTAAGGCAAAAGTTGCTGTTTGTTCTGAGATCCGTACAAAACACATAAACGCAATGTGGGCACCACGTAGACTTTTTTAATGTTAAACCTGATGGTATGTAAAGTTACCGCTAGGCTTTAAACGGTTAATAAATTAAAAAATGTTATTTATTGTTTGTGCTTCTATTTGGCTAAATAATTTAACATTTGTTAAGGTATCGTTGAAGTATGTATTTTTCGCGCCATTTTGCTGCCGCTTGGACTCTGCTGCACGGGGCCGCCACACCACTCGCCCCCACCTCCGTAGCTACGCCCGTGCCCGCGACTGCTGCCTTTCATATCCTTTTCATTTAACTCACGAATCGTGTTGTTGTTCGACTGTACAGAATTCCAGCTACCGGCAGCATTGTTGAATAACTCATAAATAAAATAAATTAGCACACAGTCCTAACTGTAATACAGTTGCAACGTCAGTCTTTTTGTGTGGGCGTGTTAACCGGTCTGCGCTGCAGCGCTAATAAAAACCAGATTGTTTGTTCCACTGCGTGTACTCAGATGCAAACTTTACACAGAGTGTTTCATTGAAGTGTTTCACAAAATTCATAACTATTTTATGTTACTGTTTGATTTTCGTTGTACTGCTTTCTGGTAGTGTAACTATTATTTCAAACTCAACCAACTTGAAAGTATACGTGGTCAGTGTTTTGATCCATGATACTAGTTTTCCTCATTTCGGCTCTTTTCCATAGTGCTTCAGTATCGTCGATAAAGGATAGAGAATTGTTTTTTTTATTGAAGAAGGGCCGCGCAGCAGACGCTACGGACGCACTGCAGCCATGAGGCTTCTTGTGCAACACCATGATGACGATGAAGATGATTGTTATTTTTTGTCCTTTTCCTAGTAATGGAGCACCGGTGGAATGAAATTGACGGGGGAAAACCGAAGTACTCGAGGAAAATCCTGTCCCAGTGCCACTTTGTCCAACACAAATCCCACATGGACTGACCCCGGGATCGAACCCGGTCCTCCGCGGTGGGAGGCCGGCGACTAACCGCCTGAGCCATGGCACAGCCTATAGAGAATTGTTAACACATAGAAAATTTATTGTTGTGAATGTACTTAGAGGAGATGTGTAAGGTATGTAAATAAATAACAATGTATATTACAGAGTAAAGTACATTGTAATGTATTTGCTTAATGAACTACTTCTTTACGGATAGGTCCGTCAGTAATTTGAGGCAATAATCGTAGCAGCACCGTTCTGATGAGGAACCCTTTGGAGGAAATATCCATATTTACAAGTACCGAAAGAGAGTTTAAATAATTTTGCTGTTCAGTGATTGCTGATCGATTAAGTCTTCAGTTTTTCATGAAATATTATTCACCGTTATATCGCGGGCGTCACAAGACAGTTTCTTGCAGCAAGAGATAGCAGAAGTTCGGGGTATTTGTCATTTAGCATTTGTTTTTAACAAATGATGTTCCGTTGTTAATAAGGTATCTAACGAATCTTCAAGTTAGGTTTTCAGTTTCTCGAATTTTATGCCTAATATTTGCTTCGCAGCATATTCTCCAAAGTAATTACTTGTACGAAAATATGTTCTGTATTTTCCTGGTAAAATATATGTAAATCTAAGCCATACGGAGTCTTTTATAAAACTCAGAATTTTTAAAGTAAAATGTATGTCTATTTGGAGACACTTGACACAATAAATATTTATAAACCCATTCCTCTGTCAAGTGCACTGCCAGCGTGTCACTACGTCAATTTATATTGTGCGTTAAAATGTTCAGATGTGTATTACTTCGTCGTGGGTTTTAACAACGAACGTAGTATCGTGTTTGTAGTCGAGAAAAATCCTATGCAGTGGCCATTTTAAATTATAGCTCATTTACTCATGCGCTGTAATTCTGAACGGTATAAAATTCCAACTGCCGTGTAATGTGATACCCATTAGAATGGATATGTATGCAGCTGTGATTTCATTTCATACTACATCCAAACGAAATATTAATTGTTTGCATGAAGAGACATGAGTTTTTTATTTTGTCGAAATATGATTGTAATGAATCTGTCGTCCTATGGAAGAAAGCAGATTAAAAACATTGGGGAACATAGTGCTGTCGGGTTACGGAGAACTGCGTAATGAGGAGATTGTCAATTTATACTTTTCACTAAGTATCACTGCAGTGATACAGTGATGGAATATGAGGGCTGAAGTTCATGTAAGGAGACACGACTGCCAGTGCAAATGGACCAGTGGCTTCTCAACTACCAGCGGATACTACGTTAAATATACCGGTGGGCAAGGGAAAGTGTCCCGGTACACATTTTGCAGGAGGTTCAGTGGACCTCAGGGCCGATCTGGACTTGTATAGAGGACAGAAAATCCCCCCCACGCCATTTTTTTTATTTTTCACTTGCTCACAGTCAAACACACACCGCAGTCGGTAGGACTCCTCTGGACGAGGGATCGGCTCGTCGCAGACACCTCTATCTGACAACACAAACACTGTACAAGACAAACTTCCATGCCTCCCGTGGGATTCGAACCCACGATCCCAGCAAGCGCTCGGTCGCAGACCTACGCCTTAAACCGCGCGGCCACTGGGGTCGGCAGGCATTCGAGCCTCAAACCGTCAAGCCCGTAGCGAGTCGCCATACTGACGACGCTGTGGCGGCTGCTAATATTAGCGTGCGGTAATTCAAATAGGCCTAAACATTCCTAGACACTTAACCAGCATACCAGCATAATACTCGTGGAATAAGGGCACATCACGCTGTCCGATTGTTTGTCCAGTTAGAAGAATAAACGTACATTTTCATTTTAGTTCTTGTAGCAGTTTCTGTATTCAGCTGCTGTTCTCTAGACGCTACTGTTCAGAAGCACGGTAAATTTTAATTGGCAGTGGTAACAAATTGCGCTGTATAGTGAAACACTGGCTGCCGGTGTTTATACTACGAGAGTGATGAATGTTCATCCGTGTTTCGTTGCTTCGTAAAGCCATCAGTACGCTACGGCATAGCAGTTACCAATAGAGAATCAAAGGTTTCCATATATGTATGTATATATATACACCAATATATTAGTAAGAGTTATAAAATTAATAATGAAGTTTTGTCCTTCGTGGGCATACGTGCACTTTCACTAGATGGAAGTTAGCTATATTACTAGACTATACACTTCTTGTATCTTATTAGCCTGGCGTGGTTTCATTATACAGTCACTTTCTGTCAAGTCGTGTGCTGAAAATTCTGCGTTCAGGTTTTCCATTTGCTGTGTTCTTTATTCCAGTTAATTTAAGTAACCGGTGAAATATGTCTGCTCGCTTATGGAGCAGTAGTTTGTAGTGCTCCATACTAAATATTTCAGTATACATTTGGGTTCTAAAATGATATAATTTATATAGGAGAATTGGGCGGCCCAGTATTCAGGTTGTAGTAAATACTTGAACAAATTTTTGGGCCAGTAGTTCTATTTAGCGCAAGACTGGAATGTGCCGACACAGAAACGTGTACTGTTATTTGAATTGGACTTTAGGGTAACACAGATTCGATTTGACCAAATCCGGATATGATATAGCTTGGAGATTTTGTGATAGTGGGTTAATATTGTGGAGTTAAAGTAACGGATATCACAATAGTCTTGAGTTTTGTGTCGAGATTTTCTTAACTGCAATACGGTTTTTGTATGAAACACTGTCTCCTACATTAACCCTTTAAAGACGAAGCGTATTTGTTTTAGATAAGGACTCAGTGCGTACCGCGCTGTAAACACTCTCCACTTCGGTTATAAAAACCAGTCCCTTAATGTTTTATAAGGCAAAATTTGCTGTTTGTTCTGAGATCCGTACAAAACACATAAACGCAATGTGGGCACCACGTAGAATTTTTTAATGTTAAACCTGATCGTATGTAAAGTTACCGCTAGGCTTTAAAAGGTTAAGGGTTTCAAGTATAATGAATTTGTGACACGTTGTGTTTGTGTCTGACAATTGCAACGTACCACTGAGATAAGCACTGAAAACACCCTTCCTCAGAGACTGGGAATGATAAGTAGAGCTTCCAAAATTGTTGAGGTGGACAGCAAAAGGAGCAGTAAATCGATCAATCTTGCATTGTGAAGGGAAGAAAGAATAAAGCGCAGTGACTGTTACGGATCCAAAAGTTTGATTAGAACAAAGTGCTAAATATTTGGACTTACTAAGGGTGACGTAAGGGAGCAGGCTGTGATATTTACCGGTCAGGTTAGTTCAAGCGTTGAGCTGCTGTCATGCATTCGAGAGATATGCGTATAGAGCTCGACCGAGACAACAGCTACACTCACTGAAGATTTACGTGGTTTTATTTCGTACGTGCAAGCAAATGCGAGGTTAGTACCTCTGTCTAGGCCGTAACCGATTCTCTCCACGTTCATTCATATTCGTCATTCATTAGTCCTACCATTTGACGCTGTATAACATCAGCTGCTGTCAGCGTCGTTAAATAAATCATAAATAAATAAATACATAAGTAAATGTTCCTAAAAGATATTAAAGTTTTAAAGCCTAGCGGTAACTTTACATACCACCAGGTTTAACATTAAAAAATTCTACGTGGTGCCCACGTTGCGTTTGTGTTTTGTACGGATCTCAGAACAAACAGCAACTTTTGCCTTATAAAACATTAAGAGATTGGTTTTTATAACCGAAGTGGAGGGTGTTTACAGCGCGGTACGCACTGAGTCCTTATATAAAACAGATACGCTTCGTCTTTAAAGGGTTAAATACTTAACGGAAAACTATGCACGTTAGGTGTCGTCTTGTCTTGTTAGGGCAGTGCATTCTCGTGAGACTTTCAGTGGAACCCCACACATGATTCGAATGAGGAAATGAAGGATTGCGTACAGAGTTTCGGTGTAAAAAAAAGTCTTTTAAAACCCTCTGTTTTAAGGCCGATTGGGTTGTGTGAATGTAATATTAAGACAACCACAGCGACTTAGTCACGTTTTGAAGATAGAAGGTAGGTGGAAGTTGATCAGGGTGGTCTCGGGTTGCTGAATTCTCGGGTTCTGCTGCCTTAGTGTGAATTAGTCTTAATGAATCGCGTTGTACGCCATGTATTATGTGAATTCTGCATCGAATGTAAAACCCTGACAGTGCCAGTTTGAACATGTTTTGTGTGTTTAAGTGTGCTCCAGACGCTTAGAAGTATTTTGACTGTATAGGCTTTACGCAGATTAACTCTTGTTATTCAAACAAGAAGAGAAACAGTGAGTATTCTGAAGGGTAATTACAGTTTCCTGTCACGGGGCTAAATTAAATGTAATGATGATCAAAGCGATAAATGTTCCCGATTGCAGTAATCCAAAGACAGGCGTCATGCTTATTTTAATCTTTCAACCAGATTAAGTTTGAAAGTGATGTAGTAGACACAAGTGTTAAAAGGAAGCATTTTTTTTTTGAAGTGAGAAGGAGGATACTGTGGAGGGCTAGATGCTCTTTCTGTGACGTGTAAAGCAAATGTTTTGAAGCATAAATCGATAACGTAACTAGCTGGGTTTAATCGAGTCACCCTTCAGTGATGTGTTATATGCAGATCGCGACTAAGTTAACGATTTTGTAGGTCAGATAAAGGGATTTAGGGTAAATAATTCGATTTTTTTCTGTCTGAAATGGGCTGAAGAAATAATGATTTTGGAGAAGCATTTAACTCAAGTGAGATTCAGGATTTCGCCGCAGAGTGACTGAGATCTTCGCTTTTGTGGGTCTCTTTGCAGCGCAGATTGGTCTGCTACCGACGTTTCGGGAAGCATATCGGTCCCATCGTCAAGGGTCCAGATGTCCAGGACATCTCGACCCTTGAGGATGGAACCCATATGCTGTCCCGACACGTCGGTGACAGACCAACCTACGCTGCGCAACAAGCCAGAAGAGCAAAGACCATAAAATTTAAGCGCTTCACGCCCTCCGGACACACACATAAGCGCACTCGCGCGTCAAAATAATTCAGATATTGTAAACAAATATGAACCCACTTCTAATTTTTGACAAAATAGTCACAAAGTAGATTTTTTTTGCAGGCAGTCGCCTTGCCTTCCTGTGCGTCGTGTTTAACGCGTGAGAAGTTTCGCTTTTTCATCAGCATAAAGAGTTTTTAGCTGGTCTGTCACCCCTGGCGTCCATTTACTGAGTTTTAGATGTGATTTGAACAACACTGATTAGCTATTTATTCCGAGTCCTTTGTGCATAAGAATCAGTGTACTACCTTCACCTTATCTGACAGCCTGAACTGTGCTCATACCAAGCGTATGTTCCAAATTATTGCCCTTTTCTGTGGAAGGAAATGAACTTTAATCCTATTTATTTTATTAATGAAGTCAGAAATAAAAATTATGGTTTGCCACCCGGTTATGTTATATAAGTTAACACTTGCACGCATATCTGTAACCAGTACCACGCCTTTGCTCCCGTAACCGCGACCCTGCTTGTGGAGACAGTTAATTCGGTACATCGAAAAGTGCTTATAAGCTGTACTCTCTAGCTCTGTCGTACGTCGAATGCTTTTAGAAGCAATTATGAGAGTGCAATTAACTCTAATTTACCCTAAGATTTTGTATTTTTTCCATCCTTTTGAAGTAAGTGGGTGGCTTTGACGAAGATAAAAGTTGGTGTTTCCAAATGACTGCCTTAGCAAGAATCCAAATATTAACAATTCTGTGATTTCAGTATAATTGTTTTCGTTTATCTCTGAGGTCGTGTGTTTGCACGGTGGAATGTTACATCGTATTCACGGTCCATTTCTTATAAGTTACCGTCAAGTTCCTTCACACATCCCTTTCTCCTTCGGGCGGTGTGTGACGATGAAACGTAAACGTAGGTCATGAAAGACTAGAACGAAGTCATAAGCAAAACTTCACACATAAATGCCAAATGTAGTTAGAAATTATTCGACTGTCGTAGGTCTCAGAAGAGCGACAGATCTGTAGTAAATTATAACCACGAATAATGTGCCTTTCCGCCGGCATTAACTGAATGGGCTGGCTTCTTTCAGCTTGAAATCTTTCGAACTTTGGCTTTTCCTTTCCACAGTCCGTTAGTTGTTGGTTTTATGTCCTTGAGGCGCTCCCACGTCAGATCCTGTAGGATTTTGGTGGACAAAATTGCAGTCGGACATTTTTATGTGAATCCAGACTTTCTCCTGTAAATTGTCATTTCCACCAACGGACTTACTCATGTAATACTCGGGGAATAGACAATGAGCCCCTTCTAACCTGGAGTCCGAAGAGACGTAGTCCCATCCGACCTCTGTAGAACGAACTCCTCAAACTGTGAATCATTTATAGACTTGTTATGACCCCTTGAGCAGAGGATTGCCCCATTGCAGCACCTTTACCTACACTTACGGCAGCACAGCGCACAACAAGGCAAACACACAGTCATACTGTGTCTAGGATTCCAACCTTTTAGATTTCGTGTTGGAGCGGTCCAAACCATAAGAGACCACTAGAGAAATCGTGTATACAACTGTAGAAAAATAGTAGTGATTACTTTAGCAAAAACTGCGTTACAAATAATATACATAGAATTGGATAAAACGAAAAATGTAAATCGGAATAAACAATTGCAAATAAGCAGCAAAGGCGTAAATGAATAAATGAACCAATGAATAAATAAATAAATAAAGAACGGCATATTAATTAGACACAAGAAAATACATATTTAAACGTATGCATTGTTAGGCTGAAGTTACTTTCATTTTGATTCTGCTAGCGGGCGTTTAGGGGCAACTGAAATTGAATTATGAATCGTGATAGGTGTGGAAACTATAAATCTGTGATTTGATAAAACTGCCCACAACACGGTAGATATTGGTAGAACTTGGAATGAAGGAAGGGAAACTTGTTGCGAGAGTTGGATGTCCCGCTTATGGCCAATTTTGTTTGTAGGCGCCATGTCCTGCGCGTGCACCATGTCCGTCTTTTTATTTTCTACTCCAGAGTGCAGATCAATACTGGAACAACGTTACAACGTTGGGCCGCCTACGACTATCCTGTTTGCTTGAATGCTTGATGCCAACTTGTACGGATTAGGCTGGCGTGTTTTATATACTCTGCCGGCAGTTCCTTCCCCGCGTTTCTTTTAAGCAGCTGACCTCACTGCACCAGCACCCTTTAAAGTTAATTTATAGCTCCATAGTGAAAAGATAAAAATTGAAAGCGAGGTATATAGAAGTGAATTTACTGGGCACGCCGTACAGGTGGAGGTGAGGAGTCTTAGACACAAGCTCTTATATCCTTCCTTCCAAGTCAGCACTTTTATTGAGTAGCTCAGTGTACTGCTTTTAAATTTATTAATTTTTGATTAATGATGCAGATTTGTTAATATAACCAATTACTGCACAGTTACAGTTGTATACTCTCCGATATGTTTCGACCGTAAATATTCGGCCATGTTCAGGGAGAATGTTTTTCTTGACAAAGCAGCGTATGGCGCATTAGTGTACCATACGCTGCTTCTTACTGTAAAATCAGAAGTTATGCATCTTCTCCGTAGACCAGCAAGTGAGAATTATCCGAATTTTGAGGTTTTCACAGCGATTTATTCGAGTATTTCTGTCTTGTTAGATGCGCCACCGCTTCGATGGTGAAATGATTCTCGACGTTTCCAATGAACGTGTAACCATCGTCTATAAAAGTTCAAAATATATGGTTCACGCACCTCGTTTGAAGATAATGGCGATACGTTCCTTCGAAACGTCAGGAACCACTTATCCAGCGAATCAGCATCACATCCCAGAAGACCGGAAGCCTGAAGTGGGATTCACATATTTTTCTATTTTGTAAATTAGAAATAAACGATGTTTCGTTTCTTTTGCATCTGCAGTACCACATGCTGGTACTTACTTTAACTTGCATAGTGACGGTAGGCTACACGCACAACGTATGTGTCGGAGAGGTTGCCGCTGCACCTCGGCGTTAGAGAAGACGAATTATCGCCTGGTGTCATCGGCGGTAATGATCAGCACACGCCGCGGAGCTATTACGAACCGTGCCGACTCTGTTGTTTACGTAATTCAGAGTACACGCACTCTTTGAACACTGGGTGCATTGTAATTAACGCCAGTGTGCAAGTGAATCCCCATAGGCCACTCTTCTTAATTGGGCGCTCCACCTTAACACGGTGCTGATAAAAATAAAATTTCACGCTTCTTTTCGGGATTGCCCGGAGTAAACACTCTGAAAAAGAACTTCTGCCGTACACTAAACAAACCTGAAAGTGACAGTTCGGTACGTTTACATTTTAACAGGAATGTATATTTAATAACATTCTTATAGGTATATTGAATAAGCAGTTGAATTATTTCTGTGCAGTTTATTTTGAGAACAGGCCCGTTCGATGGCTGTAAGTTGGTATTATTTCATGTGACCTAAATTATAGATAATTGAATTGGTATAGACGTGTTTTTGTTTTCCATTACCGTTTTAAGTTAAGTGGTGATACACCTCCTTATAAAATTACTTCGCTAGAAAACTTCAGTGCTTTCTACCGAATTCAATGAAACTGTTATTTTTATTTCATAATAAACGGGGATGAAATATAATTAATCTTTGCAATTATAAATTTTATTTTTATGGCAAAGTTTCGAATAATATCGTTGTTCTATTTTCAGCTTAATCCAGACAGATGCTTATTAACATTTGTAACAATCATCGGTAATCTCGTTATTTGCAGTGTTCGTGTTAACAATCACTTTACTTTTCAGGCAGCCATGCAGAGGAATGAACACTCCAGTACTAATGAACCGCGTCAGTAACTAATCGGATCATCGGAGTCTGCTAGCTTAAACAAGTAAGTGTGTCTGTAGCCTACTCACGTGATTATAGCAAACAGTTGGTACTGCAATGGCTTGCAACGTGGTGTGGCTTCTTTATGAATGTGGATGTAATATGTACATGATGCATCATGTTGCCCAATCTGCGAATTTAATTAGATATCCTGTTATATATGTGTCCATATATTCAAAGTGTTTTCAAGGTATTGTGTATTCAGAGTGTTACCAAGGTGTTAGTAATACTCAAAGTGTTAATGGGTAGTAGGTAGGATATATGCTGGTAGAGGTATTTTCTGAGGTTATACACGCCATGTGGCGTTACAGTTTTTGACTATTTCTGTAGCGCTTTGTTCTTGGAAAGGCTTCAAAGCCAGACATTCAAAATCAGACGTTAATGTTTCTCACAGACCACTTAGATAGTAAGAGGGCAGAGTACAATAAGTCTCCAGCAGGTCAGTTAGATAGTAAGATGGCAGATGACTCTGAAAGTTTGTGTTGTTTGTGTGAAAGTTTTGGTAATGGCTTACCTCCCGACCCGGAGTGACATTCTCACCCTTTGAACTAAAGGGGAGATGTCATTTAAAGTAGCAGTTAACGTTTAACTGTGAAAGCCCCTGAGATAACCTTTGAAAGCATTATGTTTTGACTTCCTGAAAGTACTTTGTTCCCTCTAAGATGAACACATGTCTTTAATTAAGAAAACCCTTGAGATAAATTTAGAAGTAACCTCTGAATAACTTTAAAAGTGTTCTGTATTTACCTGTGAAAGGCAGTTTGTTTCTCAATCACAAGAAACCCTTGTAAGCCAAGTCAGAGTTTGGACTTTAATGATGTAAACAGCCTAATGGCAGGTGGGTGTATTAAGTTGAGTTCCAAGCCTGGGGGGTGCTCTATCAGTCTGGGCGTCAGGCAGGCAAGACCTGTACACAACGACCGAAGAGTCTGCACCAAATGAACTTACTGTTTCACCATCAGTTGCTGTACCATCATTTCTCCAAGTCCGTCAGCGCCCATTGCTTCCGCTCGGCATTTTACCGACCGTATCTGCAACTCCAAAGGCGCATTGTTAACCTTCGAATTGCGGGTGCAACAGTCCGGAGCGCCTGTTGATGTGCTTACGCCACCCGGTTTGCGGGACGTTCGGCCATGCTTGTTGCAGTATAAAGTGCTGGTGTATGTTTACTTGGTAAGATCGTAGTTGTTGGAGTTTTCAGGGGCTGACTGTCCTGGGCTTCTTTACACTTACTGTAATACATATTTTGCGGGTTGTAGCGTTTATTTTAGTTCAGGTATAATATCTGGCTGGTTGCTGATCTGCCACCCAAAACGTCGTCGCTGGCCCAGTGTAGCGGCTTCAGATATATTTCAGATATACACTGCGGATTTGCTGTTAAGATGTTAAGCCTATTTGGTCTCTTGTATTGTACCTATTGAAAGAACACCACAGAGACGCCAAGCAGATTAAGACGGGCTGTGGAAGGTAGACATCCGTGTTTTTAAATTGTGACAATTTTGTGATTAGTCTCCGTTATCCTGAAGAAAATATCCGGCTGTAAAAGAGACAAAATGGCAGGTTGATAGAAGACGCGCAATATGGCTTCATAATTGCTGTTTTTAAAAATAACCTCGGAGTGTAAAATTTGACTGATATAACCATAGCGTTTTCCGTCGTCGTCACATTCGTAAATGTCGATTCGGGAATGCTATTCCATATCTCACGCGTGGGCAGTATATGACTTGGCCGCGTATCAGATTTCACTCTCTGGCTCTGATGTTTCCTTAGTTATCAGCACCGGATTGAAGCCAAAGAACGTTCTGCATGAACGCCATCTTGTTTTTATATTGTACAAGAAGTATTGCCGTAACAAAAGTTGAATGTTTTTCCAAGATTTATTAGCATGGACCATGTCAGAACCTAAAACTTAGTGGCGCTAGCGGCTTCCGCCTAAGTCATTCGCGCGTCCTCCGTGCAGTTATTACTGATTGTAGCGAATTATAAGATACGGCTGTGGAGTCTTTTCCAACATCATATTGCTCATACAGAGTTTCATTAATATTGGTTTTTTGGTAAAAAGTGAGCGAGGCACTGTACATGCTGATCTCAAAGGCACGCTTCTCCACTTCTTAGGAAGAAAAGTAGGCTAAAAATTTATCCTGAAAGAAGTAAGTTGTGGTGGTTAGGACTGGTTTGAGCAGCCACGGTAGTGTGTCGGGGGGGGGGGGTGGTTGTACAAGGTAGGTTCAGGGTCCACATAGTCCATGGGATTGCTTGGCCAGCTGAGGCAATACCTTCTTCAAAAAATACACTTGAGATAGTCACTTGTAATATAGTTGACCCAGTTGTTAGCAGTCCGTTACTGGCGTATTCATGTCATCTGCAAACGCTGGAAACATTTAATTTCCTTAAGTTAAAAGCTTCTTAGCGTTAACACAAACTTAAGCTGAAGGGAAGAAAAGAAACTCCCCCCCTCCCCTTCCCACAAGGACGAGTGTATTCAGCTTCAGAATCGGCATCGCTGTTAGCAATCAACGCAGAGAAGTACTGAACAGAAAAACCACGTTGTGTCCCAACTACAGGCGCTGAGTAGCAGTGCAGTGATACGCGCACCTTGCAGGAGCAGGAAGACGCGACCTGAGACAGTTTCGGTTTTGAGTAAATTAGGAACTACTGAGGTCGCGCCACTTAATAATAGTTTTATAAATTAACCCGTTGCCAAGCAACTAAACAACAGGAATATATATTTATTTCACACTGCGTTTATGGTTGCCTAGCAGCAAGCGGAGAAACTGGGTGCAGGCGTGACACACACACACACACACACACACACACACACACACACACACACACACACACACAAACAAACAAACACAAAGCTCCTTGAAATTTCAAAGGGAAATTGTTGCATTTGTAAAAATAAATAATGAATTTGGAGCACGAACTGTATGAAGGAAATAGTTTATATGTACGTAACGTCTTTTTCATCTACGCACGACACTCGTTACAAATACTCGTACATGTCCTCAGTAGCAACCCGATTAAATAGAATAAAAGGATACGAAACTCTGCTTACTGTTTCAGTGAACCCGTGTTGCTTAAATAACATCGTCAAAAGGAATTCGGAAACTCTAACGAATGTTGTGTTGATCACGGATGAGCATAAAATATCGTTGTGTTTTGTCGACTAACTCCTTCGCATGTCGTCATTCACTGTCGTACCTTGTTCACAAGAACCCGCCACTGCTTCCATTTCTGATCCGGTGAATTTCTCACATCCTGTATGTGCGCTATATAATCCACCCGTTAGGGCTTCCTACCAAATTAATCAGGGTGAAATAATCTAAGAAAATCATTAGAATCGTCTGAAATTGTGAAAAACAGCAGCAGTATTCAGGGTTCACCTTCAGCAGTAGACGTGTAATCTGAAAATTCATTACCGTTTTCACAAAAGTTTGCCTTTGGACGGTGCCCTAAGGCAGAGAACATAACTCGAAGTTCCGCCCACCAGTTCATGAGCACAAGTGAACCACTTTTCGCCTAGTTAATTTGCTTATTTATATTAAATATTTGTAAGTTATTTTATTGTATTCAAAACGCAGTAAATAAGACTGAACATTTCCAGAAACACGAATGATAGTTAACCATTTTAGTACAAAATATGAGGTGAAATTAGGTTCACCACGCTCATAAATGTTATGACGACATGCGGTACACGGTACTAAAGCGCTGCACTTTGTCATATCTTGCCCCTGTGCGTAGTTGATGGGGTGCACAATAAATCTCTGGTTTCCTTTATGTCCTCGGCCCTCAAAGCGGTCTCGGCGAGTTTGTGAGCCGGTCCGTATGTGGCTGTGGAATTTGTGAATTGTTTTTAATCCAGGAATTTCAACCACTGAAATTAATTCTTCATGCAGTCTAATACTTTTTATGTCTAATAGCATGGTAATCATTGTTATTTTCCACATCATCAAAATATATTTTATGTGTTGAAATGCAGACCGTATGTATTAAGGGTATAATCTTGAACTAATTCATAATAACTTGTACTTGGTCAACGGTATTTCAGTAAAACCTTAATGTGAAATGTGTAGTGTGAAACAGTACGTGTTTATTCACAACTCCTGCATGTTAATAATTTAAGTTTGATGTGCAATATCCCAGTTGGTGTGTGTATGCAAGGTATGTATTTCAATTCCTCAGAAAAGACGTCAGTCGCAACCAACACAAAGTGTTGGCTGTGACTGTTTGTGTTGGTTGTGACTGATTCTTCTCTGAGGAATTGAAATATACATGTTAATAATTTAACCAACACCGGTTAGGCGTAGACGTTTCCATGGAGAAGAAATATGCGTATTATACGTTGTATACTTTATTTAAAAAATGAAATAAAATTTGTAGTCTGTAATTTCACAGGGGTATAATGTTGCAGATTAAAAATCTTATTTTATTGTTTAAACAAAATATATCGTGCACACTCTGCGTGAGCTCCGCTAAATCTATAAATAAATTAGCGTGCCTCTCTGGTGATAATTAAATGATTAACCGATGAGTGTCGGAGTTGTGTATAAACAAGCAGTGCTTTACATTTTATAAAATAGCTTTGATGGTTTTTATTCAAATATAATGACCTTTGATTTTTAAATCCTCTTTAAAGAGGTGTTTAGATTACACTTAATTCTGCGTCACATCCAGCTTACGGTTTTCATTGTGCCATTTGTTTGCGTGGATCTAACTTATATAAAATTATTTCAGTGTTAGGTTTTTTTCATTTATTTGTTGTCAATGATCAAGTCCTATGTACACGTATTAACAGAGTGGGGTAAAATATAGATTACAAACATAGTTCTATGTGATTTTCCACCGTAATTAAGGGTGTTTGTCTCCTTTTGAAAGGCTGATAGTCACACAGCTGGTTAGGAAATTTCCCGCATTTTAGAGGGCCCGATGGCCCCTTATATCATCTCGAAAGTCTTAACACCGAAGCCCATCCGAGTCAATATAATGACTTACGGTTTCCCACCTGCACATGCTTGTCACGGGATCATTTTAATAATATCTTCCTTTTACGTGTATGTGTGCTCTGATAGCTTCTTCCCTTAATGAAGGTTTTAGCCCTCATTTTGTCATATTTTTTCAAGATGAAATACCAAGTCTGACGTCCATGAGTGAGGTATAAAAATATTTATTTAAGATTTAGTTTACGTCGAAGAATACTGTGAAACGAGAAAGGGTTTGAATTTACAAAAAGGAGCACGTAATGACGCATTATATAATATTAATTTATAGTACGTATTTCGGGAGCTATAAAAATGAGTGTTTATTATTGGTATAAAAATTATTGCCGATCCCAGTGGCCGTGCGGCCTCAGGCGTAGGTCTGCGGCCGAGTGCTTGCTGGGATCGTGGGTTCGAATCCCACCGGGGGCATGGATGTTTGTCTTGTGCAGTGTTTGTGTGTTGTCAGGTAGAGGTCTCTGCGACGGGCCGATCCATCGTCAAAAGGAGTCCTACCGAATGTGGAGTGTGCTTGAGTGTTCGATATCCGGTGAAATTAATTACGCACTGTGCATATATTACCATGCCCTTCACTGTCATTGCCCAGTACATTGTGTGTGTGTGTGTGTGTGTGTGTGTGTGCGGGGGGGGAGGCAGTTGTGTGCCTCCACTATTGTATTAGCGTTTACGTCTCATATAAGTTATCAATGCTTGTACTTTGTTTATGAATTTTACTGCCATTTGTACTGGGGTAATAGTTATGTTCTGTCCTGACGTTAATTAACAGTGCAGATCAATTTAAGACTGCCGAATGCTTTTTCATCCTACGCTGTTATTTACTTTTTAAGTAGATTTACGTACCGAGGTAGTTTGTATCCCCGTAGTTGTGTTGCAATCGTCATCTGTTTCTCCAGACTTGCTTCTTGTTGTTGTTTTTTTTTTAAGTGGTGAAGGGCCCCGCAGCAGACGCTACGGACGCACTGCAGCCTTGAGGCTTATTGTGCAACCCTGTGATGAAGATGATGATCGTTATTTTTTATCCTTTTCCTAGTAATGGAGCACCGGGGAATTGACAGGGGAAAACCGAAGTACTCGGAGAAAAACCTGCCCCAGTGCCACTTTGTCCACCACAAATCCCACATAGACTGACCCGGGATCGAACCCCCCGCCCGAGCCATGGCACGGCCTGTGCTTCTTGTTGTTACTTCTTACAGATTTTTCAAGGTTTTTTGCTGTAATTAAGTTCTGCTTCACTGCTTTTTGTTTGACAGTTGTGCAGCAGAGCGTAGCTGTTTTTCAAACTGTCAGTAGGCTATGTACAGTATTACAAGATACACAGCATGAAACATTACATTTTTGTGAATTTAAAATTCCTGGGCCGTAGCCTTGATGTGCCCAGGTAGTTTCAGCTTATGTAATTAAGTTAAACGAGGCAGCGGCTGGGAACCTTTATTTTGTGTCTCAGAGACGAAGCGCTGGCTACATGGGTGCTGGCCATGAATGGTGGCAGCTCTAATCCATGCTGTCCTCTAAGTAACAGTTGTTAATGGCGCAGACACGTATTGTGCACAGTGAAGTGGTCCCTGCATCTAGCACATTCTGAGGCTGAGCTGTGGTGAACAATGGAAACAGTAAATCGAGTTTCAGTTTAAATTCCTGCTACTTCAGAAATCAAATAAAACTGTCTGGGTGGGACATGCGTTATACAGAGTACAGGTAAGAAGTACATTTAATATTATGATCAGAACTACTGAAGGGGGGAGGCAAGGGGAGGGAAATAGGCGTGGATAGGTTTTATTTGAATAGGGTGTGGGTTTTATATTGAATTGAAGGGACTCAGAATAGGGTCGAAGTTTTGGCTGTTGTGAACATGGTGATAAAGCCGCTGATTCCATAGAAGGCGGTAGTTTGTGGACTGGATGACTGACAGCCTGTTGAACTGAGTTGGAGATTTGTTGCAAAAGCTGGGTCTGCTGACGGACATTGTAATTAGCATTGAGGGTGAATGTATGAACCTAAACATTAATCCTGTCTTGAGGGAATTTAGCAGCAGCAATCAGAAAAAACGGAGCTCCTTCTAGAGTTTATGTTATTTTCGAAAACACTGTTCTGTTTTCCTGGAATGGCTAGAGTAAGGCTGGCTGCAGAATAACGCTGTTTGGTGTGCGTATTTCGTCTGAAAACCCAGTCATTCATACTTGATGCAGTACTGTCGCTTACTTAACCATTTAAAGACGAAACGTGTGTGTTTTATATAAGGACTCAGTGCGTACCGCGCAGTAGACACTATTCTTCTCGGTTATAAAAAACAGTCTTTTAATGTTGTATAAGGCAAAAGTCGCTGTTTGTTCTGAGATCTGTCCAAACACATAAACGCAATGTCAGCGGCATGTAGAATTTTTTAAATTTAAAACTGGTGGTGCGTAAAGTTACCGCTAGGCTTTAAACGGTTAATAGCAGCTACGTACATAAGTACTTATGCACCATAATCTCGGGCATAGGTCTACAGAAGTGGAATTACAGATCGGACAAACTTACCAGCTCAAACAATAGGGCGTTAAGATTGGTTACGTTTGTTCTATAACGCGAAGCCGTTGTAATCTGATAGAAATATACCAACGTTTCGGAGGAACCTGCTACCCGATCTTTTTAATTCCTACCTTGAATACGAAGGCAGGAGGTTCCTCAAAATGTCAGTACTGTTAGCACTGTCATCCCAGATGACAGAACCATTGTGAAAGTCTCCCTATCGTACGAAGTTTCAACGTAACTGTGAATATTAATTTTAAATTGTTTTCATCGTGCAATTTTATTGTAAAACTAAGACACCAACAAATGCACTATATATGTGATAATAAAAACACTATCACATCACTGTTACACTGTTGGGTAAAATAGTGTAACAGTGATGTGATTGTGTTTTTATCATGATATATATAGTGCATTTGTTGGTGTCTTAATTTTGTAACTCTGAATATGTTTCCCAAAATATCTGTACGGATTTTCAGGGGTCTTATGACGGCTAACATATGCTACACTCCTAGTCGAGGCAACACAATGTCCAAATCTAGTGATGTGTATCATATTCGTTGAACAGCAGATCGGACGCTAACGTAGGATTTTGAACGTGATTAAATTCCATGCCGATCCCAGTGGCCGCGCGGAGGCCTGCGACCGAGCGCGGCCACTGGGATCGTGGGTTCGAATCCCACTGGGGGCATGGATGTTTGTCTTGTACAGTGTCTGTGTTGCCAGGTAGAGGTCTCTGCGACGGGCCGATCCCTCGTCCAGAGGAGTCCTACCGAATGTGGTGTGTGTCTGAGTGTGATCAAGTGAAAATAAACTCGACACCTATTGTGAGTAGGTAGAAGAGGTAGGGACTGGGAAACGAATTGAATTCCATAAAGTACTCTTTAGTGCCTTACATTAGGTGAGGACCGATGTGCGTTAGAACATAGAATAGTTACCCAGTATTCACAGTTTGAGTAATGCCCTTTGGAGCTGAAGCGCGCACCTTGATGTCCATTCGTTCAGCCATTCTGTTGTTCGTGAACTATGTACGGGTAATGAAATAGAACTCAGATTAGGTACAGAAGTCTTTCAAGCGATTGCTGGAGCATTTGATTTAATGGTCCTTGCCTTTAACTCTACTGTGGGTTTGCTAGGTTGGAATTCCTCTGTTATTCTCTGAATCGGAGTGTCGTAACTTCATAAACAAGACGGCCGGGAGTATAGGGCAGGGCATGCATTTTGTTGAGAAAAACTGAAGGAAATAGAAGTTTAGTGCGTCGCTTTTGAACTTTGAGTTGGCGTGCCAGAGAAATATTTTGTTATGCAGATACTGGATATTACTAGTGTGATCTTATACAGAACATTTATTGTGGGATAATATTAAAATTTAAATAAACAACCTGTGAGATTTTGTGCTGGATTCAGTTGGCTTATGACATGGTGGACTTTTTAGCATAGTTTAGTTTACATAAAATTTTTCGGAATTTTATGGACTGTTTACCGACTATCAGCATCACAAGACGGAAACTGCTCCATGGACTTGGTTTCGCCTATACTGAAATTTCGTTCGCATTGTTAACGGTTTAAAATCCGGTGGTTACTTCGTGTACCACCGGTTGTCACATTTAGAAACTCTTTTTATTTCTACGATATTTATGGTCGTGACAATAAACACCGATTGTTTTCCTATACAGCATTAGTCTTTTGTCTTTATGATAGACATGGGCTGTGTTCTGTGTGAGGTTGGCACTGTGTATTTATATATAGTTTATAAGATCGTCGGTCTCTGTGACATTAATAATTTTCTTTGGATCAATCCAAAACACCTTTGCGCTTCATTATTTATGAGCTACATTTTCTGGTGTTCTCAAAATTATACGCCCGCCTGAGTGGATGAGATATTTTTACCCAGCCCATAGAAAGGAGTCAGCTGAAAGCCAGCCTGAACAGATAAACAAACACAATTAGAGGCCTTTCTTTTACCAAAATTTATTCTTTCCACTTAACTTCGGTCGTTACGTGCGTTTATTCCCGCTTGTAGATTGAGAACATTAAACATGATTTCAGCTTTAACTTTGGCGATATTCACTCAAGGGTATGTAAAGCCTTCTTCTGTCAGCAGACAGAGAACATTTTTTCATCCTCTTAAGCAAGCAGTGTAGAGGAGTCATTAATTACAGTTATCAAGTGAGGCCCATTCTCCATTCTCTATTCAAGTTGCTCTGCACAGGAGCAGCAAAAAGAAAATCAGTATTTTGGAACGAGCTCCATTTTGCATCTGTACGCAGTGCAGCACTCACATGCTTTGAGGTTCTCACGTTGGTGAAAGTTAAGATGTTGTCGGGGTTTTTACCGTGTAGCGTCGTAGGTGGTCATCATTGTTTCGGAGTAAACTTCTGCCATCATTTCCAGGACGAAAGTGAAGTGGGAGGTGCCGGTTACTCCGAAATGGTTGTACTTACAATCTGTGTATTACCATACACAGAAAGACCAAAATCTAAATGTAATGCTGGATTCAAACTTCTTATTTTTCTCTGATTCTCTCTGTTTTTCTTTCTTTCTTTCTTTCTTTCTTTCTTTCTTTCTTTCTTTCTTTCTTTCTTTCTTTCTTCCTTTCTTCCTTCCTTCCTTCCTTCCTTCCTTCCTTCCTTCCTTCCTTCCTTCCTTCCATGCTTTCTTTTCGTCCTGTCTTTGTGATAACAGTGCAGTGAGCAAATCTTTCTGTTCTTTTGGTAGCGAAATTTCTTCACAGGTCGAACAAAGAGCATAATTTGTTCATTTCCTATGCATGCTGAAAAGTAGAGCGAGGTTGATGAACTACTTACGCAAACTCTGATAGAGCTCTGATTCCTAGAGTGTCGACTTATACAGGAGGGATTATATGTGGAAATTTGATTATTGCAGCAGTAAAGAATGATCGCGTGCGTGATGAAAAGAAATTTAAGTGTGGGTTCATATGCACTTCTGTATCTTTTGTTTAGCCGCCTCGTGTGTTAAATTTGTTACAACGTTTCGGTGAAAATTCCTGTTGCATTTTCGAGGGTGAAACATGGATGAAAGAGGCGATCCGATATCCCATAGGCCTTGCAGTGTTAGTGGGAGTGTATAGCATATTGCTGCCCGGTGGGTAGAGACCATTTTCGGAGTTCGTCTCACACTGGGAGCGGGGCGGAGGTTTGGAGAGTTGTGCTGTTCGGTGGGAAAGGACCGTGTGATTAACCCTTTAAAGACGAAGTGTATCTGTTTTATATAAGGACTCAGTGCGTACCGCACTGTAAACACTCTCCGCTTCGGTTATAAAAACCAGTCTCTTAATGTTTTATGAGGCAAAAGTTGCTGTTTGTTCTGAGACCCGTACAAAACACATAAACGCAATGTGGGCACCACGTAGAATTTTTTAATGTTAAACCTGGTCGTACGTAATGTTACCACTAGGCTTTAAAAGGTTAAGGAGAAAGTTCAGAGAAGAGTCGAGCCTAGACTTCATTAGTTTATATCCGTCCTCATTATTGAAATGGGATGAGTGTTTATCTATTTCATTGCTTTCTGTGATGGTACGGGGTCTGTAAGTGGTGATGTTTGCTGTCGTATGTCAAATTCGATGTCATGTTTGGTCTCGGTGGAGTGTTCAACTGTCGCAGAAAGTTGACGTTTTTAGGCTGGAGCGTCTAAGGTGGAGTTATGACATAAAGTTTTGCCGCTATACGCTCTGCCACAGGCGCTCGGTGTCCTACAGACGCCGGGCTTTTAGCTTCAGAGTTGCTTGTCCTTGATCGGTCTGAGACAGTCCCGAGTTTGCATAGGTTCGTGATGTTGTGAATCCATTTTTCTTGTGTAGCTTGGAGAGAATGTACACTGCTCCTCGAACGTGCGTAATGCGCACCTTGTCGTCTCTACACGATATAACACTCTGTTACTACATACGCGTATCGACACTTACATTTTCTTCATTTTCATTAGTTCATAAGTTGCTGCTGATATGTTGTATGCGTTTTTTTGTTTTGTCTATACCAACCTAATCTGAAGCCGCATGATATGTACGGAAGAAACTTCCCGTCTCTTGTGTACTCTCTTTACTTGTTTCTTTGTGTCTTCCTGACCTCTGTAGAGTCAAAATCGGTCATAACATCATGAAAGGGACTGAATATTTTGTGTCGTTATAAACGACTGTTGCTGTTAACAGTGAGAAATCGGTTGGTACCACAGAACATTTTATGCTATAGGCGAGGTGTCGTATAAACGGATGTCGTTGTGACCGGGGTCGACTTTAGAGCCTGGTCCGCCTTCCGTCTTATTCGCCGTGAAGATGGCGACTGAATTTTACGCCGGAACTCTGAAACGACTTCAAAATGTGAAGGTATTAAAACCTTGGAGCAGAAATTGCTCATTAATTTACAGGCCGAGAAAGCCTAAGGGCCGCCATACCGTAATTAACCCTTTAAAGACGAATCGTACCTGTTTTATATAAGGACTCAGTGCGTACCGCGCTGTAAACACTCTCCACTTCGGTCATAAAAACCAGTCTCTTAATGTTTTATAAGGCAGAAGTTGCGGTTTGTTCTGAGATCCGTACAAAACACATAAACGCAATGTGGGCACCACGTAGAATTTTTTAATATTAAACCTGGTGGTACGTAAAGTTACCGCTAGGCTTTAAAAGGTTAAAAATATTTCCTCTCTAAAACCCGTGCACATTTTTGCTAGCACTACTGGAATTGATGTTCAAAAAAATATATCCTAAAAATACGTGACATGTTTGATGTATTTCGCGATAATGTCAAAGCTAAATCTGAATTTCGAACCATTGACAAGTAATTACTTCCGAGTCAGCAGTCGTGATTTCTGCGGGCTCGCGAGGTTGTTTAATTAAATAAGTTAATCGCGTCTGGTCAAACAAAAGCCTCTGGCTGTCGATATTGTCAGTTCAGACGTTCATTGCACTCGTATGTGAAAAGTTACAGCAGCATCTGCCTCTCTCACACGTATGCTCGCTCATTACTTCGTTTGTGTTGTATTGAATGCAATTTTGTGACTTGAAAGTACTCTGTAATTCGAAGTAGTGTGAAACAGTATGTTCCGTCTTTCTTACGTTTGCATTTTACCTATAGTAACATGTTCAATGTTTCCAGAGAATTTTTTTAGACGTATGAGAGGAAGTGACAGGAGGGTGCAGGAACTTGCACAGTGAGGAGTTTGTGAAGATACTGTTTATCATACCCTGGTGGCGTAATAAAATGAAGAGCTGTTAAACTTGGTGGACTGTGTAGTGCGCGTGATGAGGGTGACGAATTTATACTGTCAAGACAGCAGGCTAATGAGATGGATTTGAAGGAAACACGGCATGGGCTGGTTTCATCTGGCTTATCAGTGCCAGTGTCGGGCTGTTGCGAACATAGCAGTAAAAGCTAGTTTTACATGAGTTTAGGAAATTTATTAATTAGGCTATTATCGGCGTATTAAGTTGTACCCTCCTGGAAGGAGTCAGTTTAATTTTTCAGATCCCCTCCAGTATTTCATGAGACGAGGTAAATTAAATTTTCATGGTATAACGAAACCGTACAAGTATGTAGCAGACGAGTGTAGACTCGAGAACTGTATTTTTTAAACTTCCTCATGTTCGCGTATCTTCACTTGCCTCGTGTAGGTCCATTTGGTTAGGTTGAGTCAGCCCGGATAAATGTGTTAGGTGCGCTGTTATTACTAAGAAGCCACTCTTTATATCCGTAACTTTTCAGGGCTGCTGCTATGTTTTTGTGTAAATTAAACTTCTTCTCTTTCTTCCTCATGAAAGGAAGTGTAATATGACAACCCCATTCCGTAAACAGCTCTTGCAGGGTACTGGGGCTCAGGCTGTTCTGTTTTTTGGCTTTGTGGATCTTGTTTATCGACACTAGTAGGCCACATTCCGTGGACAGTATGTTGGCTCGTCACAAGGCCTGGACCTACGCAACTAACAAACAAACTCCACGGAGCACAGTCCTTCTTGAAAAGCTAATAGTTCCTCACCTAGTCAGATTCCCAACATTTTACGGAATCCGAAGTTTCATTTGCGTGTTCGTAAGATCCCGCCACTTTTCCTGTCATGAGCCTGATTAACCCAGTGTACACCCCAGATCCTATTTCTTGAAGATCCGTTTTAATAATATAATCCCATCTACGCGTAGGCCTTCCAACGGATCTCTTTCCCTCACGTTTCCAGACAAAAATTCTGTATGCATCTCTCTTCTCCCCCATACGTGCCAGATGTCCCATCCACCTCATTCTTTTCGATTTTGTCACCCGAATAATATTTGGAGCGCAGTATGTAGCATGAAGCTCTTGTACCGCCAGAGATCAAATGCAGGCATACGTCCGTGCCCCGCGTGGAATTCGAACCAAGGATCCCAGTGCTCGAGAACAGAAAACCAAGCGGCGATTATAAACGTTATAACAGTTAAATGAACAGTGGAAGAAAATTAGCTTGAATGCTGTGTTAAAAATACAAATATTGACCAAAACGCTGTACTTCGAGCGTAAGGATGTCAAAATTATTTTATGAGAATGTCATACGGCCAGCACGAAATACGGGTTTAGTACGTAAATTAATAAATTTGTATTTGTAGTTGAAGTGTATTTTAACCTTTTAAAGCCTAGCGGTAACTTTA
Source organism: Coptotermes formosanus (assembly GCA_013340265.1). NCBI lineage: Eukaryota > Metazoa > Arthropoda > Insecta > Blattodea > Rhinotermitidae > Coptotermes > Coptotermes formosanus. Next base: position 56,093 of record BLKM01000610.1, read on the forward strand.
CGTACCACCAGGCTTAACATTAAAAAATTCTACGTGGTGCCCACATTGCGTTTATGTGTTTTGTACGGATCTCAGAACAAAGAGCAACTTTTGCCTTATAAAACATTAAGAGACTGGTTTTTATAACCGAAGTGGAGAGTGTTTACAGCGCGGTACGCACTGAGTCCTTATATAAAACAGACAGGCTTCGTCTTTAAAGGGTTAAAGTAGCTGGGTAGAAAGAATGGAACAGTGTGTGTACACGTGTCGATTTCACACCGCGTGTACTCGTACGTCTTTCAGTTCGAAACCATGAAATCTGCCTTTCAGTATCTCACTCATTCGTAGTTCTTCATGCTGTCTAACCTTTACGACACAAATGTACGCATTATAGAGATTGGGCTTGTCCCCAGGGAGAAATTCAGACACCAGCTGCAGACAGCACAGTGAATTGACCTTATGCCTTTTCTTGAGCTAAACAGTCACATGTTTTGTTCTCAAGACGTCGACACATTGTGTTGCAGCTGACGGGGAGGGGAAGTTTAACTTGTATCTTAAACACATCCATCTTATTCTGGTCGTGTATGTGGGTGTCTACTTCCCCAGCATGATAAATCGCCTCTCGGTATGCAATGGCTCCAGTTTCTGTTTTTATATTATCGCTGGAGAGGCACTGTGACATATCCGTATCACGATTGCTGTTAAGCAAGTAATCCCATGGAGTACGGTCCTCTTTAGAAGTTCTTAATGAACCAGCTGTTCAAGAAATTCGCCACTCTTTATCAAATTTGAAGGCTGACTGGCGTATCCTCAAGTAATTCAGAATAGTAAATACTTCCGACACATCGTAGTACTGCTTACGTGGAAGCTGCTGCTTGTTGTGATTCTGCTGTCAAAAGGCAGCACAGAATAACGCCGTGAGATGCGGAAAATAGCCGTCTTCTGTAATTAACCCATGTTCATGGCATTCCGTGCCTTAAACCGTTTGGATAAGGGAAGTAGTCGGTGTATTACGCTTCATTATTATTCATGTACACGCTTTGAATCGTGTAACCGGATTACACCTACTTCTAGCCAGGTCAGGAGACATTACTGCGAAGTTTCAGGGAAACGTTGCCCCCCGCGTTCAGCTTCCTCACGCCTCATTTGAGTTAAATTCATATTTTGTTATCCCAGAGTTTATAGTGTATCTCGAAGCATTCGTGGCGAAGCCTCTTGTATCACCAACCACAGTTATTTACGTAGCGTCCTTCCTCACAGTCGGCCCTTTATATACATTAGATAAGCTGTAAATTGATTTACAAGTTTAAGAAATTGATACGTTTCCTGTTCTGAGCGGTTTGAAAGAAGGATAAGTTTTATTGCCATAATTTTCAACTTTACTTTAGGGTATGTTCGTAGGAAGATTTAACCCTTTAAAGACGGAGCGTATGTTTTATATAAGAACTCAGTTCGTACCGCGCTGTAAACACACTCCACTTCGGTTATAAAAACCAGTCTCTTAATGTTTTATAAGGCAAAAGTTGCTGTTTGTTCTGAGATCCGTACAAAACACACAAACGCAATGTGGGCACCACGTAGAATTTTTTAATCTTAAACCTGGTCGTATGTAAAGTTACCGCTAGGCTTTAAAAGGTTAAGCAAACCAGAAAGGACTGAAATTTAGTGGCACACATCAGCTTCTGATCTATGCTAAGTTTTAATTTATTGGGTCAAGAAGCAGGTACTGTAAACAAAGACACGAAAGCTCTTTTAGACACTAAGGAGGAGGTTGATCTAAACGTAAATGCTGACAGGCACAGTGCATATTCATATCTCCCGAACAGAATGCAAGACGAAGTCACAATATAAATATAACTAACATTCTTTTTAAAAAAGTAGCGAACTTTAAATATCTGGGAACGACAGACAGGAAAAACAGGAATGAGGTAATAAGATGGGATGTGCGGTTGTGAAAGAGGCCACTGGACTAAATTTGAAGCGGAAGGGAAGAAGGACAACAAAATGTAGAATTCTGTTTAAAATACGTATTATGCATAGAACGACAAGTATGCAGACGGTTTATTTAGGTGGTTGCAGGGTCAGTTGCAGGCTGTAGGCCTGCTGCTGGCGTTCTGGACTTTTGTATTGTCTCCATCTCCAAAACTTAAAATGTAATGCTGTCATTCTACGTATGATCTTATAAAACTGTTACTTTTACTGTTTGGTTCCCTTTAAATAGGTATTAAACATGAAGTCATGCAACAAAAGGACTGTATAAATGTAATTACAATGTCACACCAAGGAAACGTCTTTAAATATGTATGAAACCTGAGGCCAGGCAACAAGAGGGATATATAAATGTAATTAAAATTTTACAACAGAATGAAAAGTAAGGTAAAGCAATCCCGTTACAGGCCTGGACAGGCCCTGAGGGTTCCAGGAGGTTGAGGCTCCCAGATTTCTAGACAATCGGCACTTGAAGGTGGTAAGGTTGTCAGCCATACGCACCGGCCGCAGAATGAAAAGTGTTGTTATGACAAATTGCAGGTGACATCATAGAAAAGAAAAACTTTAGTACATTATGTCATAATAAAGGAAATGTTTAACAATAATTACACGTGGGTACTTGATAAAGGTCACAGCACAAGAGTAAGAAAAGCGTTTGAGAGTTCAGTGTCATTTACAGCGCATAAAGAAATAGATTATTAAGAAAATACGGAGAGCCGAAGAGACAGAGCTAAAGTTACGTGCCTCTACTGTTACCAGCTAAATATAGCGCTACCCAAAGAAACGATAAAATTAAATAGGCCTATACTGAATGAAGACACAATACCCAGACGGACACTGACATACGCACGCAAATCATTTGGAAGGCGAGATCTTGGGCGCGTAAAGAGAAGGTGCAAATAACAACCGCACGTAGACCTTATGAACAGTCAGGCAATTTTAGGTCATGAACATGGTGATGTAAAGGAATTTAGCGGTTCGTCCCTGTATTTTATTTTGTTTAACCTTTTAAACCCTAGTGGTAATTTTACATACCAGCAGGTTTAACATTAAAAAATTCTACGTGTTGCCCTCGTTGCGTTTATGTGTTTTGTACGGATCTCAGAACAAACAGCAACTTTTTCCTTATAAAACATCAAGAGACTGGTTTTTGTAACCGAAGTGGAGAGTGTTTACTGCGCGGTACGCGCTGAGTCCTTGTATAAAGCAGACATGCTTCGTCTTTAAAGGGTTAATAAGAATTCCTCTGGCGTGATCTGGCGTCGTAGTGGTCTTTGTATAAAACAAAGAGCTGTTGGTGGAACCTTGTTATAAGACTTGGAGATTAGGTTTGTAACGAACCTTTTCGAATAGTGCTAAGACGGTCAAGAAGTTCCATGAATGATGTGGCAGCCAGTAGGTTCTTACTTCTTCACGGCGCGGTTAGTGAATTACGACCCCTGTTCCGGCGCTTGTCTGGGCTGGCCGAGGTACACCAAGAAGACCCTCACTCAGGATAATCATTCTCCGGTCCTAATTAAGAACACGGGACCTCCAAAATAGAAAGCATGAATGATACCAGCTCGGTGTAAGAGCTGTATTATATGAACTATCGGCTAAAGGGCCTGTTACTACCGCGATCAAGTGGAGGGAAAAATGTTTGGACCATTTAGCACTGTGGTGACAGACGAAATGCATAGGCATTGTCATTTGGGTAACCTGAAGGATCCGACATACGTAGGGCCGTCTAACTCAACTCGTCTCACTGACAGATAATTTGGCGGGTGACAGTCGAAATGGAGATTATCGTAATTAGTTACGGAGATCACGTCGGAAAAGGCCAGATATATGAGTTGCAAGCTGTGAACTTCACGTTTGTTTGATTTATTAATAAAATTGACGTTCTCATCACATTTTACCGCAATCCCCCATACAGTTTTATACTTAAACCGGCAACATCTCCGTCCACATATTATTCTGAAGGCTTGGAAATGTAATGAATGCACATGATAGGCCGTTTTATAAACGCAATACGTGATGCAGCAGTCCATTTACCCACTCCATCAAAATGTCGGTATTATGCACTGCGGTATTTTATAGGCTACATGTGGCCTTCGGTTGGTTACGTTTGTGTTTTATGCTTGTTGCTATGTAACACAATCATACGTATACCATGTAACTATGTACAGGCGCATCGTATGACGTCATCTCGCGTGATTACTGCACCGGCCCGACCCGAGTATAAAGCGCGCCCTGGAAGGCGATGTGATTACCATAACGGCGAAAACGTTTCTTGTCGTTCTCCATCTGACGAGACTTCTCAGTTCCGTACGTTATCAAATTCAAATGTGGGATGACTGCAAATGACAAATAGCTACTGACGAGGGTAGAAGCGACCGAACGTGTTGACTGAGTCGTAGCTGTTGAAATATATTCGGAAGATGCCGGTTTGACTTGCGGTCGCGGCACTGTCTGTATTGAGTAAAGTTTCTTGTTTACCTCAGCCCCTCCAGTCAAGTGCTTGCGTAGTAGCTACTGCAGACCACGAACACTTCTTTGCAAATCGTTTTCAGTTCTTCATTCACCTATCACCCTATCATTCGACGCTGTATCTGAAATGATGACAGCGATATTCATTAACCCACAAAAAATGATGACGCAGTTGTGGCCTGTTTAATACCATACCGTTTGCCGGGTGGACTGAGAGAAAACTTCAGTCAAAACAGTTGCAGTGCTGACCGCTGTTACACCTTGGAACTATCCAGTTAAGAAGCCAGTACAGCTTGGTAGGATACTCTCCAAATAAGAAGCTGAATTATCGACCGCTGGTATAACCTGGTAATATCCAAACAAGAAACTGAACTATCAATCACTAGTACAACCTGGTACTATCCAAACAAGAAACTGAACTATCAGTCACTAGTACAACCTGGTACTATCCAAAAAGGAAGCTGAACTATCGACTGCTAGTACAACCTGGTACTATCCAAACAAGAAGACAAACTATCGACCAACAATACAGCCTGGTGCCATCCAAACAAAAAAATAAACTTCAAAACCCATAGTACAACTGGTACTATCCGAACACGAAACCGACATACTGACCGCAGTGCAACCTGGTATTATCCGGACATGATACCTACATACTGACCGCAGTGCAACCTGGTATTATCCGGACATGATACCTACATACTGACCGCAGTGCAACCTGGTATTATCCGAACACGAAACCGACATACTGACCGCAGTGCAACCTGGTATTATCCGAACACGAAACCGACATACTGACCGCAGTGCAACCTGGTAGTATCCGGACATGATACCTACATATTGACCGCAGTGCAACCTGGTATTATCCGG